>CM042535.1:2408898-2618898 GCA_023630585.1 Cranoglanis bouderius
GACTCTGAGTATTTGGACTCAACTGTGTACGTTAGGCCTCAAGAGAAAAAAAAACCCAGTGGCTCTCGCAGTCATGTGGTTTAAACTCACATTCAGCCTTCCTTCACTCACAACACACTTTGGGTTTGGTGTTTGTTTCTAAATAAGCGTGTTTCTGTGTGTAATTGTTTTGACGAGTTCGGACCTCTGAAGGAATCCTGGAAGAGTAAAACTGAAACTGAAACTTACCACACATCTGAATATTTACACGTCAAATATAATGATTAGTAAACGTCACGAGACGTGTTCAAAATACAATACGAAGAAAATACGAGTGTAGACGTGGGTGTGTGAGAGCTCTTTAAATGCTGTTAGAGGCCTGAACGTGGACAATATTGAACATAAACCAACATTACTGTGGTAATAATAAGCCATAGTTTTGACAAACATTCGTATAGTTTTAAATACTAAAACATAATTCGGAAGCACTTTAATAAAATTATGGTTTTATTTTATCTTTTATTTGGCAGAAACAGGCTTTCACAAATATAATACTTGCCATTCGGTGCTATTACTTTACACATCCTAATGTAAAGAATGATAAATTACTGACTGATAAATTACTCTACTTGTATTGACTCCGCCCACTATTTTACACTTTTAGGCAGAAATGCCCCAGATTACATATAGATTAAGATAAAAACACAAAACCAGATGTGATTTTGCTCATGTGAAAGATACGATCCTCTGTAAACGCTGTTAGTTAGTTAACCAGCCTGTAATTTTACACTTGCTTTTACATATTTACTAATCAGAGCTTAAATATTTTATCTGGGAATCTCCTCTTTCCTGAAGATGTCGGAAAACTTAAAGTTACGGCTTTACCTCTGTTTGTTACAAATCCTTGAGGCTCCTTACTTAAATGTTACAGAAAACTTCACCATATCAACACACGGTTTTTAATCCATGTATGTGGAACGTCCCCGATGTGAATGAGCTGTTACCATAGAAACGATGACGTATTAGAACGAGCACGTTATATATAAACCTGTGATTTGCAGCTGCGCAGTTGTCAGAGGTGCTGTTATAGAGAACTAATCAACACCACCTGACCAATCACAGTGTAGAATTCAACACCACTGCGTGTTATTATTTCTTTTAAAATTGTTCTTGTGGTGAATGTTACACTGTTTTGATATATATATATATATATATATATATAAAATCTCTTGAATAACGAATGACAATACGATACACATAATAACATACATGTCTTATTTAAACAAGTGAAACACAACATAGCTTTGAATGGAAAATCTGTGTGTATACTGCAACAGGAACAGCATGAAACGAGCTTTATCGATCAAACACCTACACAATATGTGTGCAAACAAGCAAACAGTGAATTACAGATCTATTTAGTTAAGCTACATCAAATACTGCTGTGCTGCACGTCTCTAAATAAAGTGCAACACTTTAAATACAATGAGACGACATGCTGGTCATATATCAGAAAGAATGGTTTTAAGCACACGCAAAATAAATTCACTCCACATTGATAATCAGGGCACAAATGTAAAGTACTGGGTTGTGTGTAGCTGTAAAAGTGCCGACAATTTCACAAGTTTTACAGCAAAAATCTTTCGTAGAAGAGTCGCCTGTAAGCCTCAAGCGATACATGAACCATTTAAAACGCTAATAAATGCCGTAAAACCTAGACACAGCTGCATCTTGTAACACAACTGTACATCATTTACGATCAGCCGGGGTGTGCTCGGTGTCAGTGTATGAAATTAGCTTCTAGCGCTGGAGCTACAACGCTAATGTAGCTAACAAGTAACAACCTTGTAGCCTCCAGATTAGCTTAGCACAGTGCACTAAATATGTGTGTAAATGATCCCACAGCGGTTTTTTTTTTGTGTGTGTGGAGGTGTTCAGTCTCTCAAACAGACTTGCTGATGTGGATCTGACACACCTTCATCCAAACAAACAAACCGACACATCATTTGCATATGCATATCACACACTCGGGATGCTAAACTGGTGGCTATAAGATTTTATTGCTTGCTTAACCACTGTAACGTCATAGCTCCTGTGCAAAACTAAACGTCGGTGTAAACTGCCTTCAGACACTAAACATGTCTCCGCTTTTGAGGTAACAGTGCACATTGTGTACATTTTTATTTTTGGCTGAACTGTTCCTCAGTGACATGCTGAAGGCCGAATAAATAAATACATAAATAAATACATAAATAAATGCATGGAGTGTAAGAATAAAAGCCTAGAAATGACACGTGTACATAAAAAGTCAGTTTATTCCTTCTGTGCTACTCCTGACTCTGGTTTTAGAGCGTGTGCTGACCTCAGACGTGTAGCGTGTCGCTGAAGTTGCCACGTGCGGCCGAAACGGCGGGTCTCGAGCGTTGTTCTTTCTTTTTCCCACCTCCTCCTCCTCTTCTTCTTCTTCGTCGTCTTCCTCTACTCCGTAAACACTTTTCTCTCTCTGGTGCTTCTCGCAGTGATTCTCGAAGGTGGCCATGTCTGTGAAAATGACGTTGCAGACTCTGCAGTGAAAGACGCACACGACGGACTCGGTGTCATGGAGCTCGTTGTGCAGTTCAGATGTGCAGACGAAAGCCCCACAGCACACGCTGCATGTGTGTGTGAGTGAATCATGTGACTCTCTGTGAATCTTCTCATGCTGCCTGAGCGCTGAAATAGTCCTGAAGCTTTTACGGCACGTGGCGCAGGAGTGTCTGCCCTCTCCCGCCTCGATGGCCTGATGGGAGAGGAGGTGAGCGGCGGTACGAAACGCCTCGCCGCACTTGTCGCATTTGTACGGCCGCTCACCCGTGTGCTTCCTCACGTGTACGATGAGGCCGGACTTCTGCGTGAACGACTTGCCGCACACGCTGCACTTGAACGGCTTCTCGCCCGTGTGGAGCCGCCGATGAGTCTCCAGGTGCGACCCACGTCCGAAACACCTGCCGCAATCCGGGCACTTGAAGGGCTTCTCACCCACGTGGACGGCCATGTGGCGCACCAGCTGAGACGGCCGAGAGAACACCTTGGCGCACGCGTGCTTCCTGCACCTGTACCTGCTGCGCTCGTGCTTCCTGTCACCGGTGCGTGTGCACACGTGGAGCGCCAGGTGTGACGAGGTGACAAAGGTCTTGCTGCAAGTCTGGCACGTGTACGGTTTATCTGGTCCTCCTGTACAGTAGCGTCTGTCAAAACGTGTGGTGGGGTCGCAGGTCAGACTTGCATTGCGTTGCGGAATCTCACGCACCTCGGAACCAGGAGGTTCTGAGTGCGTCTCAGATCCGTGCGTGTCCTCTTCCTTAATACCTCCGTGAGAGTGATGTGTCACAAGGCACAAGCTTTCACCTGTCATCTCAGTGACGTGTCCAGGTGTTCATACGTGGGGCTGCATCACGTGATCGGCGCAAGGTTGCATTTGATCCTTGGTGCAAATTAACCAAGGCATGAGGACATCACTGTGTTGGCTTGATAGTCTCTACATCATCTCTAATACTGATTTAAATTAGACACAGATATGATTCATGCATGAGCTGTACACTAACAGACCTCAGAGACGTGAAGTGAGGTCAGTTATTTCAGGGGTGTTAATCAGCATCAGTAAGAATAACTGAGAATCATCTCGACCCCTAAATGTGTCCTGTTTGAAAGTAAAATTGTCATGTGGTCCCATGCAGGCTGTAATGATTCACCTAAAGCCAATCACAGCCACACATGCAGGGAAAAACGCTTGGATGTAGCTTTAAGATAAACCACACACTGAATCACAGCAGCTGAAACTCAGGCGCTTCGTGGTGTTAGGTTTTAAATAAATCAGATCTAATCCTCTGCGCAGAAAACAAAACCTACACGCCGCATCACTCACTGGCTGCGGTCTGGGCTGTGTCCCAAATCTAACCCCAATTCTTCACATTACTAGGCTGCTAGCGACAAAACGAAAGTGACTGCCGTGGTTACACTTCTTCTTCATCTGTCATTATGGAGCATCACAAAACAGATAAAGAGGATCATACTGCCCCCTACTGGACCGCTGTACATTTAACAAAGGATGATGATGGTGGTTATCGTGATGATGATGATGATGATGATGATGATGATGATGATGATGGTGGTTATGGTGATGGCGGTGATGATGATGATGATGGTGGTTATGGTGATGATGATGATGATGATGATGATGATGATGATGGTGGTTATGGTGATGGCGGTGATGATGATGATGATGGTGGTTATGGTGATGGTGGTGATGATGATGATGATGATAGTGGTTATGGTGATGGTGGTGATGATGATGATGATGGTGGTTATGGTGATGGTGGTGATGATGATGATGATGATGATGATGGTGGTTATGGTGATGGTGGTGATGATGATGATGATGATGGTGGTTATGGTGATGGTGGTGATGATGATGATGGTGGTTATGGTGATGGTGGTGATGATGATGATTTCTGACTATACAGTTATAGAAGAGAAATGATATATAATCGCACTATCCGGTGTTACCCAGATGAAGATGGGTTCCCTTATGAGTCTGGTTCCTCTCAAGGTTTCTTCCTCATGTTGTCTCAGGGAGTTTTTCCTCACCACCACGGCTTGCTCCTTAGGGATAAATTTCAAATATAAAAAAAAAAAAAAATTCAAATAGAAAAATTATAGAGTTGGGGTACTCACGCATAAATTCGGGTAAATTTGTACTCAAACTTGACACGGACTCGGGCATTTTGGACATTTTGGACATCTGGGCATTTTTCTGAGTCCAGTCGAGTCCATGTCATGTGTAACATGAAAAGAAAGATTTAAAAAATAAATAACAACATAAAATTAAGATAACAAAAAATTTGTGAATGTCAGGGGCGGCCTGGCAACAAAAAACAGCCCGGGAATTTGCTGTGAAGCGGCCCCAGTCTGACGGCATTCACTAAATCCCAGGGGTTTCGGTACTGTGACGTAAAATGGGTGTTTCGGGAGGTGTGGTGAAGACGCCACCTTACAAAAAAAATTACAGGTCACCTAAGATGCGCAGAATAAAGTTATTGGGCGGACATTCCCAGGATCAGCGATGTAAGATGAAGCACAAAACACTCATATCGGTAACAATTTTTAAGATGTTTAAAAAAATTTTTTAAAAATCCTGTAAATGCTAAATTAACTGTTTCTTCAAACTGTCAACTTTGCTGTTTCTGTGTAAATAAAGTTAAGTATGAAAACGTGGATAATTATGAGTTTGTTTTTTGAGGTTAAAAAGAACTAAGGTTTTACTGCAGATTTTTTTTAGTCTTGCGTGTTAGGACACATGATAGAATCGACGTGAAGTCGGTGGGACTTTGAGCTTATTTAAGTGAAACAAGCATTTCATAACAATAGTATTTTTCAAACACGAAACCCCTGTGATGACGGACAGGTGTCTGAAGATATAGCAGTATGAATAAAAGGGTATTTGGGCACGAAACTGTGATCACAGACAACAGACAACTATCTGCAGCTAATGGTTTTTCTTCCCAAACTGCGCGTGATCGTTGACCTATGCAGATTCTCAAAAGAGACCACGCCCACTTGATGACGCAATATCTGTAACGCTGTCCTGAACATATGGTCCTGAAACTCCTGGGAAAAAAAGTGCCTGCCCCAATCTGACACACCAAATTCAAACTGACACAACATGTTTCTCGATAAACGAAACATTAACTAAAATTTTTTTTAAAAAAATAACACAATCTGTTAATTTGTATTATTTGTGTTAAGCTAATATGTAAAACGATTAACTCGTGTCGCTGCAGATGAACTATTGAATATGAGTTTGTTGTCGTTCATAGACAGATTAAATGCAGTAATAAAGCATGAAGCTTGTTGTTATGACCTGCTGCTAAATGTAACTCTACTTTGTACACTCTCTCTCTCTCTCTCTCTCTCTCTCTCTCTCTCTCTCTCTCAGCCTGTATAACTGTGGGGGAGACGCATCAAATCACTGAAATGTCAACTCGAACTGGAGGACACAATACAGTGTGATACAATAACAGAACAGGTTCAGTTGTATTTTCATACACTTGTAATATAATAAAAGTTCTACATATACCTCCTTATCCCTTTTTTTTTTCTTTGAAACCATTTTTGATAGGAAACTAGTTGAGGTGCTGATGACGTGAAATAAAAATATTAAATGGCAATGGCAAGATGTAATAGTGGTATTTTTTGTTACATTTATGTTACCATTGGTTTGTGAAGGTTAAAATATTAATTTAACAGCTCAGTGTTTGAGTTTACAATTGCAATTTAAAATCTTTTTTTCGAACTCGACCATTAAGATAAGATAAGGTAAGAAAAGATAAGATAAGAAAAGATAAGATAAGATAAGACTTTATTAATCCCCAGACGGAGAAATTTGGGTGTCACAGCAGCAGCAAGACAGGTGAAGAAAAGGAGAAAAAATACAGGACTCGGATTGAGTCCAACTTGGCCCCCTTTAGACTCACTCGGACTCAGGGGTCGCCACAGCGAATCATCTGCCTCCATCTAGCCCTATCCCCTGCATCCTCTTCTCTCAGACCGACTACCTTCATGTCCTCCTTCACTACATCCATAAACCTCCTCTTTGGTCTTCCTCTCGGCCTCCTGCCTGGCACCTCTAACCTCAGCATCCTTTCACCGATATATTCACTCTCCCTCCTCTGAACATGTCCAAACCATCTCAACCTGGCCTCTCTAACTTTGTCTCCAAAACATCTCACATGTGCTGTCCCTCTGATGTACTCATTCCTGATCCTATCCATCCTCGTCACTCCCAAAGAGAACCTCAACATCTTCAGCTCTGCTACCTCTAACTCTTCCTCCTGTCTTTTCCTCAGCGCAACTGTCTCCAAACCATACAACATCGCTGGTCTCACTACTGTCCTGTACACCTTTCCTTTCATTCTTGCTGGTATTCTTTTATCACACAACAGACCTGACACTTTTCTCCACCCATTCCAACCTGCCTGCACACACTTCTTCACCTCTTTTCCACACTCCCCGTTGCTCTGGACTGTTGACCCTAAGTACTTAAAATCCTGCACCTTCTTCACCTCTTCTCTCTGTAACCTCACTGTTCCACTTGGATCCCTCTCATTCACACACATGTATTCTGTCTTGCTGTGACTAACCTTCATTCCTCTTCTCTCCAAAGCAAACCTCTTCCTCTCTAGACTCTCCTCCACCTGCTCCCTGCTCTCACTACAGATCACAATGTCATCCGCAAACATCATAGTCCATGGAGATTCCTGTCTGACCTCATCTGTCAGCCTGTCCATCACCACCGCAAACAAGAAGGGGCTCAGAGCCGATCCTTGATGCAGTCCCACCTTCACCGTGAACTCCTCTGTCACACCTACCGCACACCTTACCACTGTCCTACTGCTCTCATACATATCCTGCACCACTCTAACATACTTCTCTGCCACTCCAGACCTCCTCATACAATACCACAGCTCCTCTCTTGGCACCCTGTCATACGCTTTCTCTAAATCTACAAAGACACAATGCAGCTCTTTCTGACCCTCTCTGTACTTCTCCATCAACATTCTCAAAGCAAATATTGCATCTGTAGTGCTCTTTCTTGGCATGAAATCATACTGCTGCTCACAAATGCTCACTTCTCCCCTTAGCCTTGCTTCCACTACTCTTTCCCACAACTTCATTGTATGGCTCATCAGTTTAATACCTCTGTAGTTTCCACAACTCTGCACATCTCCCTTGTTCTTAAAAATTGGCACCAGAACACTTCTCCTCCATTCCTCAGGCATCCTCTCACTCTCTAAGACCTCGTTGAACAGCCTAGTTAAAAACTCTACTGCCATCTCTCCTAGACACTTCCATACCTCCACTGGTATGTCATCAGGACCAACCGCCTTTCCTCTCTTCATCCTCTTCAAAGCTCTCCTAACTTCACCCTTGCTAATCCTTTCTACTTCCTGCTCAACAATATTTACCTCTACTACTCTTCTCTCCCTGTCATTTTCCTCATTCATCAGTTCCTCAAAGTACTCCTTCCATCTTTCCCTCACCCTCCTGTCACCTGTCAACACATTTCCATCTCTATTTTTAATCACTCTAACCTGCCGCACATCCTTACCATCTCTATCCCTCTGCCTCGCCAACCAATTCAAATCCCTCTCACCTTCCTTACTATCTAACCTTGCATACATGTCCTCATAAGCTTTCTGTTTGGCCTTTGCCACCTCTATCTTAACCTCACGCCGCATCTCCCTATATTCCTGTCTACTTTCCTCCGTCCTCTCACTGTCCCACTTCTTCCTAGCTAACCTCTTCCTCTGGATACTCTCCTGAACTTCCTCATTCCACCACCAAGTCTCCTTGTCTTCTTTCCTCCTTCCAGATGACACACCTAGCACCTTCCTACCTGTCTCCCTGATCACTTTGGCTGTAGTAGTCCAGTCATCTGGAAGCACCTCCTGACCACCTAAAGTCTGTCTCAACTCCTCCCTGAAAACCACACAGCACTCTTCCTTTTCCAACTTCCACCACTTTGTCTTCTGCTCTGCCTTTGCTCTCTTCATCTTCCTCACCACCAGAGTCATCTTACACACCACCATCCTATGCTGTCTAGCTACAGTCTCTCCTACCACTACTTTGCAATCGCTAATCTCCATCAGATTACAGTGTCTACATAAGATATAGTCCACCTGTGTGCTCCTGCCACCACTCTTATATGTCACCCTGTGTTCCTGCCTCTTCTGAAAGTACGTGTTCACCACAGCCATCTCCATACTTTTAGCAAAGTCTACCAACCTCTGTCCTTCTGGGTTCCTTACCTGAAGACCAAACCTGCCCATCACTTCCTCATCCCCACTATTCCCTTCACCAACATGTCCATTAAAGTCTGCCCCTATCACCACTCTCTCACCTCTGGGAACACTCTGCATCACTTCCTCAAGCTCCCTCCAGAATCTGTCTTTCTCCTCTTGCTCACAACCTACTTGTGGAGCGTAAGCACTAACAACATTCACCATCACACCTTCAATTTCCAGCTTCAGACTCATCAACATATCTGACACTCTCTTTACCTCAAGAACATTCTTCACAAACTCCTCCTTCAGGATCACTCCTACTCCATTTCTCTTCCTGTCCACCCCATGATAAAACAGTTTAAACCCTGCTCCAATGCTTCTAGCCTTGCTCCCTTTCCACCTGGTCTCCTGGACACACAGAATGTCGACTTTCCTCCTCTGCATCATATCTACCAGCTCTCTGCCTTTACCTGTCATCGTACCAACATTCAAAGTCCCTGCTTTCAGTCCTAAACTCCTGCCTTTCCTCTTCTCTCTCTGCCTATGGACACGCCTTCCTCCTCTAACACACCTTCCTCCTCTCCTTCTTCGACCAACAGTAGCCCAATTTCCACCAGTGCCCTATTTATAATATAAACATTATAAAATACAAACACAAAATTATTATTATTAGTAGTATTAGTAGTAGTATTAGTAGTAGTAGTAGTCAGTATCCTATTAGCTATATATTTTGTGTTTATAAATAAATGTGCTGATAGATTTAATGTATAAAAATGAATATAAATACGATCCAATAATGATAAAATATAATATTCACGCCAATAAAATAACATTAGAATTAGCAGTAAAATATTATTTGTATTATATGATATAATTAAATTTAACTTGGGTGTAGTCTTTCTGAAATTCCAGCGTCCCCAGAGTAAAATGCCTTCCTGTCATCCTGATAATATAATAATGATTCAGCATCAGGTCTGAGTTTCGTTTTTTTCCCGTCTATCGGAAGTTTTGTTCTCGGGAAAACGAAACTCTGTGTCGTTTTAAATCCAAGTGGAGCTGAGAGAGAGAGACATTTCTCAGCTCAGCACTGCAGGCATGACATTCTCTCTCTTCATTAACACCATCATGACTGTCAGGAGGAGGTAAGTCTGAAATTGCTCATTAATGCATTAATACATTTATTAGCGACGTCTTTTTCTTCCTTTACATTTGTCTCTGTTTATAAGTTGTAGGTCTGTAAGTTTATTTCTGATGTGTGTGTAATATAACAATAACAAGACACTATTAAACTACGTTTTAGACCAATGTTCCAAAGAGGCAGCCTACACGCTGGTTTTATTTATCTTTATATATATATATATATATATATATATATATATATATATATATATATATATATATATATATATATAAAATGCATTTATTTATTGTCACACCAGATATTGACTTTGTTTTATTTAGTACTGTTTACTGCTCTTTACAGTTTTTTTGGTGTTTTTTTAAATGTAGAAACATTTAATTTCATTATTTTGAAGGTATCTTTGCTCTACAGCATTTCTTTGCATGTGCCTAAAACTTTTGCACAGTACTGTACATAGTTAAATAAAATAAACAGATAGATAGATAGATAGATACATAGATAGATAAGTGAATGAATTAATAAATAATAAACCACGTAACTACCTACATAAATAAACAATAAACAAACAAACAAATAAAAATACATGTGTGTGCGCAATGTTTCCACTCCATTCTTTTCCTGATCAGTAACCTCCCGCTAGTTGTGTACTGAGTAATTGGGGAATTATCTTGAGTGATAAGGGTAGTTATATTACAGGAGTACTCACTCCTTCATCGCTGATCTTCAGTTTCCTGAGAGTAGTAGTGGAGCTGTACCGCCCCCTGGTGTATAGACTCGTCTATTGCATGCAATATCTATTCCTTCACTGGGACACTTTCTTCAACAACAACAACAACAATAATAATAATAATAATAATAATAATAATAATAATAATAATAATAATAATGTAAACAAAATTTTAAGTTTTACAAATCTTTTTTCTATTTTTTTGACATATATATATATATATATATATATATATATATATATATATATATATATATATATATATATATATATATATATATATATATATATATATATATATATATATATATATATATATTATATTAATAGTACCTTTCATATATTTAATGTCATTTCCTTTTTGTTTGTTCTCTTTTATTCAAAATAACTTTTAATACTGTAGGTAATGGCCAGGGGACTCAAAAGAGACCTGAAACACAATAATACACATTGATCAAGTTAAGACAGGAAAATAAGCAGTGGAACACAAATAAATGCAGCTCATACACAAAGGATTCACACAAGAAAAAAAACAAACCACATAAAAGAAGCCAGGAGACACTACCAAGTAGGGCAAAAAAAAAAAAACACTCTCAAGCCAGTAATAATAATCAAAATACACATTGTGAAGGGAGAGATGCTACATACAATAGATTAGCCTATGCATTAGGACGCTCTTTCAAATGGCAAAAAAACAAAAAGAAATGAGATGCAGAGTCAAAGCCAACAAACAGGCAGAAGTCAGGCAAACAGAGATAAAAGGCAAGAGACAAAGATATACAGAGCCCTCCACTAATATTGGCACCGTTTGGTAAATATGAGCAAAGAAGGCTGGGAAAAATTGTCTTTATTGTTTAACCTTTTGATCTTTTGTTAAAAAAAAAATCACAAAAATACTCTGCTCTCATGGATATCAAACACAACACAGGTTTATATATATATATAAAAAAAAATATTGTTCAACCAACACTTCCTGTTTCACAGGGGTATAAATATGAGGTAACACATTCAAATTCCCTTAGTCATTCATAACAATGGGTAAGACCAAGGAATATAGCTGTGATGTGCGGCAAAAGGTTGTTGAGCTTCACAAAATGGGAAGTGGCTTTAAGAAAATAGCACAAGCATTGAAAATGTCCATTTCCACCATCAGGGCAATAATTAAGAAGTTCCAGTCAACTGGAAATGTTATGAATCAACCTGGAATAGGACGTGTGTCTATATTGTCTCAACACACTGTGAAGAGGATGGTTCGAGTGGCCAAAAAATCTCCAAGGATCACAGCTGGAGAATTGCAGAAGTTAGTTGCGTCTTGGGGTCAGAAAGTCTCCAAAAGTTGTTTAGAAGGGTTTCAAGAAAAAAAACTCTACTGTCATCCAAAAAACAAATAATGTGTGTTATACAAATATTTTGTGTTCACAGGAGAACATAAAGCTGCAACGATGACTTTACCACCAACAAACAAGAAGAAAATAAAAAAGTGAGTGATCTGAGATACTTCATGTGTGTGGATTGCATAACGGATATCACACCATACTGTTGTTGATTCATATTGCACTCAGCGAGATCCTTAACACTGTATATGTGATATGTGTGAGGTTAAAGGTTCAGTTTGTAATATTTAAGACTGTTCTAGACCTGTAATAATCACATCATTCCAAAGATACTTTAGAAAAAAAAGGTTAGATTGAGATTTACTTCACTGCTAGTTTCATCACTTTACACTTCTGTTTAAATTTTTTCCAGTCCAGGAATAGGCTCCGCCTTCATTTAGATTAGAGGCTACTCAGCCCCACCCCCTTTTCCTTAAAAGGCTATTCAGAATCAAGTTGATTGTCATGTGTATTGACAGCCCTGTGTTTTGCTATGTGTTATGTGTTTTGTTTATTTATTTATTTTCCTTTTCCTGTTCTGATGTTAATTCCTCAGTCATAACTGGAAAATATTTTAGATATATAACTGTAATTTATTTTAAATAAATAATTTCAGTACTGATTTATTTCACAATATAAAAAATAGGCACAATAATAACTTATATATATATATATATGTTATGTAATCAGTAAACAAAAAAGGCAGTAATCCACAAAGGCAGTAATCAAAACACAGGAAGAAATACGCGAGGCAAGGAGGTGGTTTTTAACCACACACACGGAGCTACGGAAATCGACTCTACGGACACAGAGCTACGAAACTAGGAAACTATACTAATGCTATACTAATACTCCACGCCGAAACGGAAACGGAGCGGCGTATTTAAACACAAAGAAATCACATGTCCAAATCAATTACACCTGACATCAATAAACATGAACCAAAGAGAAATGAGGAGGCGGAGACATGACATGAACAAAAACATGAGCACATGGGAGAACACGGGAGGCGGAGACATGACGTGAATACGAAAACAAAAAAGCACATGGCAGAGGTAAACAACACGTGAGTCTTTATGAATGGTGCTGGAATGCGCTCCGTGGAATGCGGAAGGGCGTTGCTCTGTTAGCAGCGTAGCTAGAGAAAAAGAGAGAGAACCTAACAATATATATATATATATATTAACATTACACCCATAGAACATTTTTACAATAATTGTCACTAGAATCCATTTGCCATTATTTCATTATTTATAGACATAATAACCTGTTCAATAGAAGATGACAGCAGTGGAAGTGGATAACAATACTTGACAGGGATAGCATTCAGGCCTATATAATCTAAGCAAGGTCTAGTGATAGGACAGTCCTAGGGCCTATGTGGTGGTGGCTTAATGGTTTTGGACACTTCTGCAAGGTCAGTGTATGGTTTCATTATTGTCAATTCCTTCTGGATCGCTGGGCTCTCAATGTGTGTGGAGTTACAATGGACAAACATACAGGTGTTAAAAAAGGTTGCATTCCAGGCAGTGAGCTCACCTTGTTTCCAGAAGATATGGGGATCATGGGTAAACAGACAGGGGAGCCTAGAAGAATTATGTGGGGATTGAGGGGGTTTATATATGTAGTATGCATTTAGAGGGGAACTTTGCATTTTGAAATCTTCCCCCTCCTATGACGGAGGTCATAGTAAACAAAATGTATGACAAAATAAACAGCTTTGACGGCCAATGTGCCTATGAGAGGACCAAGAGTGATATTTAACATGTGAGACAAAGTTTGATCCATGAAGTTACCAGCTGCACTGGAGTCAACAAGAGCTGGAAAATACTGCAATTAAGAACACCAGGATAACCTGACAATCAAAGTGCTTACTTCGAATAATAGGTGTGATGGTGTGGCTCACCCATTGTATCATGAATTGCTTTACCATGCTACATGAGTTTGTTCACTGCTGCTGGTGATGTTCAGGTAAGTAACTGTACCATACTCTCTCACTTGCATTGCAGAAATGGTGCAGTTGGACACTACAAACATCATCTAAGAATTAATTGCAATTGTTCTTAAAAGTTGATTTCTGGGCACATATTGCAGTAAGTCAGTATACAGTAAGTCTAAGATCTGAGTTTGAAATTTCAGCACTAGTATTATTATTATTATTATTATTATTATTATTAGTAGTAGTAGTAGTAGTAGTATGCGACTATCTAGCTTGTTTTCTATGCTTCAGACATTTCCAGACTTTTACATGGTGTCTAATCATAAATCATATTTATCAGGAAGCGTTAGAGGAACGCATTGTTGGTGTACTTCCAGGTTAGTGGAAGCGACCACATTACTTATGTGGGTGCCCGAATATGGGATGGTTTGTGCTAGTTATTCCCCCCTACAGACTCACAGCTGGGGAGAGTTGCTGTGGTTGGTGTTTGTGGTTTCCAAGTAGATGTCCATTGGAGCTCATAACTCCCACGATTGATGGGCAAAGTGTTTGCACTGTGGTTAAAGTCCATGCTGATCAAACTGGAAAGGGGTGTATAAGTGAGAAAGAGTTTAAAAATTCAGGGGAGGGTGTCATCTGGTGGTCTGGAGGGGAAACGTCCAGACTAGTTGTTACAATAACCTCATTATATTATCATTTATAATATACAAATTGTTCATAATCTTACTTACTTAATTACTTCATAATCCAAAGGCACTCATACAAAGTTTTTTTTTTTTGTACATCGAAGCTAACATTGAGCTTTATTACTTTACTCAACACAATTTAAAGTTGATAAGGGTGTGTTTAAAAAGCTACATTTGAACTTGGAGATAGCCGCTGTGTGTATAGGCTTTAAACTAAGGTTTTAGTTTGATATCGACATTTTGACGTGTGTGCATGGAGATATTATTTTAAAAACAAAACTAACTTTAATGTTCTTCTGTGAAGAAATGCATTTGGTGCCACAGCGCCACCATTTATCGACTACTTGAAGGAGATTCTCAGACGCTACCCTGATGGAGGACAGATACTGAAGGTAAGAATGGACTTTATCGTTATGCATGTTTATAAATTGTGACACAACAATATACACAAAAATCTGACTGTTTGTTCTGAAATTTAAAGTATAACATAACATTTTTGGGGCTAATGTTACAACATTTATTATTCTTCATAATTACAACATATGTCCTTTATAATTCTTCATAACGACTTCATAATCCTCAATAATCTCTCATATTCCTTTTATCACTTCATAATCCCTTCGTAACTCCCTATATTTATAATATTTATAATATAATTTATAATCTTTAATATTTCATGAACTCTTTCATAATGACTTCATTATTGCTACTTTGTAATTCTCCCTTAACCTTCCATATCCCCTTCAGAATCCTTCATAACCTTTCTTAATTACTTTACAGTTCCTTGATAATTCCTTGATCCTTCATATTCTTTCATAACCCCTACATACTCCTTTCTGATTACCTCTTAATATTTGATAGTCCTTCATAATTTCTTCATAATGTGTTATAATTATTTCCTTTATAATCCTCTATAATTTCTAAAATTTATTTTCACCCTCTACATAATTCTCTACAATTACTTCACAAACTTTCATAAATCTTTATAATCCTGCATGATTTTTAATATTCCATCATGTCACCTTCATAATTACTTCATAATCCTTATAATTATGTTATAATCCTCTATATTTCTTCATAACTCCACAGGTAGTTGAGAATTACTTCATTAATCCTTCATTATGACTTTAGACACCTAATGATTCATTCATAAACCTTACACAATCATTTGGAATTACTGCAAAATGAATTACTTCACCTTCTTTCATAATTTCTTCACAATTCATCACGACTTTCATTTAAAATGCTCTAGAATCCCGATATTAATTTCTTTTGCTTTTATTGACCTCTTCATAATCCTCTTTAAGTTAGAATTTCACAATACTAAATTACTTTTTCCATATTCCCTTCATAATCATTCATTTCTTTATTATCATTCATACTTCATAATCCATTATAACTAAGGATAAATAAGGACTTTTATAACTTTTCTAATTCCTCTATAATTCTTCATATTCCTTCAGAACTTCAATAGAACCATTTGTACATCCTCCATAATACCTCGTTAATACTTTATAACGTGATACTCCTTTTTGACACTTCATAATTCTTAATATTGTTGCCATAATGTTTCCATCTTTTATAATTCCTTCATATTTCATTTGTAATCCTTTATAACTATTCACAACCCACAACATGTTGTATTAATTCATAATAATTCATGCGTTGTTTAACAGGAGTTGATACAGAATGCAGACGATGCTGGAGCGTCAAAAACTGTGTTCATCCATGATGAGAGAAGATACGGCACAGACAAAGTGTGGACCCAGGCACTGGGAAAGTATCAAGGTATTTATATTGATATTTACAAAATCAAAACAGACCTTTCCAATCCTGGAAAGTAAGTGAAAAGTACACAACATTTTACAGCAAATTACAGCAAATTACACTACTTTAAATCTACAAATGGTATAATGCAAATGCAAAATACAGGACAATACATTAAAAATACACACTATAGTATTTCCATCATTTTACTAGTTGGTTACTAGATATTCACAGTGTTCATATGCATGGATCAACATTCTTCCTGTGACGTAGTTCCAGTTTTCGAATCGTTTGCCCGGAGCTTGTTGTTTGTATTGGTGTTTAAATTTTACTGTTCCTTTATTTTTCATTAATAATTTTGCACTATCGTTTCCATTTGTTGTAGTTTCACTTTCCCTTCTGCCGTATTTTCCTTTTTTTTTTTCGAGGAACGCTTTTGTTTCTTTGACTAAAGACAGCAAGCGGAGTCCATCCTCGTTGGATCCGTCTAAAATAATATCAACGAATCTTCGACTAAGGTAAGTTAAACACTCAATATGGTAAACTTTCAGCTTGTTCAGTGTGTTGAGTGCAGGATGTTTAGTCATTCTTCCTCCGTCGTTAGTAATAGCTTTATTTGTGATAAGTGTATGCTAGTTAGCTCTCTGACGGAGAAGATTGCAGCATTAGAGGTGCACATCCAGACTCTAGAGAGGGATAGTGAGAGTGAGAGCAGTGTAGTTTCTGTAGGGGAAAGTCTGGATGCCTCAGGCGGAGATAGCAATCCCCCAACTCCGGCATTAGAGCCCTCACAGTGGGGTGAATGGGTTACGACTCGGCAGCATAATCACAAAGCCAAAGCCAGCGCTAAGGCTCGCCCACGGGAGCACCACTCCTCTCCACTTCACGTGTCCAACGGGTTTGCTCTCCTCAGTGAAGCACCTGCTGAGAAAACTGAAAGAGCTCTGGTTATAGGAGACTCTATCTTAAGGCACGTGAAATTAGCTAGGCCTTTAGGGGCTCCAGCAGCTTTAGTTAGGTGTATACCGGGAGCCAGGGCGCCGGACATAGCAGGTAATCTTAGGGTCTAAGGCAAGCACAGGTTTTCAAAGATAGTTATTCATGTAGGAGCTAATGATATACGCCTTCGTCAGTCAAAGGTTACTAAGGGTAATGTTGTAGAGGTGTGTAAATTAGCGAAGGCGACGTCTGATGCAGTACTATGCTCTGGTCCCAACCTAATGTGGCGTGGCGATGTAGCTAACAGCGACCGTCTGCCAGCTGCACTGAGTCGTCACCTAGGTTCCACAATATTGAGACTGTGTCTGTTCCCCGAGCTAAATAAAAATGTAGAAATTTTCAGAAAGTTTGTTTTAGTAACCTAATTAACATACAGTAAGATTAGATCATACTGGCAGCACCTTTGATCTGAAGCTAGGACTGTTAAATATTAGATTTCTTATGTCTAAAGCACTTATTGTTAATGAAACCATTACTGATCAGGAGTTTAATATAATGTCTTTAACAGAAACATGGGTTAAACCAAACGAGTACATAGCATTAAATGAAGCCAGTCCTCCTGGATACAGTTATATACATCAGCCCCGTCTAACTGGCAGAGGAGGAGGTGTCGCACTCATTTATGAGGATAATCTAGGCGTCACACAAAAACCTAGCCATATGTTCAACTCCTTTGAAGTTCTTCATACTAGTATAACATATGTAGCCACAAAAAATAAGTCTACCGAGTCGATTCCGCTAATGATTATTTACAGACCTCCAGGGCCATACTCTGAATTCCTTGGTGGATTTGCTGATTTCATCTCGAACCTGGTTGTTTCTTTAGACAAAGCATTAATTGTTGTTGACTTTAATATTCATTTTGATAACCCGGAAGATCCTCTGAGAACAGCGGTTGTGTCTATTCTAGATTCAGTAGGGGTCAATCAGAATGTAATAAGACCCACTCATAATGGTGGTCACACTCTTGACCTTATACTAACATACGGATTAAATATGGAAAATGTACTCACATTTCCACAGTCTGAAGCTATCTCAGATCATTATCTCATCTCGTGTAAATTGCACATTGATCATAATACATGCATCTTGCCATGCTACCATGTCAAATGTACATTGTACATGTACAAAGAACTTGACCATGCGACTGAATGCTTAGAGTCAACGTTCCGCTACACGCTAGATAAGGTAGCTCCACTTAATGCTTTTTTCTTTATATATGCTACCTCTGGGTCAAATTATTTGTAAACATGGAATTAGCTTCCACTGTTATGCTGATGACACACAGTTGTATGTTTCAGCAGAGCCAGATGACAGACACCAGCTTAATAAAGTTGATGAATGTGTAAAGAACATTAGACAGTGGGTGCTTATTAACTTCCTCTTACTTAATTCTGACAAGACAGAAGTACTTATACTAGGAACACATGCAGCTAGAAGTACATTTTCTGATTACATAGTAACTCTGGATGGCCTTTCTGTTTAATCATGTGCAGCAGTAAAAGACCTTGGTGTAATTATTGACTCCAGTCTTTCCTTTGATGCCCATGTAGATAGTATTACTAGGACAGCCTTCTTTCACCTCAGAAATATTGCTAAGGTAAGAAATATAATGTCACTACACGATGCAGAAAAAGTAGTTCATGGTTTCGTCACCTCTAGGTTGGATTATTGTAATGCCTTACTGTCTGGATGTTCCAGGTGGTGCATAAACAAACTCCAGTTAGTCCAGAATGCAACTGCAAGAGTCCTCACTAGAACCAGAAGATATGACCACATCTTATCCACTCTGCATTGGCTCCCAGTGAAATTTCGCATTGATTATAAAATATTACTGTTGACCTATAAAGCACTAAATGGTCTCACGCCACAGTACCTAAGTGAACTTTTGGTCTTTTATGATCTGCCATGCCTACTTCGATCAAAAGGTGCAGGCTATTTGTTGGTACCTCGAATAGTGAAGGCTACAGCAGGGGGAAGAGCTTTCTCTTATAAAGCCCTACAGTTATGGAACAGCCTTCCAATTAGTGTTCGGGACTCAGACACAGTCTCAGTGTTTAAGTCCAGGCTGAAAACATATTTGTTTAATCAAGCTTTTTGTGAATATATTTTTTTTTCTTAAGTAAAGGAGCAGATCTAGAGGTATCACAGGCATAGAGTGTTGTGGTGAACTGGGATGATTGGATGCTGTCGCCCCCCCACTTTCACGCTTTCACCCAGGTTTGTTGATGGTGGAGTGGCTGACCGCCTTATGTCCCAGGGAGCCCTCATGTCTGTGTTACCTTCTGGCTCTCCCTTTTAGTTATGCTGTCATAGCTAGTCCTGCCGGAGTCCCTGCTTGCACTCATGCAAAGTACATTGTCCTTAACCATTACGGGACAATAAGCATACCTAATAATCTCTTTCTCTTCCTCTATCTCTCCCTCTCTCTTTCTGTCGAGCTACACATGATACTCCTGAGATGCCAGTGATCCCGACCCCTTCAGATCTCCGGACCTGCCTGATCCATCCTGATGCCCTACTTCTGGTTGGAGTTCTTATCAATTGGAAATCACATGCTGCTGCTGAGGATGGCCCCACACGGTGCAGGCTAAAGATCATTGAGATTACTGAGGATGGTACCACTTAAAAACTATAAAGATGGCTTTGGACCTCAGTTCATATGAACAGTTATGCTATGATGGCTAGGACTGCAATTGCCACAAACAGTTTTGCCCTCAAGTCTCCATCAGTGAACAGTGGAAAAGTTCAACAAAACTTCATGTAAAATTCTGTAATAAATTTTCCTGGTTACACAACTGCACTATTTGACCATGTAGTATTAGAACATTTATAGAAGGAATTTACTTATTTATAATCACACTATCCGGTGTTACCCAGATGTGGATAGGTTCCGTTTTGAGTCTGGTTCCTCTCAAGGTTTCTTCCTCATATCGTCTCAGGGAGTTTTTCCTTGCCACCATCACCTCTGGCTTGCTCATTAGGGATAAATTCATACATTTAAAATCTATATCCTGAATTTATATATTTCTGTAAAGCTGCTTTGGGACAATGTCCATTGTTAAAAGTGCTATACAAATAAAACTGAATTGGATTGAATTGAATCAATGCACCAGCAGCCAAAAAAAATTTTTTTTTTCAATTGCTCACATTGACTTTAACACAAGAATAGCAGCTGAAGCAATTAAACAACCCCCCATTCATAGTTAGTCAGTCTCCATTCTGTAAAAAAATGTATTTCAATTGCTCACCCTAGCTGCAACCTAAGGATATATGACTGACTCAGTTAAATAAAGTCCAATTCATATTCAGTCAGTCTCCAAAGCAATGGGCACACGTGGGTTTCTGCTGATGACCTTCACTCAGCATGACTTTGTTCCTCTTTCAGGACTGATCCCAAGTAAACACCTAGAAAAAATATAAAGGTTAATAAAAATGTAAGCACCAACTAAACTATTCACAAGGAGACATGATTAGTGTAAACCCTGATGTCTTTTCATCCTATTACAGTGTTCATACTTGTCAGGGATTTCCCCTTGCGCTGAGATTCGGTAGCATTCGGTGTGCATGAACTGCCCGAAGCGCAACAGCGTGTGCTTCTGGGTTGTCAGTGACTTTGTTTACTTTCAACACGTGTGTTTTGTTTTGGTTTCTGTTCTGTCTCTGCCCCGTTATGTTACTGGATGTTCCTAATGTCTCACGCTGTTTGTGTTATCCCTCTTTGATTAGTGTGTGTATTTAAACCCCCGTGTTTCATTGTCTTGACGCGAAGTATTGTGAGTTCTGTGTGTTTCTGCCTGACCCATACCAAGCCTTTATTCTTGTTTCTCGTTTCCTGGTTTTTCATCCTGTTTTCGTCCTCATGTTTTCCTGTTTCGCCTAGTTTAGCCTGTTTGCCAATCGCCTGACCCCTTGCCTGTTTTCGACCACTATATCTGCCTTTTGATTTGGATTTGTCTGCCTGCCTCTCTTCAATAAAAGCTTTAACTGCACTTGCATCCGTCTAAATCCGTGTTACCTAACAGAATACTTCGCCTTCACCATTGCAGTATTTCTACCTAATATAGGCAAAAAACCACCTCAAAGGGGTGACCCAGTTACACTAACTCTTTTTGTATGCCAGAAAAGCATATCATTGAGAGGGTACTCACCAAGTCCTGGATCTGTGCTCTGGGCTTGAAAAAAGATGAACAATCTGCTTCTAGGGCTGGTCCGCTCTGGATCAGTCCTCCCATACTTTACTCCATGGTTGTGGACGAAGCCGGATGCTGGTTCTGTGAAATATGTGTCTCTATCTAGTCTAAGCGAAAAATCAGCAACAACTCAAAGATTTGTGGTTTCTCGAATCGTCAATAAAATTGACTTCGGTTTATTAACTTGTTATAATAATTTGATTACAATAATTTGGTAGTTGCAAAATAATAAAAGATAAACTTCTGAGAAGACCCTCTAGCGCAACTTTCGACTTAAATCTTTCACTAAGCCCTATGGCATGTGCCATATGGCATGTGCCAATCATTTCCTATTTTTGCTAGCACATCTTGTTCAATATGTAACATGTGCAATTTATCTTCAATAGACAACACAGTTTCATTTGCTAAAGCCAAAGTCTTTTCAAGAGCAAGCTGTCTTCACTTTAATTCTTGAGCTTTAAAGTCCAGGTTGGTTGAAGATAATTCCATCAGATAGCCAGAAGATGATGTCAGATGGCGTTGATGCTGTCCCCAGACTTTTCTTACGTTTCTTTCTTGTTCCTTGTTTTTCCTTTTTTTCTCGAGTGAGGGCTTTGTCACTCTGCAGCAGTCATCCTCCATTCTTTCCTTCTTTGTATATTTCTCAAGATACATAAACATTTATAGTTATTATATTTACAACATATTCATATTTACAGTAATGTTTGAGATGAGGGCGTAGGGATGCTTTAGTAATGTTTACATTTAATGATTGTTAGGAGTAGAGGAACTGGTAGGGGAACTGGGGGGAATATGGTCCACCAATTCTGCACCTCCCATAACACCATGGATGCAGCAGGAAAGCGAAGGAGGCATCATATGAGATGGACCCATGATATGGTCTTCCCTGCGGCGCTACAGCCGGAGGTCAACGTGGCGACCTCAAACCCAGAGCTCCAGCCTGAGACCCATGAGGTGGTCTCCCCTGCAGAGCTACAGCTGGAGGTCAACGTGGCGACCTCAACCCCAGAGCTCCAGCCTGAGATCCATGAGGTGGTCTCCCCTGTGGAGCTACAGCCGGAGGTCAATGTGGCAACCTCAAACCTAGTGCGGCCCACCACGCTCTGCTCATCCCTGAGGCCGACGAGACAGCCCACCACGCTTTGCTCACGCCTGAGACCGACGAGATGGCCCACAACACTCTGCTCACGCCTGAGGCCGTTGTGAATATAGCTCTACCATATTTTGCCACAAAGTCACCTTTAGTACATGCTGCAGAAAATAGAAGCTATGGTGATCCTCATACACCTTTTTTTTTCATTAGATGTGCTGCAAGACCCCAGGTTTCCAAAAGTTGAGATCATAATTTGAAAATTTATGTGTTACACACCAAAAGATAGGTCCAAAAGCAAGGTCCAGAGCAAACAATCTGTTTAAATACGAGAACTCTTTTATGATGTCACACAGCAGTTAGGATTTTAAAATGGACGAGGTATAAAGCTTAATTCAAACATCTTTGGAATAAGACCAGGTAATGTTTTTCCAGTGTTTTTCCATTCTTCAACTTTCCAGTTTGGGTCAATTTGTGCCCACTCTAGCCTCACATTCCTATACTTGGCTGATAAAAGTGGACCATAAAGTGATATTCTGCTGTTGTAGTCCGCCTACCTTATATGCATTCTGAGATGCTTTTCTCTTTACCAGGGTTGTAAAGTTATTTGAGTAAATGTAGCCTTCCTGTCAGCTTGACTCAGACTGGCCATTCTCCTCTGACCTCACACATCAAAAGGGTCTGGTTCTAATTGCTGGATTCCCCTTAATAATGATCACATAAAGTTTACAGACTTGGTCTTGTATCTCACCACACATTACAATGGCTCATTTTGTACAGACACGGAAGCAAAAATAATTCTTACTGTTTGACAGAATAAAAATATTGATGGCTGAATTTGACATCTATTTAAAAGACATTTCAGTAGGCACAATTTGACTTAATTTTAATGAATGTTACTAAGCACTAACAGCATATTGCATTTAGTCAGTGAGTGCATCTCAATTGGACATTATGACCAGTTCTGATTGAGTTTAATACCACTTCACTGTTCTGGTAGGACCGGCTCTCTATGCATTCAATGATGCAGCCTTCACTGAGGAAGACTGGGAAGGGATTCAGCGAGCAGGGCGGAAGGACGTGTACCTGAGATTGACACACTTGCTAGCAAACTGAGTTTTTACCCTCAGGTTGACGTAGCATTTCAGTGCGATGAAGACAGAGCATGTGGTGGTGGAAGACTGAGCTGCTTTCTGCCCCTTCCAAACAATGAAACAAACAGGACAGGACTCCCCGTTCATATTAACGCATGCTTTGGCCTTACAGACAACCGGAGGTACATCAAGTGGCAGGAAGAGGATCAGAAGAATGACGAATCAGCAGAGTGGAATGAGCTGCTAATGAAGGAGGTTCTTCCTCATGTATATCTCAAGATAATCCAAGATGGTATCCAACTATCCAAAAAGTCAGAACTGCCTGTAAGCGCTGTGTACAATCTTTGGCCTAATCTGAGAGAGACGGAACACAGGCCACGATGGCATGAAGTTGCAGTAGACCTTTTTCAACGATTATTCCAAAATCAAGAAATCTTTTCTCTAGCTAAAAATGAGAAAAAATGGGTGGCTGCTTCAGATGCTGTTTTCCCAACTAATGATACTGACCCTGATATAATGTCTGCAGTTGTCCGATTATTGATTGAGGAAGGAGAAAACCTTGTTATTGCTCCTGAACATGTTCTGCTCAGTATAAAGGAAACCTTCCCAAACCCTGACACTCTGGAATGGGTGAAGCCAAGTTTTGTTAGATCTGTGCTCCACAGAAGTGAGATTGAATCAATCGATAAGGACGAGAAACTGTCCATCTTGGAGTATGTGCTCAGTGATGGGAGGTATGAGGAACTATATGGTCTACAGCTTCTGCCACTTAGTGATGGAAGTTTCAAGTCCTTTACAAACCAGGAGGAGGACACTGTTTTGATTGACAATGAGAAGTTTTCACGGTAAGCTCTGTTACATGACTAATCTTTATTTTATCTTCATGTGGTGTGCACTGTCAATGTAACATTTATACTCTTCTTTGTACAGAGTGTTGCTGCCTTTTTGCAAAGACAGATTTTTGCCTGATGATCTGAAGAGCAGAACAGTCCATCATCTGAAGTGCATAGCAATGACAAGTATGGAAATATCTAAAAATTTGAAATGATCATTTTTTTGTATTATTGTATAAACTGTTCTATGGGGATTCTCGAATATGCCATCGAACAACACAGTGGATGCATACAAAAACTGGTGGTATTATTAACACAACTAATATCAGGGCATGACACATTTTGCAAGCTCTGGTGCATGACATTAAAACAATCATACACACACTAAGGGTGAGGGGTGGAGCATAAGCCCCTAAAGACATCAGCACACAAGTATGGTATCTTAGAATGTCCAAACACGTTATGTCTCTAAACAGATCATTTTTATGAATGATCTACAGGAATCCTGTTCAATTCACAAAATTTCACAAATTTTAAATTGGCCATAATGGCAATTCAGTATCGCCTACCAATGGTGTAGCGTAGTGTGGAGGCGGGGGCGTGGTCGAGCACCAGTTTGTGAATGGACGGCGGAGCTGGAGAAAGCGAGTGGTAAGGTTTACACACCTGTAGGAAATGAGACTCACGAGTGTTCTGTGTTGCAGTGACGGGAAGAAGAGAAAAGGAGGAGAGACACGCGCCTTGAGAGAGAGAGAAAGAGACGCCGGCACAGAGCCACATGTGTGCGTGCATGTGTGTGTGTGTGTGTGTGGAAAATAAAAGAAAAACCCACAAACCAAACGAAAAAGAAAGAAATAAAAGTGTACAAGTGGATTAAGCCTGCCCTCCTTCTGGTTCCTCCGTACCCGAACCTTAAAATTGTTACACTGGTGCCGAAACCCGGGTCTCCGAAAGGAAATTGCCGCCATGGAAGGCTCACCTCTGGCCGACCTCATCACCCAGCTGGCCAACCTCCACCAGACCCAACACTAGGCCCTCCTGCAGCTACAACGCGACCAGGAGAAGCGGTTTAAGGACCTCCTCGACGCCCAGGCCGAGGACCGCCGGGTGCTCCAGGGCCTGGTGCAGCAGACCGGGATTCCAGCCGCCGGCACCGCGTCCCCCGCAGCAGCCACGCCCGTTGCTCTACCCCACGTCGCGCTGACGAAGATGGAACCAGAGGACGACCCAGAGGCGTTCCTAGATCTGTATGAGCGCTCTGCACGGGCATGGGGCCGGCCTGAGGGTCAGTGGGCGGCCCGCCTGGTGCCGCTCCTGTCGGGCGAGACGCAGCTCGCAGCCCAGCAGCTGCCCATTGCTAGCATGCTGGAATAACCGGACCTGAAGCAGGCGATTCTGCAGCGGGTCGGGCGTACCCCCAGAATCGCACCGTCAGCACTTCAGAGCACTGACCTTCGCTGAGCTCGGCTGTCCATTCGCCTTTGCCCAGAAGCTCCGGGACACCTGCAGGAGGTGGTTGTTGGCTGAGGACCGCGACGCAGAGGAAGTGATCGACCTGGTGGTGCTGGAGCAGTTCATCACCCGGCTTCCCGACGGGACGGCCGAGTGGGTCCAGTGCCATCGTCCTGCGTCGCTGGATGAGGCGATTCAGCTGGCAGAGGATCACTTGGCGGCGTATCCAGGGGCAGGCGAGCCCCACCCTTTTTCGTCTCTTTCTCTCTCTCGAGGTGCGTGTCTCTCCTCCTTTTCTCTTCTTCCCCTCACTGCAACACAGAACACTCGTTAGTCTCATTTCCTACAGGCGTGTAAACCTTACCACTCGCTTTCTCCGGCTCCGCCCTCCATTCACAAACCGGCACATGTAGTTTAGAGTTTTTTCCTGTTATTGTTGCCGAATTTGATTAATGAACTGTTTCCTTAGCTGAAGCTTTTCCTACAGTCTTGATGTTAATCACTCTGTCAGTCCTAAAAATATCTGTCTGAAAAAACTGATCCGTACCTAAAATCATCCCCAATGTGTGTTCTATCACTGCGCTGACATTCTTATTGTTATTTCTATAACAATGTTCTATGTTCTAATAGAAGTGTTCATTTAGCACTACTGCTGGTGTAGTATACCTACAATGAAGACACTTACAAATGTGAATATTATAGCTATGCTAATGCAGAAAAGATCAGATGTTTGTAGTCTTTTTTCTGAAAAATATAGTAAAACATTGGCAACCTTAAGCAATGAGTATAATCAAAGAATTTGCTAAAATCAGTACTGTTACATTAACAGCTTATTTATTTACTCTGCTTAATTGTAGATCCAAAAATGTACCAACTGATTAATTTGGATGCAAACAGAGTTGCTGCATTTGCCAAGAAACACTTACCCAGAGACTGGAAAGTGACAAAAGGTCATGTGAAGTGGAATTCTGTTAAAGATGATCATCCACCAAAGACATGGCTGAAAGAATTCTGGAGGTTTCTGAACACTCACTGGACAGAGCTAAGGGATTTTATTGGCATGCCTTTAATACCTCTGGAACCACTTCAACAAGCAGGCAGTACTGTAATGTTAGCAAGATTGGAGGAGAAATCCACTTTGATTTTCCAGAGCAGCAGAGAGTCCACCTTGTCAGATCAAATTCAAAAAGTGGTTAAGGCAATCGGAGGTACTGTCATTAAGAAAGATGAGTGTCTGAAGCATCATGAAATTGAAAGTTATGTCCTAACGCCATCCCCTAGGAATGTCCTGAAAATTCTTTTAAATGTGGATAGAGACAAGGTCATCAGTGGCATTGCCTCTGCATCGGTTCATGAAAAGGAAAAGTTTAAAACCTATATCTCTTCTTTGGATTGTCTCTCTGATGTCGAGCAAGATTTGCTGTCAGCTCTGCCCCTTTTCAGATTGATGTCTGAAAAATATGTTGCCATTGAGTCAAAACAAGCAATTATTTTAAAGTCCAACCCAGCCATTCCAAAGGCTTTACCTGTGCCTGACACCAAAGTCCAGTGTGCAAATGAAGCTGACCGCAGGCTTTTGACTCTCCTAAAAGTTGAGCTTCTGGATGCTGCTCAGTTAGCCATTTACTTGGTAGACTGCATTGATGGCAAGCTTTTCACAAAAGAGGATGAACAAAAAATAATGACTTGGATACTGAATCATGGACATATCCTATTCTCCCAAAGTGAAGAATTGCTCAGGAAAAGCAAGAATCTCAGTTTCATTCTGACAGAGCAAGGAGAACGCAAAAGGCCATCAAGTGTTTTTGATCCCACAAAGAAAACCTTCCTTGATCTTTTTGAGGAAGACTTCTTCCCACCGCAAGTTTACAGGTCACCAGAGATGCTACAAAGCTTGAAACAACTTGGTCTACAGACAAAAGAAGAAGAATTGTCCCCAGCAAATGTACTTCATGTTGCCTCACAAATTCAAAAGCTCCACATCCACTCACGAAAGAAGGCTTTTAAAAAGGCTGATGTTCTTATAAGAATACTGAATGAAAACGACTTGCTCTCAAAATTCTCAGAAGAGGAGAGACAAGAGCTTCTTCAGTTGCAGTGGGTTCCTTGTGAAAATCCAAATTCAATTAAAAGTAAAAACAGCCAGAAGAGGTGTCTCTACAAACCAACTGAAATAAGGGCTTCAAAATATTCTGCTATTGTGGGCCATGTCATGCCACTTGCTTCAGTCCTAAATGAGAGTATCTGTCAAAAACTGAACCTTTATAGTTCTCCTACAGCTGAAAAGGTCTTGGAGAATCTGTGTGTGTTGGTATCATTAGCCCCAACCATGGTCACCCCGGATTCAGATTATGAGTTCAAAACCAAGTTGCACAGCACATACAAATTCATGCAAGAAAACCTTGAACATGTCAGAAAGGAGATGAACAATAAATGCATTCCTTGGCTCTGGAACCAGACTGAGTTTGTGTCACCTCGGGAAGTAGTGCTCACCTATCCAGCTGAACTAGATCTTAGCCTTTACATCAAGAAAGTGCCAGATGAATTTTTACAATATGATGACCTGCTAAGCGAGTGCGGTGTAAAGGAAACACTTGATGATGAAGAAATAGAAGCCATACTCAGTGACATTAAAGAAAATATTGATGACAGGACTCCACCTTATGGAGAGCCCTCTGAACTTAAAGTGTCAACAGCCATCCTTGACTGGATGCGAAAAAATGAAAAGTCTTTAAAGGACACTACACCTGTTCCAGTCATGGCAGAAAACCAAAACTTCACATTACAGCCTTTGAAAAATACTGTTTTTTGTGATATCAGTGATGATGGGCTAGATGACCTAAAACAAGATAAGGAGGAGTTCTATGTCCTTCATGAGGAGGTGCTACCTGTTACTGCAAGATGGCTGAATATCCCTTTTCTAAGTACCCGTATTTTGAAACCACAGTTAATAGGAGATGCAGAAGAGTGTGAGGGAATTGAGCAGTGTGGTCAATCAGAACCAATCACTCAAAGAATCAAAAACATACTGAAAGAGTATGATGATGAAAGTGACATTTTTAAAGAACTCATTCAAAATGCTGAAGATGCTGGTGCGAGTACCTGTGGATTTATGCTGGACTTCAGAACACACCCTTCTGAAGGGCTTATTGATGATGGTATGGGTCTATGCAGTGGTCCCTGTCTATGGGCTTTCAACAATGAGCTCTTCTCAGATGAAGATTGGAAAAACATTGTTAGAGTTGGTGCTGCATCGAAAGAAAACAAATTTGAGAAAATTGGGAAGTTTGGACTAGGTTTCAATGCTGTTTACCACTTGACAGATATTCCGTCTATTTTGAGTGGAAAAAGTCTTCTAATTCTTGATCCAAATGTAACACACTTGGAAAAGCACATACGAAGTAAAGCAATTCCTGGAATTAAACTTGACTTGTTCCAAGAGAGACTGTTTAGGAGGTTTCCTGGACAGTTCAAATCTTATCAGGGGATTTTTGATTGTGATTTGTCAAACAGCAACCAGAAATATTACAATGGTACTCTGATTAAACTACCATTTCGCACGGCAGAGGAGGCCTGCAAGTCAGAAATTAGCTCCAAGGTGTATGACAAAGAGCGCATAAATGACTTTCAGCAACACTTCACAGATGATTCTCTAACTCCTCTTTTATTTCTTAAGCACATAAAGTCATTGTCTCTTCAAATCTTTAAACAGGAACCAATCAAGACAGTCCTGAAAATCTCCAAAGAGGTAGTATGTTCAATTCAAATTTCAAATGAAAGGCATCTACAGGACATCAGAGAAACTCTAAAAAACCTTGACACAAACTGCCATGAGATTGTTGACTGTTTTGCTGCAAACATTGTGGAAATAGTTTGCGAGTGTGCTGAGACAACTAGCACACAATACTGGCTCCTTTATTCATGTTTTGGGACAAATGATTCATTAAGAATGTTTCAGAGAGAACTGCATCAGTGCAGTTTTTCATTGCCAATTGGAGGAGTTGCTGTACCTCTACAAAGAGAATCAGACAATATGTGGTCCCCGAATGAAAGATGTGAAGATGGCCAGGCTTTTTGTTTTCTTCCTCTTCCAATTGATACAGGCCTTCCAGTTCATATCAATGGAACTTTTGCAGTCACATCCAACAGAAAGGCTCTGTGGGGAATTGGTACAAAACTGGAGTGGAACAAAGCTTTACTCCAAGATGCAGTTGCTACAGCCTACATCACCACACTGGCTGAGTTGAAGAAAATATCCCAAAATGGGAATCTTCAAAACTATGACTACTATACATTCTGGCCTGATACTGAAAAAGTAAACAAAGCATTTCAACCTTTGGTTAGTGCTTTTTACTCAGCCATTGTACAGAGCTCAAATGTCAGATCACTGGAGCTCTTGAGTAATGGAAAAACCTGGTGCTCCTTTGACAATGCAAGATTTCTTGATCCAAGTATTCAAGAAAATGAGGCAGTGGGAAAACTTGCCATGGAGGTGTTCCTGAAATATACAGAACCAAACTACTGTGCTGTCCCTTTGGAAAACTGGGCAAGAAATAATTTCATTCGATGTGGCTTCAGTGAAATGGTAAAGGAAAGAACTTTTAGCTGGCTTGACTTTTATCAAGTAGTTTTCAAGAACTTGAACAAAATGGATGTATACTGTAGGAATGCTCTTATATTGAATGCCATAGACTTGAATGATCATGAGGTTGACAAATTTCTAAAAAGTAATGCATGCATTCCAACACAGAACGTAGGAACACTTCAATTCACCAACAAACTGGTGAACCCCCATGGGAAAGTAGCATGCTTGTACGAACCAGAGGAGGGACGCTTTCTTGATGGTACTAAAAATGACTATTTCACTCCAAACAGGATTCTTCGACTGTCAGACTTGGGAATGTTGACTGATGTACTCACATTAGAGGAAGTTATAGAGAGAGCAAAAACAATCTCCGGAGTTTGGGCTAAAGACAAAAATAAAGCATACAAACATCTTCGATGTCTCTTTGACTCAATGAAAGAGTCCTGTCATGTTGACTCTTTGCACTGGGAAACCTTAAAACATACATCATTTCTTCCTGCTCTGGGTACCAATCAGTACAATGAAGTGATGACCATACTTAAAAAGCCATCTGAAATCTATGATTACCAGTGCTACCACTTGGTAAACATGACAGAATTCACTGTCGATTGTTTAAATCTAGGCTTATTGACAGATGACCCAGTCCTCACAAAATTGGGGGTGATGAAGAACCCACCAATTGAGACAGTACTTAGACAACTCAAAGAAGCACACCATCGTGTCAAATCATTTGAACATTCTGTACTCCTTAACATTGCCAAAAGCTGTTATGACTATCTCAACAAATATCTGTTGAATGATGGTGATCCCACTGCTATTATTGAACATGCACAGTCAAACCCATTTGTTTTCATTGGAGATCGCTTTATAAATGTGCGATCAGTGGCCATGGGTGGTGAATTTGAGGAAAAGCCATACCTCTATGTTCTTCCTACCATCCTGTACAACTTTGAGCCACTCTGGAACTATGTTGGCATCAAAACACAGTTTACAGAAGAGCAATTTGTTGCTGTCCTTGAAGAAATTAGTACTTTTTCTAGGCCACTCTCAAAAAGAGATCTTCATGTCTGTCTTCAAATACTTATAAAAGGGCTGTATGGGGCTAAAGATGGAACTGTTAAAGACTGTCTAATGCCTGATGAAAGAGGTGTGTTGACAAATTCAAGCAAGCTGAAATTTAATGACACTGCTTGGATGCCAGTGCAAGCTGGGGTAACTCTCTGCCATAAACTAATATCTCGAGAGGTTGCATGCTATTTTGGTGTAGTAACAACAAGACACCATACACTAAAGAATCATCTACTTAATGAGTTTTCACCCTTTGCTAAGGAGTTCGGACAACACGAGAAAATAACAGTTCGGATAAAAAACATAATTGAAGCCTATCCAGCCAAGAAAGATATCCTGAAAGAACTCATTCAGAATGCTGATGATGCAGAAGCAACAGAAATCCATTTTGTATGGGACAAACGAAAGCATGGAACCAAGAAAACATTTGGGGAAAAATGGGAGTTGCTTCAAGGTCCAGCACTTTGTGTGTACAACAACAAGAAATTCTCAAATGAAGACCTGATAGGTATTCAGCAATTAGGAGAAGGAGGAAAACATGGTACTTTGGGTAGAACTGGGAAATATGGCCTTGGTTTCAATTCTGTTTACCAGCTAACTGACTGCCCATCTATATTAAGTGGTGATGAACATCTCTGCATATCTGATCCAAACCTAAAATATGTGGAAGCTGGAACAAAGGAGTCACCAGGCTGCATGTATTTAATGGATGAAAATTTCAAAAAATCTTTCCAGGATGTTTACCATACCTTTCTTCCTGAAAAATTTTCTCTTAATTCTGGAACCATGTTCAGATTTCCACTCAGGACAGAAGAAATGGCAGCCCAATCAGAAATATCTATCCATGCAGTTAGAGATTATGAAATGATGGAACTTTTCAAGGCTTTAAAATCGGATTCAGAGGAACTGATTCTATTCTTGAAGTACATCACAAAAATACATGTTCATGAGATCGACAAGGATGGAAGTGATGTCAATCATTTCATAATTGAGAAAAAAATCACTGAAGACACCATGGAGCAAAGGGAAGGTTTTCATAATCATGTTCTCAATTCCTACAAATCTGGGATGGTAATTCCACGCCAAGCTATCTATATAGTTCAGATCACATCAGGAAAAAAACAAAGCCTATGGAATATTGCAGAGCAATATGGATCCTATCTGCAAAACCAAGAAGAAGGTAAATCCCATGTCAAAGTACCTCAGGTAGGCCTGGCAGCTTGTTTAGGTGCAAAATCTAAAGAAAATGAATTTCATGGTAGGGCTTTTTGTTATCTGCCATTGCCAGGAAAAACTGGTCTTCCTGTCCATGTGAATGGAAACTTTGAAGTGGATCATTCTAGAAGGGATTTGTGGAAAGAAGATGGTGAGAGTTTAAAGACCAAATGGAATCAATTACTTCAACTGAAGATCATTGCACCTCTGTATGCTGACCTCCTAACACATATCTGTACAAGCTTTAAAAATTGTGAACCCAAAATATTAGGACATCTCAAATCACATCTGAAATTTTGCTTGAGCTACTTTCCCTTTGTATCAGAAGATGTTGCCCAAGATTGGCATGATATGATCAATGAAGTCTACAGGTCAATCAATCAACGAAACCTTCCTGTGATACCAACTCTAAGAAGTGTTACTGATAACTCTTCGCATCGCTCTGATCCAAAGTACACATTTAACTGGTCAAGTGTTTCAAAGCCAGATTCAACAGAATCATCTCATTTCACAAGAGACAGCCACAACAGCATTCTTCAAGTTCTAGAGCACATTGGAATGAACCTGGTACCATCTTCATCGGAAATCGCAAAAATTAGGGAGAGTTTTAAGGTTGCAGGTGTGGAAGTAGCTGAAGTCAGTCCTTTATCAGTGATCAGTTATTTGAAGAAGAAAAGAATGAATGATCTCTCACAAACTACTAATGATTTACCATTACCCATCAACCAGACTTTGATTAAAAATGCACAAAGTTGTTCAGAGCTCTTGAAATTTTGCTTAAGTAATGATAAAGCATCTGGCTCTGTTGCCACAAATGATGGTAAGAAGTCTAGCTCAATTGAACTTGATGGGCTACCTCTCCTCCTCACCCAAGACCAAATGTTGAGGACGTTCAGCTCGAATTCTCCAAAGCTAATCTCAAGATTTGCTGACATTTTTCAGGAACACAAGTCAGAATTTGCAGATTATCAGGTTAATTATAGGCATGAAAATATATTGAGAAAATATATTGAGAAATTAACCATCCCAGTGGCAGCGAAGTTTATAAAGCCAGTTCTTCATCAACAGCTTCAACACTCACTGCTCAATGAAACAAATGGGCTTTATACAGCAGGAAAAGAAACAAAAGAATGGCTGAAGGAACTGTGGAATTTTTTTGATCATGAAGTGAAGGATTTCCAAGATGGAAAGGAAAATCAGGTCTTTAATGAAATAAAGAAACACTTCTCTAGCAGTCCAATTCTGCCTGTTATTTATCCAGGTCATGAAGAAACATGCTTTCTGGAAAAAATTGGAAATCTACATAGTATTGTTCGTGATCCAACAGAACACATTTCTTCCATTCTCATTAAACTTGGATCCATGACATTAGACCGTACGTTTTTCCTAGGGCTTGGTCAAATTTTGTACAGATATGTGCAACCAGAACTGTTAAATATCACGAACAGCAGTGCCGTTCTGAAGCAGTTGGACACAATTCCTCATTCACAGTTTGAGGTGCTTTCTGGTGATGAAAGTGATGAACTTCAATGCTTCCTACAATCTGGCATCAGCTACTCTCAAAACACAAATGAGTATCAGAGAATGTTCAAGTCTTTGCCTTTGTTTCAGACAATATGTGGAAAGCGGCAAAGAATCGATTTTCACAGAAATGTATTCATCCTGAATTCTAAGTTCCAAGAAATGTATCCAGGCTTGCACATGTTTGATGACAGCAGCTGCATTTTTCTCAAATACAACCTTGTAAATGAAAGCCTATCAAAATGTCTGAACATTAAGATTTTGGATGATTTGGAGTACTGTGTAAAGTTCATGATTCCTTCTGTACACAAGCTTAAACAAACCCAGCTTCTTGATTTAATACGGCTGTTAGTGGAACTGAGCCAAAGAAAAGACTATAAAGACTATCAAGACAGCATTGCCTCAGCCTTGAGAGATGTCAGATTTATTCAGGACATCTATGGCTGTCTTCAGGTGGTCTCATACTTCTTTGATGACACTGTAGAGCTGTATGAAGTTATGCTTCCAAAGGACAGATTTGTTCCAAAGACTTTTTGGGAACTATTTGAAAATAGTGAAAGAGCAAAATCCCTCCTAAAGAGCCTAGGACTGAAGCATAAAGTATCTGAAGAGGAGGTAATTCAATTTGCTCATCAAATTGAATCAGATGCTAGAGGTAACAGTGATCTGGAGGTACTTAAAGTTAGATCTGCAACATTGCTTAAGACAGCGCTTTGTTTGGGTAATGAGAAAAAATCTAAATTAATGCAAAGAATCGCAACTATAAAATTTATACTGGCTGTGCAGATTGAGCAAAAACTTTGTAATTATCACAAAGCATTTGTCCAAGGAAGGGATATGGTTGCCATCAAAGGATCACTGCTTGAAAAGCAGTCTAATGATCAATCTCTCATATGGACTGCCATGCCAATACTGCCCTCAAGGGACTTTACTCCAAAAGAATTAGATACTCTAAGAAAGGCTGGAGCCTTGGATGAACCTCCCTCAGAGCAGGTCATGCAGAACCTAAAAAATATCTGTAGATCTCAGTGCAAAACAGAACAATTGGTAGAGACGAGAGCTACAGTGTTGAAGAACACATATGCCTACCTACAATCTGTGCATTTTAATGAGTCTTTGTTGGCTGATATCCCTCTTGTTCTCGTAGAAAATAACAAAGATCTTATGAAAGCTTGTCAAGTAGTCCTGACACTATGTAATGCTAATGAGTTTAGGCCATACCTATACCCCATACAACCAAAACATGCAGTGTTTGCAGAATTCTTCAAGAAGATTGGTGTTGAAGAAAAACCTACTGTCACACAATTCTGTACTGTGCTTGAGGAAATCTATACAGAATGCTGTGATAAGACAACACTTCAACCTAACCAGCTGATAACTGTTCAACGTGTTGTGCAGCAGCTTTTCTGTCTGATAAAAGAGGAGGGAAAAGTAACTCAATTTCAGAAGAAAACAGTATACCTCCCATCAACAGATGGAAAACTCTATGAGTCCAGCACATTGTTTTTCAACGACACCTTCTTTCAGGCCAACAGACTGGAGGATTCACTGAAAACAAAACTAAAGCTGCTTGTGAAACTAAACCAGTGCCACCTTGAAGAAGACCCCTATGAACATCAAAAGCTCTTGCAGTTGCTTCCTGAACAAATTCGTCCCAAACTGCTCTCTCGAGTCATTTCTGTGAACCTAGTTGATGCACATGTGGGACACTGTGATTATGGGAAGTCATGTGAATTTAGTGGCTGGTTTCAAAAACGTCTGTCCTCTCGTGAATTCCGTCATGGTCTTATGTGTCTGATCCGAGAACAAAGCAAGGGCACCATTTCACAGACTGGAGCTGCACACATGTGTGAAAGCACATTTGGTAAAATTCAAATTGTCTGTTGCAAGGCTTTACACACTGAGCTTTTGTTAAATCACCAGCCACTAGAAGGTACTGAGACTGAAACTCAGGTTTATGTGAAAAAGCAGCAAGATGAGTGTGTTTTCTATTTGAAGCACAATGATAACATGGCTCACAAAGTGGTGAATGAGATCAATATGTATCTTACCAAAGAAATCAATGCTCTTCTGGAAAACACCTTAAATTCATTAAGCCTACCAGTACTTGGACATATTTTATTATGTGAAAACATGGAGGATGTTGAAAGGGCCTTGGAACAACATGGAGTCCGTAACACTGTGATCGATGAAAAGGGGCTTGGTTTCCGTCCAAGCCCTGGAACTCCCATACCAGAAGAATGGCATGATTCCCTTGATATGGACCCCCTCAACAGTTTTGAGAAAGGGGAGTATGTTGGTTTTAGTATGGATGAATTGGAAAATGAACATATTTTTGCCATTGTTGTGGAGTGTCTGAATGAGCATCCAGGACAGACCAGGCAAAATCCTTCAAGATATAGAATACAGATAGGAAATGGAAAGATCATTGAAGTTAGCTCCCTTGATCTTTATCAGTTTAAGAGAGAAAAAAGATCAGATCCAGTTGGAAATATTACCTGCGCAGACATAGACATTTTGCCTGTACTCTCACAGTCTGAACCTTCACGGTCTGTACCATCACAGTCTGAACCTTCACGGTCTGTACCATCCCCAAAGAGGCCCTTACCCAAGACTTTGGAGGAGGTTAAAACAGAGATTGACCAGAGCTTGGAACAGATCTGGAAAATGTCAGATGAGGACAAATCAAAGGCCATTAGACGCCTGTACTTAAGGTGGCACCCAGACAAGAACCCAGACAACACAGAGCTCACCAATGAAGCATTTAAATATTTGAAGAACAGAATTGAAGAGCTACAGCAAGGAAAGACCAAACACAACACATCAACACAACCAAACACAACACACTGGGCCAACTTCAGAGATTTCTATGATAGATGGAACTACCAGGCTGGGAGGCACAGAAGGGGTCGGGAGCGATTCTATCAGAACAATTTCAGACAGCAGTATAATTTTTGGTCACACTTCAGTGAAACACCAAGACCAAACAGAGAGGAAGCTAAGCGCTGGTACAGACAAGCACAGTGTGACCTACTTGCTGCTCAGAGTGACATTGGATACAATGCGAGCCCGGAGTGGTGTCTATTTAAAGTGCATCAGGCAGTGGAAAAAGCTTTAATAGCCACAGAGTTCAGAAGGAACGGACAGCATCCTGAGACTGCATCCACCATCATAGGCCTTGCCAAGAAGATATCACAGTATGCTACCTACCTTAATGATTTGCCCCTTGTTGTGAATCAGTTGAGGGCACTTGGTGTTGATGCTAAGAGAACTCAATACCCAAACCACCACCCGTCACCCCATATTCCAAACGAACAGTTCAAAATCGAAGATGCACAAGGGGCAGTGAACATAGCAACAAAGCTGCTAAGGAAACTGGACAACTATATTACCAATTGATTCATATACTGTATATGTATGCATGTATGTTTATGGTAACTTTGGCAATATTGTTCTACCTATCTTTATTTAACTAGTGTAAACAAGTAAAAAGTGTCCACAGAACTATTCGCAGAACTATTTACTAAAACAGTACGATTCTTTTGTAATCTGTGTTGTGTCTACTTACTGCAAGCCTCATTATTTATTATAAATATTTATTATTTAGTCATTACGCATTATATATACACACATGATATTTCTTTGCACTGATCTTGAGACAACCTACCGTATGTTATATTAATTAGATGAATTTGTTATTTTATGCGCTTTATGCAATCATTGTTACTTCTGTACTACTACATACAGTCATTAAAATGTCAAGAGAATACCTTGCATTCTGTGTGAATTTCTGGTGATGAATTCATTTCTGGTAAAGAATCACTTGCACTGCTTTATTAACTGTGAAACTACATGAAATCTAAGTACCTGAAGCATCACTGAAGTTAGCTCCCTTGTCTCTTCATCAATTTAAGAGACAAAAACAGGTCTGCTCCAGTTGGATATAATAATTGCACAGATATAGCTATTTTGTCAGTACTATCATAGTCCAAAACTTCACGGTCTTTATTAAGTACCTGAAGTACCTTTCTGTCCAAACATTCACCTTTCTTACACTTGAGTTTATTATTATTATTATTATTATTATTATTATTATTATTATACTGATAATAATATCAGTATAATATATAATAATAAATATAGCTGCAAGCAGCAATTACGGTGCCAAGTACAACAGAGGCAAAGTAAGGAGATAAGCAAGCATGATTTTAGCATGGTCATGATTTTATGACAAACCGTTCAGAGTTATAAGCAAAAATATCTTTATTAAATATAGGTGTGCAACAATTATTGGCACCCCTATGAATTCATATGAGAAAAATATATTTGAAGTATATTCCCATATGATATTTTATATTTTTTAGTACACCTGGGTGACTAGGAACAGGAAATTGTTCAACCATGACTTCCAGTTTCACATGGGTATAAATATGAGGTAACACATTGGCCAAATTTCCTTAGTCATTCATAACAATGGGTAAGACCAAGGAATATAGCTGTGATGTGTGGCAAAAGGTTGTTGAGAAGTTCAGTCAACTGGAAATGTTATGAATAAACCTGGAATTGGACGTGTGTCTATATTGTCTCAACATACTGTGAAGAGGATGGCTCGAGTGGTCAAAAAACTCCAAGGATCACAGCTAGAGAATTGCAAAAATTAGTTGCATCTTGGGGTCAGAAAGTCTCCAAAACTAATATGAAGACACCTACATCACCACAAGTTGTTTGGAAGGGTTTCAAGAAAAAAGCCTCTACTCTCATCCAGAAACAAACTCAAGTGTCTTCAGTTTGCCAGACACTACTGGAACTTCAAATGGGTTCGGGTTCTTTGGTCAGATGAAACCAAAATAGAGCTTTTTGGCAATAAACACCAGAGGTGGTTTTGGAGCACACAGAGAGGTAGCCATATGGAAAAGTACCTCATGCCCACAGTTAAATATGGTGGTGGCTCTTTAATGTTTTGGGGCTGGTTTTCTGCCAGAGGACCTGGACATGCATGGCATCATGGACTCTATCAAATATCAACAGATATTAAATGAAAACCTGACTGCCTCTGCCAGAAAGCTTAAAATGGGCCATGGTTGGATCTTCCAGCAGGACAATGATCCAAAACATACATCAAAATCAACACAAAAATGGTTTACTGACCACAAAATGTCCTGCCATGGCCATCCCAGTCCCCTGAGTTGAAACCCATAGAGAACCTGTGGGGTAAACTGAAGAGGAGAGTCCACCAGCATGGACCTGGAAATTTGAAGGATCTGGAGAGATTACAGCTAAGTAGGTCCAGTGCCAGTGACCTGCTACATTTCTCTCTGGCTCATACTCTTCCTTTGGCTGTAGGCTTGAGGCTGCAGGCCATCGGATTGTGAATGTGATAATGCCATTATACAACAGTTATATTAATAAGAAATTAATATATTTACTGACATTAACTGACATTTCAGACAAAATATAGACAAAAAAAAATTTATATATATATATATATATATATATATATATATATATATATATATATATATATATAGTGCCTCAGCACAAGCAGCATCATATAATTCACAAAATTAAAACCAGAAGAAATAAAACAATGGACCTTCTCAGCCAGAGAACCCAAAAGAAACTCTGGACCAAAATGTTATTAAGCAACTCCACTCAGTTAGCCATAAAACAAGGAATCTACACCCAGACACTGAGGAGCCACTTAAATCCAGCTTGTGCATCTGCCTTAACTCAACCAATTCTGAAAACAACAGGGCGAGTGTTAAAGGCATCGCTGACCCAGGGCTGAACCCTCTCGACCACAGAAACTGTTCTCAAATGCAGTGATTTAGGCCTTTGGGCTAGACCAGATTGCTTACTCAACAGATAAGTCGAAAGATCCTCACGATTAAGGCAAATAGATTCTGGAAGAAAGGGGGGTGGGGCTCCCCCCTTGAAATGAGACCCTTTGCTCCCTCAGGAAAAGTCTACACAAGGGTTCACACATTCCACAATCAGATCAATCGGCACCTACCAGAGGCAATAACTGTGGAAATTAATACATCTTTGAACAACTGCAATCACCTATTTTCTACCATGTGTTGTTCTGTTTTCTTCACATCTATCACCATTAAGTTGCCACTAATTGTTCCATTTAGCATGTACAGTATGAGCATAGTAGCTCTAGGAGGATCATTGTGTTTTAATATTAGTAATGTACTTTAAGTATAGTCAAATAGGTCTTGTTTGGTATGTATGTGTTCGTTGAGTGACTTATGATTTATCATAAGAGTAAGGAAATTTGTGTAGATTGTTCTGGTATGTACATGCAATATTTCAGGACAGAGTTTAATCCACACATCATTGAAAAGTGTGGAACCACTCATCTGCAGGGACAATGGGCTGATTAGCATAATAGGTGGAGAATCTGACTAACACCCCACCCAAAGACAATGTTGATTGAAGGAAGCATTCTGGGCTGGACTAGCCCAGGAAGTGTTAAAATCCTAAGAACACAAGAGGAAACTCGCTCTTGCTTCTTGTCTCTTTTTGCTTCACTTACACTCTTCTTGGAACGATTCAAAGGACGGAGTCGGTGGAGGGTGTCCAGAGCCATCGGAGAATTCTCCCCAATCGACGTTGGGGAGATCAGATCACATTCCATTGGCCTGGAGACCCAGCAAGAGCCGCCGCCTGCTTTTCAAACCTCCCGCCTTCATTCCACTCAGCATTCTGATTGCTCTTCCGAAACGCCTCTCAACACCGACCAGACCGCTGACGACACCACGACGTAACGAGGAAATCCGTTCAACACAGCTATTCAGAGGCAAGCGCAATACCCCAGAATCTAGCTAATCTGGTGTTTATAATAAGTTGAGCCCTTCTAAAAGAAGTGAAGATAATGTCAGATCATGGTCTGTGAAATAGCATGCAACGTTAGAGACTAGGAACTTCATTCACTCTTCATTATCACCCGTTTATGTATGTGTGTGTGTGTGTGAGTGTGTGTGTGTGTGTGTGCATGTGTTTATGTGTTAGATTAGTTTCTATGTCATAGAGTAGTTCAATAAAGTCTCGTCTGTTCTTAAATATACGTGTTCTTATTGCTTACAAGTGTCTATTGCCTTGAATTGTGATTCTGCTACGTGCTCTTAAAATATTTCACTATGTTTAGGATATTATTGCCGGTGGCCGCGGAGGCAATATCTAATGCATAATTAATGAATACACTAGGTTCAACTTATCGCTGGACGAATAGTTGATCAGTAATACTAAATTAGGCAAATTTCCCTTTACGAGCTGATCTGTTAATCTCTCCTACATCTCTGGAGGAGAATAAAGGGAGCTCAATCTAAACAACTAAGTTTTACTTACGTAAAATGGTGGAGAATATATCAACTTAACCCAAACAGCTAATTTTCCCTACAATATATATAAAATATTTTGTTTATTTTTGCTCTGTCAAAGGAAATAGTTCCCAAATAAGCCATATATAGATAGAGCAGTTCATGAAACACACACAGTGACTGACAGCCCATAGCAAATGTAGTAACGGTTTCAATGCTTCAAAGTAATGAAATTATGTAACAGTTAATCAGCTGACTTAACTGTAAGATTCAGTAGTCAATAATGTCATTTTTTTTCTAGTAAATTAGCTAGCAGATGCCTACCTTAAAACCAGTGCTGCTGTCCCAGCAGAGCAGAAACATACTGATTCTTTATTTTTATTGTAATGAAACTCCAATATATCATCCTGGCTTCTCAACACTGTGAAGACCTGAGTATAATATTTATATTATAAAAATAATATAATGTTATAATTTATTGAATGTTTTATCAGCACATACCAGACACCTTTATCCACAGCCATGTAGGGAAATGCTTTATAGTCTACAGCAAAAACATATTTTCCCCTATAGTACACATATACCAGCTTCTTTAAAAAAAAAAAAAGATTAAGCTGAAAATGTTAGAGAGTTATTAGTGTGAAACAGATGGGACAGGTATGAAAACAGAGAACACAGAGTAGTTTTCCCCCTTCTGCTTTATCTCTTCTTCTCCAGAGTACTGTAGCTCAAAAACGCAAACACCAACACCTTACATAAGTGCAAAAAATCTGCATATGTAAATTCACTGATGGTTCTGAAAATTGTGATATATTTTGTCCTGAATGATAAACATCTGTAAGAGGGAGCTATTAGACCATCCGTGTCTCCTCACACCCTGAGCTTAGCTCTTACACTGTTCTCACTAGCAGGTGACGGTCTGTAGCTTGCGTGTCGCGGCCGCTACTGTTGCTACGTTTGGGCATCGACAGTTCCGACAAAAAGGAAAAGCCTACAGCCCTCTATATGATTTATAACACACATCACTACTGTTTAAAATGTAATTAGGTTTAATTTACGTATTATGTCATCGTACTAGCTTCGTTGACCGATAAGATTAGCAAAACTAACATAACTGTACTAGCTATGCCGGAAAGATCGTATTTAGGAGTCGAGCGCACATGAACGCCACCACAAGGTCGTAATCACGAGCGGGGAAACTCTGGATTTTCTTTGAGCTCAGAGTTTCCGAGTCGGGGGGCGTGTCGGTAAGAAAACATGGCGGAATCAATGGATGCAAAACGTCTGTGGTCGACGGTAAATTTGTTGAAATTGAATGTTTACGCGTCTCAGAAGCTGATTTCAGTTATTATGTTATACAGCAAGTTATTGAAATACAAGCGTATTGTACAATTACGATGTAATATGTAACGATAAAGTTTATCAAATTGACTAAAAGCATAAAAAAGCAAAACACACCAGATGTGCCTTCTTTCTATATGTTTTGTAGTTAATTAGGAGAAGGTACACCCGAAGTCGTAATTACGACTTCCCGACTCGTAAATCCGATCTCCCCAACGATCTACCGAGCTTTATTTTTCTTCATAACGTCTGTTTAAACGTTTAAAGTGACGACGTATACGACAGGATAAGATGACACCACGGTTATAATATTTGCATCGAATGGTAAATGGGAACTAATCTAGGGTTGCGAGCGGGGAAACCGAAGAAACGCCGGACCATACGATCGCTCAGAGGAATCGTTCCAGCCAATCGTTTTACAGCATCACATCTCATTTGCATAGAAGATATCTCAAGAAAATGAATGTCTCCGAAACCGCGGCTCCGTGTCGAACGCGTACGTAGAAATACGTTAACGATCGGCCGTCGTTTTGTCGCCCGCTAGTGTGAACATGGTGTTAATCAGATCAGGGTTCATCCAGTCAACCTGAGCAGGACCAACTGCTGTCCTTCACACACTTTCACACACGATTCTGACTGACCTACCGGTTTGGCATTCATGGCTTAACCACAGCGACTTACTCGTATCACTTCATCCTCCATTTTAACGTTTAACTCTAGCTGTAAAGAACAACACAACGAGTTCATTAACGAATCTTACACACAGTAGCCTCCTCCTCCTCCTCTTCCTCTTTTTTATTTTTATTTTTTATTTTTATTGCCTAACAAATAAAACCACTAACAGATTTGTGTTTTTTTTTTCTTTTTCTTTTCACTTTTGTATGTTAAATCTCCCTGTGATCTGCAAATATGTAGTCACATTTCTGTTCGAATGCCTTTTGAAAAATATCATCTCTCTTTTAATGATCGAGTGTCTACAGTATTTCTAGTATTAAGCACCACCCCCTCCCCCACCTCCCCCACCTCCCCCACATATGTATGTATGAATATATAAATATATACCTCTCTGTCAGGTGATTATTTATTGTGTTCATTTTTTTCATCTCTTTCAGCAAAAGGCAGGCAACGCGGAGAAGTTTGACTATGTGAGTATGAACAGAGTTCATAAAAGCCAGCCGAGGGTTCGTGAGTTTTGTTCCGAGCATCTGATTTTATTTCTTTCTTTCTTTTTTATTCTGTATAAAGTTGATGAACTTCCTCAAAAAGATGGCGGGCAACGAGTATGTGGGTTTCAGCAATGCCACGTAAGTTACTCACCAGACTTAACTGATATTCGTGCAGTTATCTAACCAGTCAATCGTGTAGTAGCAGCACTGCAAAGCAAAACAAAAGAAATCCTGCAGATACAGGTCAAGAGCTTCAGTTACATCAAACATCAAACATCAGAATGAAGAAAAAGTCTGATCTCTGCGACTTTAACCGTGGCTTGGTTCAGAAACTGCTGAGCTCCCGGAATTTTCACACACAACAGTCTCTAGAGCTTACACAGAATGGTGCGGAAAACAAAAAACATCCTGTGAGCGGACGGTCTGCGGAGGAGATCAGATCAGAGGAGAATGACCAGACTTAAGCAGTCTAAGCTGACAGGAAGTCTATAGTAACTCAAATAATCACTCTTTACAACCGTGCTGAGCAGAAAAGTGTCTCAGAACACACAACACATCAGACCTTGAGGTGGATGAGCTACAACAGCAGAAGACCACATCAGGTTCCTCTCCTGTCAGCCAAGAACAAGAGTCTGAGGCTATCATGGGTACAGATTCACCAAAAACTAGACAGTTGAGGATTAGAAGAAGAAGAAAAAAAACAATCACCTGGTCTTTTTCCAGTCTTCAACTGTCTCCAACTGTCTGAGTGAGCCTGGGCCCATGATAGGCTCAGATCCTTGTTCTCTGAGATGCTTTTCTGTTCGCCACGGTTGTAAAGAGTGCTTATTTGAGTTCCAATATCCTTCCTGGCAGCTCGAATCAGTCTTTCTCTGATCTCTCTCATCAACAAGCCGTTTCCACCCACAGACCTGTCGCTCACAGGATGTTTTTTGTTTTTCGCACCATTCTGTGTAAACTCTAGAGACTGTTGCATGTGAAAATCCCAGGAGATCAGGAGTTTCTGAGATACTCAAATCAGCCCATCTGGTACCGATAACCATGCCACGGTTCAAGTCACACTTTAGAGATCACATTTTTTGCTTCATTCTGATGTTTGATGTGAAGGTTAACTGAAGCTCTTGATCTATCATCTGCATGATTGTATGCATTGTGCTGCTGCTACATGATTGTCTGATTAGATAACTGCATGAGTGCACAGTGTGTTTACTGGTTGACAGGTTTTCCCAGACTTCAACACATTGTTTGTGTTCTCTGTGCCACATTCCAGTTTGAGCGTGAATCAGGCGATAGGAATTTCGCCATCGGCTATTACCTGAAGGAGAAGAAGGTTAGTTTGGGGCATGACTGCTACCCTACGTTAACATCTATGGGCCGTGTTCAGAGTCTGAGATTTATGTCAGTATTTACAGTATCTCACAAAAGTGAGTACACCCCTCACATTTTTGTAAATATTCTATTATATCTTTTCATGGGACAACACTGACAAATTGACACTTTGCTACAATGTAAAGTAGTGAGTGTACAGCTTGTATAACAGTGTAAATTTGCTGTCCCCTCAAAATAACTCAACACAGCCATTAATGTCTTAACCACTGGCAACAAAAGTGAGTACACCCCTAAGTGAAAATGTCCTAATTGGGCCCAAAGTGTCAATATTTTTTGTGGCCACCATTATTTTCCAGCACTGCCTTAACCCTGTTGGGCATGGAGTTCACCAGAGCTTCACAGGTTGCCACTGGAGTCCTCTTCCACTCCTCCATGATGACATCACAGAGCTGGTGGATGTTAGAGACCTTGCGCTCCTCCACCTTCCGTTTGAGGATGCCCCACAGATGCTCAATAGGGTTTAGGTCTGGAGACATGCTTGGCCAGTCCATCATCTTTACCCTCAGCTTCTTTAGCAAGGCCGTGGTCGTCTTGGAGGTGTGTTTGGGGTCGTTATCATGTTGGAATACTGCCCTGCAGCCCAGTTTCCGAAGGGAGGGGATCATGCTCTGCTTCAGTATGTCACAGTACATGTTGGCATTCATGATTCCCTCAATGAACTGTAGCTCCCCAGACCATGACACTCCCACCACCATGCTTGACTGTAGGCAAGACACACTTGTCTTTGTACTCCTCACCTGGTTGCCGCCACACACGCTTGACACCATCTGAACCAAATAAGTTTATCTTGGTCTCATCAGACCACAGAACATGGTTCCAGTAATCCATGTCCTTAGTCTGCTTGTCTTCAGCAAACTGTTTGTGGGCTTTCTTGTGCATCATCTCTAGAAGAGGCTTCCTTCTGGGACGACAGCCATGCAGACCAATTTGATGCAGTGTGCGGCGTATGGTCTGAGCACTGACAGGCTGACCCCTCACCCCTTCAACCTCTGCAGCAATGCTGGCAGCACTCATACGTCTATTCTGCAAAGCCAACCTCTGGATATGATGCTGAGCACGTGTACTCGACTTCTTTGGTCGACCATGGTGAGGCCTGTTCTGAGTGGAACCTGTCCTGTTAAACCGCTGTATGGTCTTGGGCACCGTGCTGCAGCTCAGTTTCAGGGTGTTGGCAATCTTCTTATAGCCTAGGCCATCTTTATGTAGAGCAACAATTCTTTTTTTCAGATCCTCAGAGACTTCTGTGCCATGAGGTGCCATGTTGAACTTCCAGTGACCAGTATGAGAGAGTGTGAGAGCGATAACACCAAACTTACATATGTAATGCGTGTTGTGTACCGAAGCTGTTTATGAGTCTAATCAACTGTTTTTAAAATTGATACTGAATGAAAACATAACACTCAAAGGAAAATATTGCTGAAATTTATTATAAAAGTGAACAGTACTGACCGTATAATGAAAATGTACTGTACTTTTTAAAATGAAACGTATAAATGTTAATATATATGAACTATTAATGGATGTTAAATAAATAAAAGATGTACATCCAAACGGGATGTACGTCCCACTTGTTATCCGTCACGATAGCTTCAATCTGTTGCAGATTCTTCAATCCTAAGACTAATAATGAAAATGTATCGTTTTTTGTTTTTTTTTGTTTTTTTTTAATCAACAAATGTTGATGTGCTCAAGCTTTCTGTTTATAGTCAGGTTTCAGACGCGCTTTGCTCTGCGGTTTCTCTGGAACATGACAAGCTGCGTGTTTTTGTCTTATTAACTAAAACCGACAGAAATAAAGACAGGCCGATGAGGTTTATAGCTGCTATGATGTACATGAGAACAGGAACTAACTTGTCGTTTCACGACTGTTCCACAACGTATAAACGGTTGAAAAGTGCGGTGTTTTGGTCATTAATAATAATAATTTTTTTTTTAAAAACTATAATCGTCGACAAATTGCTGTGTGGATCGTGCCGAGCCTAATGAGCAACACTTTCTCACCTAACACACGACTCTAACGGCTTTATTTACTCTTTACTAACATTATGGCATGCAGGGCTTTGATGGCAAAACACACACACACACACACACACACACACACACACACACACACACACACACACACTAAATGTATATATACAGTACTGTGCAAAAGTTTTAGGCACCCTATTTTTTTTTTTTTTTTAGTACAAACTTTGTTATAGATTTTTTTTATTTTATGACGTCTACATGATCAAATCAGTACAAAAAACGTTTCCGATTCCCAGACATTAGTTTTCTAGCACAAAATTAAACTTTACAGAAAAATGTTTGTATGTCATTAAAGAAAGCAGAATATTACGTAAGAGACACTTTTCAGACAGTAAACACAATGAAGGCTGCTGGGTTTCGCTGCAAAAATAAGAAGCGAGTGCGAAAGTCAAAGTGTCCAGAAGAACTGTGTCTGGTTCTGCAAGATGCTCAATAAAACTTACCAGCTCATTTCCTTATAAAACTGCACACATTGTACCGGAGACTACTATTTCTATTTTTTTTGTCACACCAAATATTGACTTTGTTTCATTTACTACTGTTTACTGCATTAAAAAAAAAAAAAAAAATAGAAACATTTAATTTCATTATTTTGAAGGAGTCTTTGCTCTACAGCATTTCTTTGCACACGCCTGAAACTTTTCCACAGTACTGTGTATATATTTAACAGCATCACTGCAGCACACAGACATGGAAGCCTGGGAAATCTAGAGAAAACTAACGTGTTCTCCGTGTCGCTCAACACAGCAGCACTCCTTTGGGTCGATGGATTACGAGAGTCTTCAGCAAGAGCTGGCTCTCAAAGATTCTCTGTGGAAAAAAAGTCTCGCCCACCGAGTCCAACGAAGACTCTTCCACCACTGTGATCTATAGGATGGATAATGTCGGCGAGAACAACTAAACACACCCGCGCTCCAGCTGGAATAAAGCATCATATTTATTTCACTCGCTCTTATTTCACTTTACTGTGTCTTGGCTTGGCACCTTGCAGCTCTTTTTTTTTTTCCTGGTGATATCATAACAGTTTCCACAAATACGGATTCATGCCTTTGTTTGACCAATCACAGACTCGGTCACGTACTGTGTTCCTCCATGGAGTTTTATCCAGCTTTTTTCTGGTTTAGACGTTAATCAATTAGATTTAACCCATACCGATAACTAAGTTGGGCCGTACCTGGCCGATAACCGATTAATCAACCGATAGTTTTTAAAACTGATACTGAATGAAAACATAACACTCAAAGTAAAATATTACTAAACTTTATTACAAAAATAAAGAGTTTAAAAAATATAGCTGCAAGCAGCAATGGCGGATTCCTCCTTGAAGACCATTTCAAAACTGACGTGGTAGAGAAACGTATCCCACAGATTTAACATTTCAATGCGTTTGGATCATTGGCAGAGTTTAAAGACGAACAGCGCCATCTGGCGGACGATAAAGATTTTGTTAAACATAATATAACAGATATTATTATTAAGTTATTCATTTTAATGCCATTGTTTTTGGAGATATGAGGTTTCTGTTGCACATGGTAACATACTGTAGTGTCCTCTTTGTGTGCGGCACAGAATGAGTCCATAGGTTAATGTTCCACTGATTTATGGACACAAGAACTATGAGCAACAGTTGTCAATTCACCAGTATGTAAATAGTCCGGCCAATTTTTATCTGATTCCTTGTTGCTTATCACCCAATAGGAAGACCTGTATCCCACACATATGTACCACAGTTCAAGTCAGTGGGACCTATGGTTAATGAGAAGAAGATTTTTGTAGTTTTGGACAAATTTTCAATGTACTGGAAAATCTATCATGGCGGACTTTACGGGTCTCAACAGCTTTTTTGTTCCCCATGAGAAATAAGGCATGTATACCAATTTTCAGACATTTTGCACTTATGGAGCGGAGGGAAAATCACGTAGACTTTGGACGTGGCCTGTGGGCTCCTATGGGCCATTTGTGGTGTGGGAGTTACTCGTGGCCTGTAGTATCAATGTGCCAAATTTCAAAACTTTTTACCATTCAGACCTCAAGTTATCGGGCACTTTAGGGAGGTAAGGAGAATAAGAAGAAGAAGAAGAAGAAGAAGAAGAAGAAGAATATCAATAACGATAGGTTTCCTCCTGACGGAATAGAGACCTCCAAAATGAATCAAAAACACTTCAAATAACACAACAAAATAAGTCAACGGTAGTTTTTATTCTGCCTCTAGAGGCCGCTCTCATAGTGTACAACTACAGCGAACCCTTCTCAGCCGCTCCCGCAACAGACGCAACCGGGAAAAACTATCGCTTGCCAGCCAATCAATCGGTCGAATTTTACTCTGATTTGTTGTCGGTGTATTTTGTGGGCGGAGCTAACTAAACTGTTTGAGTGCATACAAAATATACAGAGAAATGAAAGTAAGTCTGCAGATCTCCTACTGGCTGACGCATAGAATTACACATTCAACTATTTTTTTTAAAAATGAGTGGCGATGTAATTTTTACACATGGCCTTGCTTCTCAGTGTGTTGTGTATTAACACATTAGGGACTATGGAATCGCTATTCGGGTTGCTATTCTACAACCGCATGTTTTCAGTGAGAGAAAAAAAGGAAATCGTGTCAAAACATTCCGAAGTTTAGACATTTACAGACTCCAGAGCAGCAGGCTGAAATACTGTGCTGTAGTTCAGTATACTCGGTCTAAGGAACAAACAGTCGAAGTAAAACATCACTTGAATCATCACTAGCAGATAAAATCCAGAGGCTCGTATCCGCTGTTTGTGCTTCACTCACACGGGTTTGATCACATTTCTTTTAAGATGTGATGCTATATAAAGAAGCTCAGGCTCATAATTCCACCAGAAGTGAGGAGTGAGAAACTTCGAATCGATCAGGCAGCGTTCAGCACTCAGCTCACGGTCCGACTTTCTCCTCTCCGAACTCACGACTTTCTCCTCTCCGAACTCACGACTTTCTCCTCTCCGAACTCACGACTTTCTCCTCTCCGAACTCACGACTTTCTCCTCTCCGAACTCACGACTTTCTCCTCTCCAGCCTCACGACTTTCTCCTCTCCAGCCTCACGACTTTCTCCTCTCCAGCCTCACGACTTTCTCCTCTCCAGCCTCACGACTTTCTCCTCTCCAACCTCACGACTTTCTCCTCTCCAACCTCACGACTTTCTCCTCTCCAACCTCACGACTTTCTCCTCTCCAACCTCACGACTTTCTCCTCTCCAACCTCACGACTTTCTCCTCTCCGACTTTCTCCTCTCCAAACATCTGGCGTTAACGCTGAGACGCTTTTTGCACAAAACCGAGGCGAGGCCTTAGAATCTCAGATCTCATGCTGCTTAGCGGCTTTTCTCTTCCGTCGCACCTTCACGTGTTGATGTCCGACATGTTAGACGGATGGGTCTAAAGCCCCAATCAGGAAGTGCACAAACGACACAGTACACGAGTATAACGAGAGCACATTTTGTAGCTTTTAATGTTATTCGACGGCCCCATTTCTGGGGTTTTAACATGATTCATGAAGAATGACGCAATTCCTGATTGAGCCTTTAGCCGAATTATTACTCTTGCAAGAAAAATTAGAATCAAAAATGAAATGTGTTGCTTTCTTGCAACAGTAATGAAACACACGACAGCCACAAGGAGGCGATGTACATGTTACTTTAATTTTTTTTTTCTTTTCAAGCATGTGTGTTGTTTATGTTCCCAGGAATGTATAATATTGTTTCTGTATTGTTTTTCCCATGCTGAGTATGTCATTAACACACCTCACTGCTTTTTTTCCTTTTCATTATTTACTGTTTGCATCTGTGTGTACTGGATTGAGTGTGTGTGTGTGTGTGTGTGTGTGTGTGTGTGTGTGTGTGTGTGTGTGTGTGTGTGCTGTTAACCCATCTCACACTCTCTAGCGAGACAGCAAGATGGAATTTTTGGAGGATACAGTGCTTACTTGAACATGGGAAAGTGATCCCTTCTCTATGTTACTACTCCAGTCATGCTGCTCATTTGTCTTCATGCTAAAGACGTATTTATATATATTTATATAAATATAAACATGCTTTCCTTATAGAATTATTATTCATGTACGTCATGTCATGGGTGCTCTCTCACAGTATGGCAGTGTTGCTTTCTCTCTGGCTGTTCATTTTGTATTGTTTTATTTTAATACACTTGTGTAAACCCATCTCATCTGTTATCTCATGGTTTTTTTGTTTGTTTGTTTGTTTTTAACCATAATCGTCTCGTTTCCACTCTCCGAGCTCTTAACAGCAGCTCTGAGGACAGGTATTACTGCGAAATAAATGAAGATATAACAGTGTTGCTGTGTAAATGTTGGAGGTTCCAGTGTTACAGCTCAGGTTCTTGTACATCGCTTTGTTATTTTCTTTAATAAAGAAGCTGGATAACTGAAGATGGTTGTTCTGTGTGAAACAATTCAGCAAACATACACTATGAACGCAAATGACGATACCAAGGCCAGCCTGAAACATCGTTCCTGTTGTACATACATGCTCGGCGTGGGTTATTGCGTTGCTGTGGCTGTTACTGCGACTAAAACCTGGAATTTCCAACCCCAGGGACCAAAGAAAACACCCCCTGAATTCAAAAAGTCACAAAGGTCTGCTCGGACACGAGTTCTGCAAGTGACGTCAAATCAACATGGCCGCTTACGGCATCATGAAATAGACAAAGTAGCTCTTCTTACCTTTACGTGAGTTACATCAGTCAACATACAGACGTATTCGCTTGTTAAATCTATGATCCTGACTATGCAATGTACGTAATTCAAGCCGTACAGGAGTCCATGCTCTACATTTATAACATAAAGGTGTGTTTTTAGAAAGCAGAGCTGCCAAACCAAACAAAAAGTTTCAACCAGATTTACAAAAGTTTCATAAACGCTGATTTTCTTCGTAGGTAAAGTGTACAGACAGCTGGGAGCACAAAATGAACAATCAGGGTAAAGGCTGAAAAACAGATATGGAAGTTATTTTGACTCACTTCTATGGCAAAAAAATTCAATAATATATAATAATAATAAGCACGCACTAAATCTTCCATCAGCTGAGGCGTTTGTTTACGGTTTACGGTTCTACGCAGACAGACAGACAGACAGACAGACAGGCAGGCAGACAGACAGACAGACAGACAGACCGGCCCGTCCTCCGAGAAACCGCAAAGCGGATTATTAATAAAGGTGATGCACTCTATCATCATTCAAATAACACATAAAATTGAAATTTTGTAATAATTTTCACAATTTAAATTAACAAAAAAAACAGATCAGTCACATGGAAAAAATAAGTACGCCCCTACATTTATCACACCTACAAATCCATAAAATCAGAATCAGGTGTTGAAGATCAGGTGCCAGTGATTAGAACCTGCTCAGGGAGTGCAGGTGGAACCTGTCTTATTTATACCCCTCTCATATTTAGTGTCTGGTGTTCCCTTTGCTATTGAGGGGTGTGGTGTCATCATGCCAAGATCTTAAGAGTTCTGTAAGGCCTTCAGAAAAAAGGTTGTGGAAACCTGTGAGGTTGGCAAGGGATTTAAAAAGATCTCCAAACTGTGGCGCAGATTTCAAACGACTGCCCATTAGTCTCCAAGAACCTCAAAATTTCATCACATGATCTGCTAGTAAATCTTGCAACTGTTGGTGTCAAAGTGCATGCTTCTACAATCAGGAAGAGATTTCACAGTTTTGACCTGCATGGGAGGCGTGTCAGGAAAAAGCCTTTTACGAGACTACAGTTTGCCAGTGAGCATATAGGCAAAGACCAGGCCTTTTGGAATAATGTGCTCTCGACAGACCAATCAAAGATAGAGTTGTTTGGCCACAGTAACAGCAGACATGTTTGGCACAGACCAAAGACAGCTTTTCAGGAGAAGCACCTCATACTGACTGTGAAGCACGATGGTGGAAATGTTATGGTTTGGGGTTCAACTATGAATACTGAATCATACCAAACAGTGCTTGAAGATATCCTGAGGCCATCTGTCCAAAAGTTGAAGTTGAACCGAAAATGGATTTTTTTTTTCACATGACTGCAAGTCCCTAGTGAGTCCCTAGCTGTTACTATAGAAACGATAAGGTAGTAGAATGAGATCATTAATATAAACCTGCACTACTGTCAGAGCTGCTGTTCTAGAAAATTAATCAGGAATTGGACTCTGATGTTTCCAGGTTTGCTTTGTCGTCTATGGACATGGAGCAGAGAGACTATGACTCCAGGACTGCTCTACACGTGGCAGCTGCTGAAGGTACACGTCCTTCTCTCACGTGTTAGCTTAGAACGGTGCATACAGAAACGGCACAAAAGAGACTCCATGTTCCAGAAGTTGTAATATTTCAAGAAAAAAATGTATTAAGTAATATCTGATATTTCAAAAAAAAAAAAAAATACTACTATATTTGTGAAATATTCACATATCAGATATTACATTTTCTTGAATTTATTAAAATATTACAATTTTATTCTCAACATTTTGTGACTTTTGTCTTGTAGTATCATAAATTACAACTTTTTTCTCAATACATTATGACTTGTACATATTCTCAACATCTTTTTTTTTTTTTTTTTTTAAATAAAATCACTGGCCCTAAAACCATTTTTTTTGTTTGTTTTTCTTTTTTTCTTTTTTTGAATTCTTAAAGAAGTAGCTATTATTTTAAACAAGCAGTTTATGATTTATATTAAATTGTTTCCCAAAATAAATTAGCTTTCACTTAGAACTTACAGTAGAAAAAATGTGCAACATGTCCTGTATATATTTTTTGTTGTAAATAATAATAATAATAATAATAATAATAATAATAATAATAATAATAATAATAATAATAATAATAATAAAATGTAAAGGAGAAGGAAATAAAACTTTTGTGTATTTATACTTTTGTGTATTTATATTTATACATGCATACATTGGATTTGATTAATACTTTTCTTGATCTCTGTATAAATCCATGTGTGTTATGTCACAGTGTTATTAATAACGTCTTCATGATTATTCTAAAACAATAAACTTTTGACTGTGAGTATGTGTTGTGTGCCTGCAGGGCATGTGGATGCGGTGCGTTTTCTTCTGGAGGCCTGTAAGGTGAACCCCGTTCCCAAGGACAGGTAAGCTCAACACCTGGAACAGCTGGAAAGGATTACAATACACATTTAAACTCATTAAATCTGTTTCATTCTTCCTTCATTAACTAAATAAATATTAGAGGAGGAATCTGATATAATCTAATACAATGTTTAATATATAAATATATTTGAGGAGTTTTTAAAGAGAGTCACGGTGTGTGTGTGTGTGTGTGTGTGTGTGTGTGTGTGTGTGTGTGTGTGTGTATGTGTGTGTGTATGTGTGTGTGTGTAGGTGGGGAAACACGCCGCTGGATGAAGCCACACATTTTGGCCATCACGAGGTGGTGACTCTCCTGCAGGAGTTTTGTAATAAATACACTCCTGTGCAGAAGCTCAGCGTCGATAAGGAGAACGCCACCAAGAACCTGGAGGGCATGCTGGAGACTTAAGAGACGTAAAGTTCACACCAGCAGAGGGCGTTCAATTTCTCTCCCTCTTTCTCTCTTTACACCCACTCCTGACCATAGACTGCTTCCTGTGGTGACTGCTTCCTGTGGTGACTGCTATATGCCTCAAGTATTTACGGTATTATCAGCATCTCTCCGTCTCTCCGTCTCTATAAAAAAACCTCGTACAGTCTATAACTGTCAAACTGCTCTCGTTTCGCTTGTGTGAGGAGGACAGGTTACTGTGACGTGTTAGATGGTGTTAAGGGTGCAAGAAAAAACAAGGATCAGTCATCCCAATTAAATAAATAACACCCCATTATATAAACATTTTAACATATTTATTTGGCAAAAGGTGTAAATTGTATTTGGAGACTCTGTAAGGATTCACAAACTGTATAAAGATATATGATCATTACTGTATGAATGATAATGTGGTTTAATCACTAACTACACTGCCAGACCCCTGTAACTTAGTACAGTAACTTACGGACTCTCAATAACTTACGGTCTCTCAATAACTTATGGACTCTCGGTAACTTACGGTCTTACAGCAACTCAGTATATCACAGTAATTTATGGTCTCTCAGTGACTTACGGTCTTACGGTAACTTACGGTCTCTCAGTAACTCAGAATCTTACACTAACTTATGGCGATTCAGTAATTTAGGATCCCAATAGAAACCCAAGACTGATCCTACAGAGATTTTTATTTTACCTTAATAATTCAAGGAGAAAATAAACCAGAACACCATGTTGGGAATATAAATGACTCTTAAGCGTGATTTTTAGTTTGCTGTTAATTTATGGTTCCAATACTATTGATAAAAAATTTCTTAAATATTTTACGGAATTTATTGGAACACTTTTTTTCTTATTTAATTGACAATAGTGAGTAAACTTTGACAGGCAGTGTATAAATTATTTAAAATCTCAGAACTAAACTTTGTGCATAAACAGTAATTATAAAGATGTAATATAAAGACTAGTTAATGTAGAAGAATGTAAAAGTATAATATCTGTCACTTCACACTAGCCCTTAAATACATACCTCATTTCCCCTACTTCATCTGTTTGTGATTTTTTTCTTTGTTTTGTTTTTGTTTTTCAAGTTAAGCCCCCTTTAGGATTTCTCAGCATTTGTTGTGTTAAAAAAAATCTAACAATACCCAATTTCCAAATTTAAGTAAATAAATAAGAAATACAGTGGGTATAGAAAAGAATCACCCCCCTTTAAAATAATCACATTTTGTTGCTTTTCAGCCTGAAATGAAGACACAGTTTTTGTTTTATCCAGCTGTATTTACTCAGTGCAACTTATAACATCCAAGTGAAAGATATAACACCAACATGTCAGAAAAAAATAAATAAATAAAAAACCAGAATCACTGAGTTGGGAAAAGGATCACCCCCCCTCCTAAAAATGACTTGTAAACTCAATAAGGAGTAATAAACTTCAACTGTGATCAGCTGTGGTCATTTTGATTAGCTCAGCATGAAAAGAGCTTTCCTGGAGCATTTTGTAGTGCAACTGAAGCAAACAATCAACTATGGGTGGCAAGGCACTGTCAAAAGATCTCCGGGATAAAGTTGTGGATAGGCACAAGTCAGGAGATGGATACAAAAACATTTCAAAGGCTTTATCAATGCCTAGAAGCACAGTGAAGTTATTATTAAGAAGTGGAAGGTATTTGGTACAACACAGACCCTCCCTGGATCAGGACGTCACTCCAAACTGGATGAAAGAGCCAGGAGGAAACTGGTCAGAGAGGATACCAAGAAGCCTACAGCAACTCTGAAGCAGTTGCAGGAATTTATGACAAAGAGTGGTCATTGTGTGCATGTGACAACAATATCACAAATTCTCCACAAATGTGGCTTGTATGGGAGGGTTGCAAGAAAAAAGCCACCCACTACTGAGCTTTGCCAAAACGCACCTTGAAGATTCTGAGGTCACATGTCTCATGGTCAGATGAGACTAAAATTGCATTATTTGGCCTCAACACCAAACGATATGTCTGGCGGAAATCCAATACAGCTCACCATCCAAATAACACCATTCCTACAGTAAAGCATGGAGGTGGTAATATCCTGTTATGGGGGAGTTTCTCTGCAGCAGGGACTGGAGCACTTGTCAGGATAGAAGGAAAATGGATGGGGCAAAATACCATCAAATTCTTGAGGAAAATCTGCTGCCCTCTGCCAGAAAGTTGTCAATGGGAAGAAGGTTTACCTTCCAACATGACAATGACCCAAAGCACACAGCAAAACTGACCACACAGTGGTTGAAGGAGAAAAAGGTGAATGTCCTTGCATGGCCTAGTCAGAGTCCAGACTTAAACCCCATTGAAAATCTGTGGAATGACTTGAAGACTGCAGTCCACAAACGGTCACCATCAAATTTAACTGAACTTGAGCAGTTCTGCAAAGAAGAGTGGGCAAATATTGCAACGTCTAGATGTGCAAAGTTAGTAGAGACATATCCCAACAGACTAAAGGCTGTATTTAAAAAATTAAGGCAAATTAAAGCAAGGGGGTGATCCTTTTTCCAACTCAGTGATTCTGTTTTTTAATTAATTTTATTTATTTCTGACATGTTGGTGTTATATCTTTCACTTGGATGTTATAAGTTGCACTGAGTAAATACAGCTGGATAAAACAAAAACTGTGTCCGTCTTCATTTCAGGCGGGAAAGCAACAAAATGTGATTATTTTAAGGGGGGGGGATTCTTTTCTATACCCACTGTATTGCTTTTCTTTAGTTACAAAGAGAAAACGTACCACACTGAAAAGCAAAACTTCCTTTACATCACTTCATCTCTTCAGTGAAAAGCTTAAACACTGAATTTGGATCAGAATTGAGTCACTGATTTAATAAATAATAAAATGGAAATACATACCATACATATAATTAAATAGATAATAAATGAAGAAATTATTTCTTCATTCAATTGGTAATTAATTACTAATATGAAAGTGATGCACTTAAATGAACAGAACAATTTGGAGTATTCTAATAAAAGTATATTCTGTAATGTGACATTTTATTTTATTATTTTATTCAGTAATCATTATTCATTCAATAATTAATTATTCCATAAAATGTTCTGACAGTTTGATGCTGTTATGAACATTTTCTAGATCAGTGCCGGTGGTGTCACTTCCTGTAAGGAACCCCTGCTGTGTGGTTTATAAAACAATGAATTATTCCAAGTTTATTATTTTAAGCAGGAGTAAATACAGTTAGGATGTCGTGTCAAAGAACAACAATAAATGTGAAGGAAAATCGAGCAATGTTTTAAGCATTATGTGCAGCAGAAACCATTTTTATTTTTATTTCATAGATAACACTTCACAGAGTTCAGAGTATGAGTTGTGTGGACACGTGCAACTGTTTCATATTACGATTCCGTATATATTTACTTTTAGATGTGCAATATTAAATAAAGCCGTGAGGAAAAAATAGATGTCTGCGTTATTTTCTCGTCGCCCTGCACTGGTACGTAAAAATAATTTTCACAATTGTACAATTCCACAAATTCAACATTAACATAACAGTGTAAAAACACTTCTTTGTTTGTGTCACACACACACACACACACACACACACACACACACACACACACACACACACACACACACACGTTAACAAAATATATGAAACCCATTCCCACACCCCAGCGTGGATGCAGTAAAACTCTCTGCTGTTAAATCCACAAACTGCTCTTTAAGGAAAGCTGGAGGATGAAGATGGAGAGGATGAAGATGGAGAGGATGAAGATGGACGTGTTCGCTGATGTGGTTTTTACTGCGGCAAAGTTTCACACTGAGGAGAGAAAACGGAACAGCATGTAAGTTTCCTTTAAAACCGGGCATTGTGTATAAAGTCATTATCAGTCAGCGTTAAGCAATAATGTGCTGTTTTGCTAGAAATACATTATTCTCAATGAACAGATAATGTGTTCTAAACAGATGCAAACACAGATATGAAGAGGAGGAGGACTATTCGTTATTTATTTATTTAGAAACTTTGTCAGAAAGTTTCACCGGACATCATATCTGTCGTATCTCATACCTGAGCAAGCAGTCAGACGTGAAGCGGAAACAAGAACCATGTTCATTAACACAAGCATGCAGTGGTTTAAATTAGGCTACTAGTTTGTTTACATTCTGGAAGATATTGCAGGCAGGAACAAACAAAAATAATAACCCTTCGTTCTTTTTTTTCACACTCATGAAGTTAATAAGACCGAATGCGCAGCTTGTCATGTTACTGAAAAAAGTGTTTTCCTAAAGTTACAGCTTTATCCCTGACTGTTACAAAGTGCTGACACTGGAGACTCCTTCCATCAATGTTAAATAAACATCTCCTTACAGAAAACTTCACCATATCGACAAATACAAATCCCTGTGAATGAGCCGTTACTATAGAAACGATAATAAACCTGTGGTTTGCAGCTGCACTACGCTCAGAGCTGGTGTAATAGAAAACCAATCAACGTAAATCAACAAAAAATGAATATTCTGACCAATCAGAATCCAGAATTAAACAGTGCTCTGGTACAAAGGAAGAAACAGCAGAAGTTGAGCGAGTGCAACAGCTTTCTTGTGCACTATTTCTGGCTACGTACCAACACCGAAAAGCAAAAACCTTCGTTCCATCGCTCTTACACTTCTTCATCTTTTCATCGCAAAACGTAAACACTGAGAATTAAACGCCGACTTTGCGTCCTTTTATTTCATTCCTACTGCGGTGGAGCATCAAGATATTCAGAATTGTTACTAAAACGGGATAAAAGTGTTCATTTAACTAAAAATACAGTTAATTTACAGCATATTTACATGACTTATAAATTTCAGTAGGTTGGGACCGACTTTCGCTAACCGGAGAGCTGCAAAAAATTACAGAGGTTCCTAATTGAATCCTATTTCTTATTTCATTTTAAATGAATGGTGTAAGTGCGGGCCTGTGTATAGACATTATCCTTATTAAGGTTCTTATAAACGGAGCGATTGTTATTACCAAAATTGTCCATTCCGTTGTTTCTGTTAATACGCTGTAGCTCTCCAAATTCCTCCGGACTCAATGGCAGTATTCTGTCCGGAAGTCTTCCTTTGGGCTTGAGAAGTGAAAGCATTTCAATAGTTATCCATCCATCTTAAAACAACTGCTGTATTGCTTTATTATAGTCTTTATTGCTGCTGATATTTTTTATCAAAACTTACTGACACTGGGATTATATGTCTGCCCACGTACGGACTTGGTACAGTCGGTCCAACGTCCATGTCTTCTGTCGCTGAAATCAGAATGTGTGAAAAATTTAGAAATATGTATATATTTGGCCTATTAATATACAAGACCTATTAGTCTTGTATATTAATATTAACTTGCCAGTGCTTCAGACTCTCAGGCCTCATTTATCAACCTTTTAGTAAAGTTGTGTAAATTACCAAGCACGTTCACAGCTTTAAAAGGGATAGTTCACCCAAAAATGAAAATTCTGTCATCGGTTACTCCCCCTCACGTCGTCCCAAACCCATAAGACATTCGTTCATCTTCGGAACACAAATGAAGACATTTATAACGAATCCTGGGCGATTTCTGTCCCTCCATTTACAGTCCAGTAACCAAAACTTTCAAGCTCTAAAAACGTTCGTAATGGCATCGTAAAAGTGATCCATGTGACTCCAGTGGTTTAATCCCAATTTTATGAAGCGATACGAATTCTTTGTGTGCGCAAAAAATTTTAATTAAGTCTTTATTCACAAAATATCTTCACTTCCGCATAGATCTCCGACACGCGCTCACGACAGAAGCACGACGCACGCGTGTCGCGTTGACGCGAGAGCGGACAAAAAATACGCAAGTCCTCTTCCTCCATGTTGAAATCTGGAGACGTCATTGTTATATGACGTCTCCAGATTGTTCTATGTGACTCTTCCTCTGCTGTAAACAGTGTCCCGTAGTATCGCGAGAGTGGACGTTCTGTGAACTATCCCTTTAACATATCCCTTATGCGTAAATTTACTCAAACTTAAGCGTAAGATACGAACGTTTTCTCAAAATCATTGGATTTTCATCAAAATTTCCTCTGTAAACGCTCACGAGGACGATATAAATTCAGTCGTATCCAGTTTGATAAATAAGGCCCATTGTGAACATGTCCAGATTATTCACTATTTAGATAATTACACAGTCCACATGACACATTCAGACACATACAGTATTGTTTGGCTAAAAGTATAAGTCATGAGTGTATACCGTCCCCGAGGCTGTAGTAGCGTCCGAATGCGACGTCTTTCGGGATGTCCGGATACAGGTAGACCAGAGGGTTTTCTGGAAAATTCTCAGCGTCCATCAGTATGTAGTTCCGAATGACGTCAGGGAAAGAGATGTTGACTAAATCGTGCTTCCTGTAGGGCTTCACCGAATGTGTCTGGGGTTCACCTGCGTTCCACACAACGTGACGTTTACTCCGATTATGTTATATCATATCATTAGACACACCAATGTTCATGCATTTTCTATACAGTTGTGTGCTTCCAACTTTGTGGCAACAGAACCACTGTGGAAAATTATATATGGGTGTGATGACCGGGTGTCCACATACTTTTGGCCATAAAGATAGAAAGAACAAAGATTTTGAGCCAATACCCAGATAGCAAATGACAGCTGACCCACATACCGTATGGAATGATGGTAATGACTCAACCTGAGTGTGGCTGGCTTGTGGGCCAGATGTGGGCCCAGACACCACAAGCCAAAACCGGCATATGACCTTTGCCATTGCCAGAACTGAGCCATATGTGCCATAGTTGGCCCAGATGAGCCCCGGAAATGTATGCTATCTGGGTAATATTAAAAAAGGTCTACGGTCTACAACAGCAAGTAAAAAATAATGAGCAGGGAAGACTCAACATCGCGCAAGCCTAGAGTATATACATTTCCACAAGTGTGCCGATGGACGCTGACACACGTACCGTTCTGGGACTGTTCCACCCACGTGATGGTGATGCCTCCGTCTTTACAGGTCTCACTGAAGCGCAGGAGGAAAGTTCCCGGAGGTTTGTCTTGTAGCAGAGTTTTCTCCTTCTCTTTATTAATAAAGCCCACTATATACCTGTACACACACAACATGAAGAGAAAGAAAAGAGCAGCGTTTCACTCCATGCAGTCCGTATTCAGTCAGAAACTCCACTCTACAAGTCCAAAAACCAGATCAATTGTAAAGCGGCAGTAAAGAAAAATAGCAGAGGTGTTGGTGGGGCTACAGCGTACTGAATGCACCTTTAAACATAATAATCTGTTTTATGTTCTTGTTTTCTTACCCATCATTCCAGATATTGAGTAGACATCGTTTGATGAGGTCCAGAATCCCATCAATCCACAGCCAGAAAGCAGCAACTCTCTCGTTCGATGTCGTCTGAAATAAAAAAAACAAACAAAAAACAAAACTAGCAATAGGAACGATAGGGAAGTAATTAACGCTATTTTAGAGAAGTTAATACCTAAAATTAACAGGTGAATTTGAATCGCTGGTTAAAGCTAAAAAAGCTAATTTTACGTGTCGGTCCCTCCAGGATTTCGTAGAAATGAACACGAAATCAAGCAAACTCCACAATATTCGTAGGCGCGTGCAGTTTTTCAAAATGACAGCAGGTTTTCCGCAGATTTGGGCAGAGACAAAGCCAAAGCCAGCCAAAGCCCTCTTCGATTCACGTGCGTCGAACACGAGCACAGCTAAAAGGTCTCGTTTACCAACAGACATCACCGTGAAATTCTGTGCAAAACAATTCCGTGCAACAATTTTCTCTACAAATGTGGTAGAATGAATAGTCCAGTGAAAGCCAATCATGTACTTGAAATATACATGAAACAGAGCCACGATCTCAGAGACATCGAGACTGAGATTTTCTCAATTCTGTGCAAATTAGTATGACGCAGAAAAGTGACAAATCCAAATGACTTTCAGAAAAAATATCCCGTCCACACAAACAGCGTTTTTGAAAATATCCCGTCCACAAGAAAACACACAGACTGTTTTGAAATGAACATGACTGTCCAGTAGGAGGCGATAGTACATCATCAACTGTTACACCAAACACCTCAAGAAACCTTAAGAGCTGTGTATTGAGCGCTAGAGAAGATAAAACACAGAAAAACACCAACATGGCCACCGAAATGAAAAAAATGACAAGAACAAGATTCATACGTGTGGACTGAGGATGAGGTGGAACTACTGCTTAAGGTGACGGCCGAATGCGAAGTCGACAAGACAGAGACTTAAATCACGACACATCCGAAACGTGTGCGACAGGCAACGTCGGAGTTTTAAAACTTCTCACTCTTGATAATGCTTTTGTGTCTCTTAAATACCTAAAATAAAAATACTGTTCTCTCACAGAGCTGGAGAAGGTGATATAAAGACATATAAAAAGTGTTTAATGTGGAGATTGTTACGGAAAAAAAGGAGACGGATGGAGAGTGGAAGAAAAACAAAACAAAAATACCACAAAAACAGTAGGCGACATGAGAAATGAGAAATTCTTAGACGCAAGTAGAGTAAAAGAGTGATGAAACATTAAGAAATAATATATAGCTGGTTTCATTTATTATTTTTTTTATTAATCATTTTGATCGTTTCTGATATTAAAGGAACATCTGCAAAAATTTACATTAAATCCTGTCCTGTTGGTTTCAAGAGAAATTTTGTGCTCTAAACCACATCCAGCTGTGACTGCTGTTCGGATTATATCTCTACACTCATCTGTCATCCGTCATGTCGGCATTCTCAATAAGTTTCGTTTCATCAGTAACCTTTTCACGATCACAGAAGTGAAACAAACTAAAAGTGTAAAGAAACCAAGCAGGACTGTAACAGCGTTATAGTAATGTGAATAAACTGCAGTTACATGCTCACCTTAGTGAACTTAGTCCAGTAGATGGCAGTGTTCGGGTCTCCTTGAGCCTCAGGACCTGCAGACAGGAGGATATAAACATGTAATACTCTTCTAACCAATATACCACTCAGGCTGAAATTTATACATTATTTTCCTATAAAACCAACATTTCCCTTATGACACATCAGGTCCAGAAAGAGTTAGTTCCTGTTCTCACTTACGTTATAGCAGCTATAAACAGTCTTTCCTTCATAATGAAACAAACAGAAAGAAAAAAAAGCAGCGTGTCATGTTACTGGACTCCTCTGTCCTGAAAACTTTACAGCTTTACCTCTGACTGTTACAAACCACTGACACTGGAGACTCCTTCCATCAATCTTATAATTTTTTTAAATGTCCGAAGCGTCTGCCGTACGCGTCCCTGTGAACGAGCCGTTACTATAGAAACGATAACGTATTCGAACGAGCGCATTAATATAAACCCGCTCTACTGTCGGAGCTGCTGTTATAGAGAATTAATCAACACCGGAACATCTGACCAATCAGAATCCAGAATCCTACGGCGCTGCGGATAAAATAACCTTTACTCTATGAACATTAAAATTACTTATTGAGTTTTTTCCTTCAAAATTAAATATTAACCATAAATTATTAGAAATCTCATGCAGATCTGACCTAAAAAACAGTTTGATTAAAAAGTTATCGAACCGTCCATATTAGTGTTCATTTCGTTAATGAAAACTATAATGAAATTTTTTTTTCCCACGACGAAGACAAGACGATGACGAGACGACACCGACGATCCGGGTTTAATCTATTCTGAACGCCTTTATTCATCTTTAATTTATTTTCACTATCATAGCTTGCTGAGTATTATATCCACAGTTATAAATTACAAATAGAAACTTGGTCAGTAGTTACATAGAGAGATATGTAATGTTTGTAAAGTTTTGTTTTAGTTGTCATTTATACAGATTCTCAAGCCATTATGGGCTTTTACTCTACCACTTTAATGTTTTTATTATTTCACTGACACAGGCTGTTACTCTTATTTATGTTGATAGTAAAAAAAAAAAAAAAAAACAAACAAACAAAAAGGTAAGAAAGAGAGAGAAGAGTTTAAAGGGGAGAGAGACAGTCAGTTATTAAAATTACTTTGGACCAGCAGGTAAAAAAGATAGGAGTGAGACGGCAGAAGGTCGTGATATGGAAGATAAGGATGAATGAACCGTGTCTGTTTTGTGGCGCAAATAATTCATGAATGTTCCTGTCTTGATACTCAAGAAAACATATTGTTTGGAGGAGACATGAAAAAAGTGTAATGGTATTATATATTATAGTATAGAGGTATTTAGATTTATATGTTTATATATTTATATGACATTTGACACAGGACTAAGACTAAATTTACTTGTTGAGGAAAATGATCCTGTGAGGGGCAAAAGTATGTGAACCTTTGCTTTCAGTATCTGGTGTGACCCCCTTGTGCAGCAATAACTGCAGCTAAACGTTTCCAATAACTGTTGATCAGTCCTGCACATCGGCTTGGAGGAATTTTAGCCCGTTCCTCAGTACAGAACAGCTTCAACTCTGGGATGTTGGTGGGTTTCCTCACATGAACTGCTCACTTCAGGTTCTTCCACAACATTTCTATTGGATTAAGGTCAGGATGTTGACTTGGCCATTCAAAAACATTAACTTTATTCTTCTTTAACCGTTCTTTGGTAGAATGATTTGTGAGCTTAGGGTCGTTGTCTTGCTGCATGACCCACTTTCTCGTCAGATTCAGTTCATGGACAGATGTCCTGACATTTTCCTTTAGAATTCGCTGGTATACTTCAGAATTCATTGTTCCATCAATGATGGAAAGTTGTCCTGGCCCAGATGCAGCAAAACAGGCCCAAACCATGATACTACCACCACCATGTTTCACAGATGGGATAAGGTTCTTATGTGGGAATGCAGTGTTTTCCTTTCTCCAAACATAACACTTCTCATTTAAACCAAAAGTTCTATTTTGGTTTCATCGGTCCACAAAACATTTTTCCATTATCCTTCTGACTTGTCCATGTGATGTTTAGCAAACTGCAGACGGGCAGAAATGTTCTTTTTGGAGAGCAGTGGCTTTCTCCTTGCAACCCTGCCATACACACCATTGTTGTTCAGTGTTCTCCTGATGGTGGACTCATGAACATTAACATTAGCCAATGTGAGAGAGGCCTTTAGTTGCTTAGAAGTTCCCCTGGGTTCCTTTGTGACCTCATGGACTATTACACGTCTTGCTCTTGGAGTGATCTTTGTTGGTCTCTGCTCCTGGGGAAGGGAACAATGGTCTTGAATTTCTCCATTTGTACACAATCTGTCTGACTGTGGATTGGTGGAGTCCAAACTCTTTAGAGATGGTTTTGTAACCTTTTTCAGCCTGATGAGCATCAACAACTCTTTTTCTGAGGTCCTCAGAAATCTCCTTTGTTCGTGCCATGATACACTTCCACAAAGATGTGTTGTGAAGATCAGACTCTGATAGATCCCTGTTCTTTATATAAGACAGGGCGCTCACTCACACCTGATTGTCGTCTCATTGATTGAAAACACCTGACTCTAATTTCACCTTCAAATTAACTGCTAATCCTAGAGGTTCACATACTTTTGCCCTCACAGATATGTAATATTGGATCATTTTCTTCAATAAATAAATGACCAAGTATAATATTTTTGTTTAATTTGTTTAATTGGGTTCTCTTTATCTACTTTTAGGACTTGTGTGAAAATCTTATGATGTTTTGGGTCGTATTTATGCAGAAATGTAGAAAATTCTAAAGTTTCAAACTTTCATCACCGCTGTACTGTATGTGATTAAACCCATAGTTTAACGTGTAGCTTAATATTTAGTCATGAAATGTTTTAAAATCATAGAAAGAAGAGAAGTAAGTTCTTCATTTTTGATGATATTGTGATCAGTCATTATTAATTAAATAATTAATCATTAAAAGTACATTTTAAGTAAATTATTAGAATGTCCTACAATTTGTACCACATTTTGTGTATTTGCTAATTATATGCTTAAAAAAAAATAACCGTTACTCATTCAAGAGCAAAATGCAGCAAAGAAACGTAAAAATGAAATTCACTAATGGAAATTTATTTATATATATGTATATATATATATATATATATATATATATATATATATATATATATATATTTCAGAAATTTCATGCTGCAAAAATTTAACAAAGATCAGCAATGAACTTAAGAGTTCAATGTCAGCTCAGTATAGTAAGAAGAAGGGAGAAATATGCGCAGCTCACCGAGTAGTTTATCTGCGAGCATGCTCAGCTGGTCTGTGTTAAGGCCTCTCTTAGTGATGGAGGAAAACTGCCAGCTCAGAACCTTTGCCAGATCTCCCCACATCATCGTAGGAGGGTTCAGGAAAAACGCAAGGTTCTGAAACAGAGTTTATTTTTTGCCAGAGAGAACCAATAGAGGACAGAGAGACACCTGCTGGAAAATGTCTCTCACCTGATTGTCAGTACAGAGCATGTTAAACCAGAGGATGGAGGCCCAGGCGCTCGGCAGCTGGTTGACATGAGATATCACCACTACAGGAAGTGAACTGGTCTGCATTCACACATACACACACACACACACACACACACACACATAAGAGTGTGTACTTAATACTCAACCTGCTCCAATATTCCTCTTGTCTTTGCATATCTACTGTATAGTATTGTAACTATGTCCCACAGCATTTAGTGTGTGTGTGTGTGTGTGTGTGTGTGTGTGTGTGTGTGTGTGTGTGTGTGTGTGTGTGTGTGTGTGTGTGTGTTTTGTTTTTACCGTTATATCAATGGAGACATCTCCTTGGTTGAGCTGAATATCAAAGCTGATGGAATGAAGTTCCTCCGTGATGACAAGAGGACACTGAGGGTGGTGTTAAATATATATATATATATTTATATATATTCAGTAAAATGTATGAATTAATATATATATATATAAAAAGTCTGGATTATTATACCTACTTGAGCGTGTTTGTATTTTTAAAAAATATTTACTCAAGTAAACGTTTAGATTTTTAGCTCCATACTTTTAATTGAATAAGGTTTTGACACAGAACCCATGCTTTTATTTTCGCTTAAACAGTTTATCTGTACTTCTTCTACCCCTATAAAATTCTCTTTCATTTAGTCAACATTCTCTAATTTCTCTCGTGTTTCATACAAAATGTTTATAAATTCTCCCACAGAGACGTACAAAATCTATCACAAAATGTATGTAAATTAAAATATATATATATATATATATATATATATATATATATATATATATATATATATATATATATATATATTCTCAAATTATTATTATTCTCAAAAATGAGGTGAATTCACACTACTGCCACTGAACCCGTGTTCACAGTTTTATCCAAAAGAAAATCTGTTAAATATAGGTGTGCAACAATTATTCATATTCATATGACAAAAATATATTCGAAGTATATTCCCATTGATATTTTACTTCTTTTTTTAGTACACCTGGGTGACTAGGAACATGAAATTTTTCAACCATGACTTCCTGTTTCATAGGGGTATAAATATGAGGTAACACATAGACCAAATTCCCTTAGTCATTCATAACAATGGGTAAGACCAAGGAATATAGCTGTGCTGTGCAGCAAAAGGTTGTTGAGCTTCACAAAATGGGAAGTGGCTATAAGAAAACAGCACAAGCATTGAAAATGCCCATTTCCACCATCAGGGCAACAATTAAGAAGTTCCAGTCAACTGGAAATGTTATGAATCAACCTGGAATTGGACGTGTGTCTATATCGTCTCAATGCACTATGAAGAGGATGGTTTGAGTGGCCAAAAAATCTCCAAGGATCACAGCTGGAGAATTGCAGAAGTTAGTTGCGTCTTGGAAGTTAGAAAGTCTCCAAAACTACAATGGGATCGGGTTCTATGGTCAGATGAAACCAAAATAGAGCTTTTTGGCAATAAACACCAGAGGTGGTTTTGGTGCACACAGAGAGGTAGCCATATGGAAAAGTACCTCATGCCCACGGTTAAATATGGTGGTGGCTCTTTAATGTTTTGGGGCTGTTTTTCTGCCAGAGGACCTGGACATTTTGTTGGGATACATGGCATCATGGACTCTATCAAATATCAACAGATATTAAATGAAAACCTGACTGCCTCTGCCAGAAAGCTTCAAATGGGCCGTGGATGGATCTTCCAGCAGGACAATGATCCAAAACATACATCAAAATCAACACAAAAATGGTTCACTGACCACAAAATAAAGGTTCTGCCCTGGCCATCCCAGTCCCCTGACTTGAAACCCATAGAAAATCTGTGGGGTGAACTGAAGAGGAGAGTCCACCAGCGTGGACCTCGAAATTTGAAGGATCTGGAGAGATTCTGTATGGAGGAATGGTCTCAGATCCCTTGCAATGTATTCTCCAACCTCATCAGGCATTATAGGAGAAGACTCAGAGCTGTTATCTTGGCAAAGGGAGGTAGCACAAAGTATTGACTAAAAGGGTGCCAATAATTGTTGCACACCTATATTTAACAAAGATATATTTTTTGGGGATAAATGTATGTTTTTTGTTTGCAATTGTTTGATAATTAATTCATTTAAGAAAGTTTTTTTATGGGTTCTTTGGATGGTTAGTGGCGTTCACAAAGAACCTTATAGGATGCTAGAATTAATGACTACATGGATAAATTCTAAAGTATTTTACTAGTGTAAGATGTTCTCAATTATTATTATTATTATTATTATTATTATTATTATTATTATTATTATTAAACTTATTATAGATGATATCCAGTAAATACAATAGGTAAAAGTTTCCAACCTCATTTGCTCTACTTCCAACTGCTTTCTTTTCTTTCAGTTGCTGTATGGAAATTAAAAAAGAGGCAAAATTAGTTTTAGATAGTTAACGTTAAATAGTCATCAAAATCACAACTTTATCTGCATTTTGACCCCCAAAAAGAACAAAACCCCCAATACATCAGTAAAATTGTATGCTATTCATACCAAGTGCCGGAACTCAGCAGACAGGCAGCCGTTTGATTCCTCCATATTCATGACCTTAGTGCTGGTTCCTAAAATATTGAACCTACGAAATCTGCATCAGACGACAAAGAAATGAGCAAACATTAACTATTCATTGGGCTTACCAAAAAGTTCCAAAAAGTGCAATGTGCAAGTTTTTACCCCTTGACTGTATTCTTTTCCGTTAAATCCCTAAGAAGAAAATAAAATATAAAAATACAAAATATAAAGTACAGTTAATAAAACGGGTCAATTTAGTATTTCGACATCTGTACTTACTTGTCGAAAGAGGCTTTGACTTTTAGCTGGCAGTTCAACTCCAGTAGTTTGACCAGCAGCCTAGGGGGAAAGGACATTCATGTTGCAGGAGCTGTTATTACTGCTGTTGCTGTTGTTGAAATGTGATTTCCCCCCCAAAACACAACATTAAATATATTGGCAGTAAAGCAGAAAGTTTTATTTTTGAGCTCATCTGTGGTTATTTGAATTCATTGTGGTATTCAGTTAACTGGTGTACATTTGAGCTATTCTATGGTCATTTGAGTTAACTGTAGTGTTTATTTGAGTTCATTTGTGGTTGTCTGAGTGAACTGTGGTGTTCATTTGAGTTAATCTGTGTATTTGAGGTAAGTTGAGCTAACTGGTATACATCTGCCGTAAGCTGCAGTCATTTCAGATAACTGTGTTCCTTTTGGGTTAATCTGTGGTCATCTGAGTTAACTATATTGTTCATTTGAGTTACCTGTGGTCATTTGAGTTCATTGTTTTCATCTGAGGTAACTGTAATGGTCACTTCAGGTTATATTTATTTGAATCAATTTGCTGGTTTTGAATTGTTGCTGTTTCACCCATTGTGCATTTGAGTCTACCTAAAATTAAATGAACACTCTTTAGTATGAGTTCATTCATGTTTTAATAACATACCTGAGTTTAACTGTGAACTGCGAACCAGTCTTCAGCACCAGGGGTCTCTGCGGATGCGTGGGCATGCACGGCTGCCGTTCCACCACAATGGAACTGTAAGACACATCACAAGCACTTGGATCCTGCACTAGCATGTAACCCTGACCACAAAGCCTTGTCAAATTCCAACCCTGAGTTTGTAACCCACAAAAATGACGTACTTGATGAGGAGGTTTTTGAAGAGCGACAGCGTCTGCTCCTGCAATGAGCTCATGTTCAAAGTGATGGGGTCGTTTTCATAAGTGAAGTTCTGCACCAGCTCCTGCAGGGTGTTCAGCTGATGGCGTATCTGCTGCAAACACTCTGCCACTGTGGTGAACCTGAGGAACACATTATACTGATTTACTTACTGTACAAAAGTATAAACCTCACACTGTCACACATATGCACAGAGATGATCGAAACCGTTGTCAGGAATAGACAGACATTAGATAGTTATCTCAGTCATTAAGGCTCTGTGCTAAAGACAGAAGGTTTTTAGCTCAAATCGAAGGTTTGCCAGAGCAGGAAGAGGTTCTGCCTGTCTTATAGGTCCTTTTGGGTTTGGAATTGTTGCCAAGTTTGGAACTTTTGAAAAATACCTTGGTATCTGGTTTATATTAGAAATATCAGATGTAATACATTGTACAGTGAATGAAATAATAACTGTTCATAAATTATGACAGATGATTCAAAACTTTGAATGGTAGTGTAAGTGTACTTGTTTATGTTAAAAAATAAATAAATAAACAAAACCTCACCAATTCTGTAACTGATCCAGGCAAGCATTTGGAGGACCACCAATGCAAGCCATCTGCTGCCTCTGCTTCCACTCTGGAACCTTTTCTGTTATGAGTGTGTTCTGGGTCAGATCCGCTAAATTTAGTGCGTTTAATAACTCCATTACTACTGCCTGCAGATACACAGACACATAAAACACACTTAAAGGTATACTGTAGCATCAGTGTTTAATGTCCTTTGCTTTGCAAACTGCCATCCAGCCAGTTCTATGGCTATACAGCAAGCCTGTGTTTGTGCTATAAGTATGAGTTCACAAATAAAAGAGCTTGTGCATTGTTTTAACTATGCTTCCTTGCAAATGCCAGTTGGTGCAGAAGTTGGATTCTTTCAGCCAGCTGGATCAAGTGAAACAACTCCCTTTTTTTTTGAGAGAGCCACCAGACAAACGCCGGGAAGAAAAGAAAGTGTAGTCGAAGCCAGTGGGAAGCTGAAAATGGAAGGAATGCCCCACAGGATCTGGGTGCTGAGCTTTATGCCTGCCCAGCTAGCCAGCCACAATGGTGGCCAATCACAAAAGAGTATAGTAAGCAACAGGAAGCCCCCAGAATGCAACAGTACTTGACAGTGGCCCTGGGAGGAGGAGCAGAACACGCAGAGTTTGGGCGGGATGGAGCCGACAAAAAAAAAAAAACACGTCATAACCATAGCAGAAACTGGAAGCAGGGGTTGAACACTTTCCCCACTACAATGGATGACTGCCCAACTGAGCGTAGTGCCAAGGTTCTACAGGTGGTCAGCAGAGGTAACAGTGATGCAGCTAAGCCTGGCTTTAGAGAGAATGAGGAAGATCACTGCCTCCCGTATTTTGACCTAGGGATTGGGTATGACTCTCAGCTCTAGTCTGAAACTTCCGTTTACCACATGGCAACCTCAGTATCCTAAGCCAAGATTCTAGGCATTGGACGAGCTGTACCTATTTATTTTGCTCTGAACCACAGGAGCACTTAGCATTTAGCATTGGCATACCTCTCTCATTGTGTTCAGCTTAAGGAACATTTCTCTGATCTTCAACTCCTCCAGCTGAATCTCTTTGGCTATTTCTGTATTTGCTTCAATCTCCACTGAAAACACAAAGTATACATCACATCACATGGCTGCTACATCCAAATATACTTAGATTCAGTTGTTCTGTCAAGTAGTATGAAATTGTTCTCAAACTTGGGCTCCCTTTAGCTTTAAAATAAATTCCATGGACCCCCTCAGAGTGCATTTATTTTATTAACTTTTTATTTTTATATTTTATATTTTTCAAATAATATTGTTTGGCACCACAGAGCTTTCTATTCCCCAACTTTCCAAAGACAGTACACATTAAGACAGAGTTGACTCTGGTGCTTGGACCCCTAAATACAATAACTTTGTTCATCTGGGTTGTGATTTCCACCACTGTAACTGCAACAAGAAACATTCATGGACATTAACTACGTTAATTTCTTACTTCTACTCTGTAAAGTTTTCCTCTTGAAGTCGTGCTCGTCTTGTAGATCCTCCAGAACCTGAATATCCTGTTCTGCTTCCTATTTACACACATATGAAAGCCGAATTTAAAAAGATACCGTAGCTAGCTCCATTACAATCTGAGTCCGGAAGCGAAAATACAGGAAAATTCTGTAGAATCTGGAATTCGGAAACCCTCCAACTAATATTAAAGTTATTATTCAGTACTGAGAGACAAAGAAAAATAAGAAGAGTCAAATAATATGACACATTCCTGCATTTTTTAACATACAGTATTTCATATTCTTCAGTCGTATTTTACCTGCACTTTTTTCTTCAGCTCGTTCACCTGGCTGTCCAGCTGCTTCTGCTTCTCCATTACAACATTGGCCTGGTGTGAGCCCATATTTTCCTAGCCAAAAGGACAACATGGTCTTGGTGAAGGTGATGGGTGTGGTTGGGAGTTGGTTTTTTTATTGAAATATTTTTTACTAATTAAATTTCCATTGCTTGTTAGAATTCTTACAAATTTTGTGCAAAGAAAAAAAGTCATTGGAATTGGATTGGGAAGAAAAACTATTTTTCTTGTTCCTTTTTTTTTTGCATAAGAGCAGAACTGAAATTTTTATAACGTGCAGGAATTTGAAAACAAATAAAACCAAATGTCCTCAAATATAATATAATTAATTATAATTATGCAGTCAGATGTGTGGTGACAATTGCGGCCAAGCCCCTGCCTGACATTATGCACCAATTTCACAGATCTTACAACTCCCATCCATCATAAAATTTAATGCTACATTAAATCACTAAATATAAAACCAAGTACAATAAACTACCACGTATACTGTACCTGTGTTCTGAGGGCCGACTCCAGAATTCTCCTTTCCTCTCTCAGGGAGTTGGATATAATCATAGCCATGTACACTGTGTTTTCCTGAAAGTGTTCCTACAAGGAAAATGAAAACATTTTATTGTTTGTAATCTTAAAGCAGATTCCTTAAGCAGATGGATACCGGGGATGACAGAGGAATATTTTAGTTATGGCGTTGATGGGATTCGTTTATCTGTGGAGGTTCTGCACCTGTAGGTTGCGTTGTATTTTGCGGATGTTGTGCTGAAGGAGGAAGTTGTTGCTCGGATTCAGGCGACCATAGAGCTCATCCAGTTTACTCAGAAGCTCGTGGAAACGTACCCTCGCTAGGGACTCATCAAGGGCCACAGCGTCCCTGTGCCAGATGATAATAATGACAAAAACATGAATACTTCATCCACGTTATCCACAAAGTGATTTTTTTTCCTTCACATTTCATACTAAGGGTGTGGTTACATCTTTGCAGAAACATGTTTGATGTGGCTTAATAGGTCTGATTCAGAATAATAACACTTACAGTCCCCTCCCAGCAAGGCTGATTCAGTCGTTTGTGCTGTAACGTAATGTACTTTAAGTATAGTCAAACATGTCTTGTTTGGTATGTATGTGTTCATTGAGTGATTTCCTAAATCATAAGAGTGAGGAAATTTGTGTAGATTGTTCTGATATGTACATGCAAAGTTTCAGGACAAAGTTTAATAATCCACTCATCATTGAAGAGTGTGGAACCACTCATCCACATGGACAAGGGGCTGATTAGAATAATAGGTGGAGAATCTGGCTAACACCCCGCCCAAAGGCAATATTGATTGGAGGAAGCACTCTGGGCTGGACTAGCCCAGGAAGTGTTAAAATCCTAAGAACACAAGTTTTGGGGCTCGTGGTTGCTTGCTTCTCTCTCTCTCGCTCTCTCTCTCTCTCTTGCTTCTTGGCGCGCTTTGAAGGACGGGGTCGGCGGAGGGTCTCCAGAGCCAATCAACGTCGGGGAGATCAGATCACGTTTACCTCAGCCTGGGGACCCAGCGAGAGCCGCCGCCTGCTTTTCAAGCCTCCCGCCTTCATTCCACTCGGCATTCCGATTGGTCTTCCGAGACGCCTCTCACCGACCAGACCGCCGATGACACCACGACGTAACGAGGAAATCCCTTCAACACAGCTAAGGCAAGCGCAATACCCCAGAATCTAGCTAATCTGGTGTCTATAATAAGTTGAGCCCTTCTAAAGGAAGTGAAGATAAATTAATAAGTTGATGGTTCGTTCATGGTCTGTGAAATAGCATGCAACGCTAGAGACTCGGAACTTCATTCACTCTTATGTATGTGTGTGTATGTGTGTATGCATGTGTTTATGTGTTAGATTAGTTTCTATGTCATAGAGTAGTTCAATAAAGTCTCGTCTGTTCTTAAATATACGTGTTCTCATTGCTTACAAGTGTCTATTGCCTTGAATTGCGATTCTGCTACATGCTCTTTAAATAATATTTCACTATGTTTAGGATATTATTGCCGGTGGCCACAGAGGTAATATCTAATGCATAATTAATGAATACACTAGTTTCAACTTATCGCTGGACGAATAGTTGATCAGTAATACTAAATTAGTCAAATTTCCCCTTTCGAGCTGATCTGATAATCTCTCAGATATCTTTGGAGGAGAATAAAGATAGCTCAATTTAACAACTAATTTTTACTTACGTAAAATGGTGGAGAATATATCAAATTAACCCAAACAGCTAATTTCCACTACATATTTTGGTGGAGAGATGCGGGTAATTTTCACTACAGTGCTCTACACCAAAGACATTGAGATTTGAGAACAAAAGATAGATATGACATGAGAGTTTTGGAATTCAGCTTTTATTTCCTGGTAGTTGCATCTAGATGTCTTAACCAATATAAAACATAGAACCTTTTGTGTCAGACCACCCAGTTTTTAGGCAAGCAAAAGTATAGGAACAGGTAAATCTGGAACACTTAACATTTGGTTGCCTTTCCCTTGCTTGCAATAACTGCATCAAGCCTGTGACTTATTAACATCACCAAACTGTTGGTCTCTTCTTTTGTGTTGCTTTTCCAGGTTTTCACCGCAGCCTCTTTCAGTTGTTATTTGTTTCGGGGGGTTTCTCCCTTCAGTCTCCTCTTCAGGAGGTGAAATGCTGCTCAGTTGGGTTAAGGTCTGGTGATTGACTTGGCCAGTCTAAAACCTTCCACTTTTCCCCCCTGATAAAGTCCTTTGTTGAGTTGGCAGTGTGTTTTGGATCGTTGTCTTGCTGAATGATGAAGTTCCTCCTGATTAATTTGGATGCGTTTCTCTGTAAACTGTCAGACAAAATGTTCCTGTAAACTTCTGAATTCATTCTGCTGCTACCATCATGAGTTCCATCATCAATAAAGATTAGTGAGTCTGTTCCAGAAGCAGCCATGCAAGCCCAGACCATGACATTACCTCCACCATGTTTCAGAGATGAGCTCGTATGTTTTGGATCATAAGCAGATCCTTTCTTTCTCCACACTTTGGCCTTTCCATCACTTTGGTAGAGGTTAATACTGTTTCCAGAACTTTTGTGGATCATCTCTGTATTTCTTTGCAAATTCCAATCTGACCTTCTGATTCTTACTGCTGATGAGTGGTTTGTATCTTGTGGTATGGCCTCTGTATTTCTGCTCTCGAAGTCTTCTTTGAACGGTGGATTGTGATACCTTCACCCCTGCCCTGTGGAGGTTGTTGGTGATGTCACTGACTGTTGTTTGTGGGTTTTTCTTCACAGCTCTCACAATGTTTCTGTCATCAGCTGCTGTTGTTTCCTTGGCCAACCCGTTCCATGCCTGGTTGTTAGTACACCAGAGGTTTCTTTCTTTTTCAGGACATTCCAAATTGTTGTATTGGTTATGCCCAATGTTTGTGCAGTGCATCTGATTGATTTTCCCTCTTTTCTCAGCTTCAAAATAGCTCGCTTTTAACCCATAGACATCTCTCAGTTGGTTGATCCTTTTTAACAACAAATACAGCCTTCACAGGTGAAACTAAAGGCTCAAACCAAGAGTAGATATTCAGAGCTATTTATTGTTTAAATAATCAATCTAACAGGACACACCTGGGTAACAAGAAACACCTGTCAGTCACATGTTCCAATATTTTTGTTCACGTACAAATCGGATGATCTGATACAAAATGTTCTGTGTTGTTTAACACATCTACATATAAATGACAGGAAATAAAAGTTGAAACGCTAAACTCTCTTCTCATGTTCATCTTTTGATCTCAAGCCCAAATGCCTTCGGCCTACAGCAAAAACAATTTGAACTGGCCTTGCTGTTCCAATAGTTTCAGAGGGGACTGTAATTTAAATATCACATGTCATTTTTCCAAAAATTCAAGAAAGGAAAGGTGAACTTTCTTATCTAACCACAGATGTGGGCAAACGGATATGTCTATAGTGTTCTCCCTCAACACACAACGTTAACATAACATCACTTCTGTTAGATGGTATTATCATGTGAGCTACCAGATCTTTAGCAGACAAAGGGCTAGGTTTAAAATGTGCAACATATCATTTCTCACCAGTCAATGCTTTCAATCCATTGGCTGAGGTATTGACGAATCTCCATGGGGAATGTATCATTGTAGAGCTGGTCGATTTGCTCCAGGTATCTTGAGTCCAGCTGTTGTAGCTGGTACCAAAGCGCCATCTACCAAAAGAGTAAATAATCAGTATAAATACACATGACGAGCAGTGAAGAACAGCCCCCTTTTACTTCTTACTACATCATTTTTCTCTAATGCATGTCATTTACATGTTAAATAATTTGGTAACACTTTACAATAACAGTACATGAATAATCATTCACTAATACCTGAATTAATATTTAATTATATATGAACTAATGAGGAGTTAAGGCGTGTACTAATCACAAACTAATGAAGAGCTAACCTTAATTACATCATTGTATAGCACTGGATTACTTTCATAATTTACATCGATCCTCCTTAATGAACGTAGAAAGACTCACTAATAACAAACACCACTAATTTCATCTCAGCGCCATCCAATGATGTTTGTGTACGCAGCTGCATACGGCAAATGATGCACATTTAATTCATATCCTTTCTTATAGAGCGTGTTTGATTTAGTTCAGCCCTACGTGTTAATTAATACATTAACCAACAAACAAGTCTCCAGTGTGCTGCCCAGTCCCATGCTTGATCACCCATAAAGTGCAGACTGCGTTCCCGACACAGCTCATTTGCATTTAGTGTAAAACGTAAAGCGCACAGAGGGCTCGAAACATGAAATGACTACTAAATGGTGAAAGAAAGGCAGAAGTGGAAGTTATCTTGACTCACCTGCTAACTATTCCAGTAAAAATATTTAGCAGTGTAATAGCAACTGAAAAGCTCAAAATCTAGAGACAAATTACAGAGAAATTGAATTAAGTGTGAATTAAGTGAGGTGACAAGAAAATGACGTGGCACCCAACACGTCACACAGGAAAACTATTATTTTTAAAGTGTTTGGGCTAATGTGTTGGATCTAAAGTGTTCAAAGAAGATGCCATTTCAAACGGAACCGATTCAGACACCGAAAAATCATCCCGGCTGTAAATAAATAAGGAATTTAAAATTGACAGTGTAATCCATATGTTCGGTCCACACAATCCACAAACTCCACTTCCCAGAACACACTGCGGCCTACAAACATGGCCGCTCCGGACTACACATCCCAGAATCCACGGCCGCTAACCCACTCCTAATCACCGGATTTTGATCACATGCACCTGTCCCCAATCTCTCACACACACACACACACACACACACACTTTAAAAGACACTCATTAACAGACTCTTTGTGAATTAAACGCTCAGTTTGTCCAGTGCACCTGACTTTGCCAAGCCTTCTACACTGTGTTGATTATTCTGGTTGCCTAGTTTACTCTGTTTGTTCATCGCCTGATCCACTGCCTGTTATTTATTTATTTATTCATTCATTCATTTTTTTTTATATTAACCCTGCCTTATGTTTTTGGATTTGTCTGCACAGCACTCACTAAAAAAAAAAAAAAAAAAAAAAAAAAAACCTGAAATTGCATCTGTCTCAGTCCTACATTCTTGACACCATATACAGTTGCAATCAAAATTGTTCACCCTCCATTGCAAATCAGGTTTATTGTCAAAATTTACAGACTTTCAGCTGTTTGTGATGAAGAAGTCAAACAGAAGCAATCGAAATAGTTCAACACAACGACTGCTTCAAGTGGTTTCCCCAAATTCAACTGAAAATGCAACTTATAATGACTTCTCCAGTCTCAAAATTATTCAACCCCTTCATGACAAGCATCTTTAGTACTTAGTAGAGACCCTTTTGCTGTTATGACCTGCTGCAAACGAGATACATAGCCAGACACCAGCTTCTGGCAGCGTTCCTGAGGAATCTTAGCCCATTCCTCATGAGCAATGGCCTCCAGTTCAGTAATATTCTTGGGTTTGTGTGCTGCAACCACCTTCTTCAAATCCTTTGTCCTGTTGGACGGTCCAATGACGCCCAAGCTTCAGCTTCCTCACAGACGGCATGACGTTTTCTCCTAGGATTTCCTGATACTTCAATGAATCCATCTTGCCTTCCAGACGCTGCAGGTTTCCAGTGCCAGAGGATGCAAAGCAGCCCCAGAGCATCACAGAGCCACCACCATACTTGACCACAGTGTTCTTTCTTCATTCTTCTTTATCCAGACATACCGCTGATCCATCGTGCTGAAAAGTTCCAGTTTTGTTTCATCGCTCCACAGAACAGAATCCCAAAACTTCTGTGGCTTATTTATATGATTCTGAGCCGAGTTTTCTTGTGCATTTGGGTCAGTAGTGGTGTACGTCTTGGAGTTCTGGCATGGAAACCTTCTGCATTTAGTACGCACCATACTGTGCTCACTGAATCCTCAGTGCCTGTTGCCACCAAGTCTTGCTGCAGTCACTCGAGGGTTTTTCCACAACCTGCCTTCTCAGAAATCTGGTTGCAGCCGTTGATAGCTTCCTTAATCTGTCCCGTCCAGGTAGTGTAACCACTGTTCCCTTAACTTTGAACTTGCGAACTATGCTTCCAACAGTGTCTCTAGGAACATTCAGTGCCTTCGCTATCTTTTTGTATCCTGTTCCTTGTTTGTGAAGGGCGATGATCACTTCTGTTAACCTTTTGGACCATTCTTTTGACTTATTTCTAACATGCAGTCAAAAGTGACACTCAACAAACCCTTAGCCAGTTCAGGTATTTCATGTGTTTTCTGCCCCTAGCTAGTTCAGGTATTTCATGTGTTCCAGCTCAAACACACCTGGTGCAACTAATGAAGCCCTTAATTATTTGCATCAGGGGTGCTTGAGACAACACCTGTTTTGCATATTTGTGCTGTTGTGAGGGATTCTATTCAGGGGGTTGAATAATTTTGAGACTGGAGAAGTCATTATAAGTTGCATTTTCAGCTGAATTTGGGGAAACCACTTGAAGCATTTGTTGTGTTGAACTATTTCAATTGCTTCTGTTTGATTTGTTCATTGTAAACAGCTGAAAGTCTGTAAATTTTGACAATAAACCTGATTTGCAATGGGGGTTGATGTAATGAATCAATCATTACTAGCATTATCCTTTTCCACCAGAATAATGTAATGGATCAACTTTAAACATGAAAAACGAAACAGAAGCGCACGCTTGGATTCAACGAACCTTTTTAAAGGAGACGAGTTTTAAAGCGTGCCCGCATTATCTACCAGAATGTGTAGTAACGTTTAAAAATATTCTCCACCAGTTACAATTTACGTAACGAATTAAAAGATGTTTAACACGTTTAAATGTATTCTCCAATTTATATAAGGAATTAGCTCGAATGGCGTGAAATATATCTATATATCTAATCAACGCGTGTTGTGACCAGTTATAAATATACATCAGCCATGAAAGGGAATTCATGTATGTGCACATATACATATAGATAATTAACTACAACGGATTATAATTAATTATGACTATGTATGTGGTCTAGATCAGCTTTTAGGATTAGCTGTAGTCTAGTTTGGAATTATGAACTCTAAAGAGGGAGTTTATCCTTCTGGCCAGGAAGGATTAACCACGAAGTTTGTTATTAAAATTAGAGCAGGTAACCGAGATCTTATGCAGAGTAGAATTGACTCATCACATGACCAAACAGAGACAAATCAAGCGTGGGATAATAGATTTGAATAACTAGATGTAACTATGGATACACACGACTAACTCTAAGCAAAACATACATATGTACATCTATATACAAGGAAAGAAAAGGGATAGAGAGAAAGTAATGAAATAAAAGGGAATGGCAGACAAAAACAAAATTAATTAGCTTTTTTCAAAACCAGCAACGAACTTAAATCTCCTGTAAACAGGTGTACAATCTTAACGCAGATATAGATCCATTAACTATTCTTGCATGGCTTCGGTTTGAGAGTTCGCGCGAGGTCGTGTAGAGTTCGCAAATTCGTCGTGCCGTTTGAAAAGGCGTGGGCCGTGAGGCGGTTGCATCTTTTGTCCGGGAGAGAGAGATCCTGGCTTCATCTTCCCGGTGCACGTGGCCCCGGGGGAGAGAAACCGGAAAGAGTGTAGAAGTGAAGTTGAAGAGTGTGAGTGAAGAGAGAGAAGAGAGAGGTTTCAAAGCGTGGTGTTGTTTTAAAGACAACACCAACGCACACGCCTCTTTGGGCTATGGGCCAATCAGGAAGTTGGATTTGTTGGCGGGATGAACTCACTTTGTCTGGTCTCAGACCCGGATTTGCATGTCCAGGGAGGAGCCGGTTTAAACCGTATTACGTGTGAAATTAAGAAAAAGCATGAAATAATGTATCCCATTGCAATATGATATGCATAATCAATCAGGGTATCGCAAGACGATTAACCTCATACCAAATTTGATGGACTTATAAAGAATATTACAGGTAAAACATGGTTACAGACATTTAAAATAATATCCTAAGTTAAGCTATCTAAAATCATTATAGTTACGTTACATAAACACACAATATATGTAAACAAGATAACATCACACTATTTAGGCATCGAATAATTACATGTTACATTCAAAAGAAATTCTTAAATTGTTTGTGTGCACGGGTGTGTAATTTGTGTGTGTGTATTTGTGTGTGTGTGTGTGTGTGTGTGTGTCTGAAGAGGGGGGGTCGTGTCGCATTCACAGCTCAAGGAGACAGAGAAACTTCTTTGCTAAATCCAGGCTGATTCAGAAATCAGTTTGATACGTTCAGACGTTACATTGAACAATTTTGATTGTAACTGTATTTAAAAGTGCAGTAAGCCATACAAATTATACGATTTGAATTCAATCAATCAAGCTTTACATTAGTTAGTCTTCCTTTGAGCAAATTTACGCACACGAGTAGGATACGAACATTTTTCCAAAAAAAAAAGCTGGAGGATATTCTCACTAAGTGACTACACCTCCACTCCATTCACCACTGTTCCCAGGAATGTCGAGACTGCCTACTGGGAGGAAGTAGCCCTCCTCATCGCACGGTATACCTCTCCCTTAATGTCAGCAAAACTAAGGAAATCATTGTTGAATTCAGAAGAGGAAGAGGAGAGCATACACCCCTGCACATATAGAGCACCGCAGTGTAAAGAGTGAGCGGGTTCAAATTCCTAGAAGTCTATATCTTTGTCCACAGTTCCCATCTTACAAGAAAAGCCCCACAGCACTTCCATTTTCTAAGGAGACTTCCAATAGAGATGCAGATGAATCACGGTCTGTTTTGGCAGCTCAGCTCTCACTGACCGCACGGTTCTGCAGTAAAGCGAGCAGTTCATCACAGGAGCCGCTCTGACTCTAGTGAAAGACATTTCCAGCAAAAAGGATGTCTGAAAAAAGCATTCAGCATCGTCTCAGACCTCACTCGCCCCAGATACTGTGTGTTTTGAGCTCCTACTGTCTGTAAAGCGATTCTAGAGCATACAGTACGATCACAAGACTATAGAATAGCTTCTTCTGTGAACAACACTAATCACCTCCCTCGGCACAGCCGCTTCTACACAGGACCGTGAACACCTGTCCTGCAACTTGGACTGAATGTGTAAAACAGAAATGTTACACTTCTACTTTATTTATTTCAATACTCAAACTGCCTGCTATCAATCTGCACTGATATCTCAACTTTCTACCTGGTTAACATTCAGCACAGCCACTTTAAACTTTAATTCTGCACTTTACATACACCGACACCATGAATACCTATCAGTAACCATCGACTAGACCCACACACTACCCTGAAACTACATTCCTTGTTATTTATTTTTTTTGTCTTTTGTGTACTGCGTTAAGCGTCCTATCTAATACCGCAACTCACCTAATGTCCTCTGTCTTGTCATGTCGTTTGCATTAACGCTTGTTATATGTTTACACCTGAGGCTAGGTAAACTGCATTTCATTATACTGCTCACTCCTGTATATGTATAATGGTAATAAAAATTAGATTGAATGAAATCGTCTGCGGCGCCTCTGGTTAATGTACGTCACTGGAAGTTCTCACACTGATTGGTGTTTTAGTTAGGCCGTGTTTAACTAGGTACATTTAGAAACATTTACATTTTACATTTTGCACTTGTATCATTTTTCATTTCACCTATAAAAAAAAGGATGCTGGACAGGCCACGCCCACAGGTGATTAGTCCCCAGCTCGTCTCTTGTTAGTGTGAGCATAAAGTGAAGTTTAAACATACACACCAAAATAAAACGTTTGTTTGGATGAAGTCACTAAGAAGTATTTTTTTCTTTCTCTGGATGTTGAACCTACTTGTCTTCCAGGCAACTATGAAAAACCATATAGCCTAGGCTATTAAAACAAAACAAAAACAAAGAAAACTAATAGCCAGGATGCGAATCTAGCAAATATTGTCTTCGTGTGAATTCTCAAACAGACAGATGCTGTAGGAGAAGGTACACTTTTCTCCTTAACGTTCCTCAAGCCATAAGAGATTTAATCAGGCTTGTGCTAAACGTGGCCGTGAATGTTGATCTGGTATACAAGAGAAAAAGGGGATTAATAAAAAAAAAAAAAACAATGCAACGATAACTTTATAAAATTCTTTTGCTTTTGTGGTAATTCTTTGCGTTTTTGGGTGAATTTTTGGGTGAATTTTTCAAATTAAATAGTTCAAGTGAGCTGTAACCTACTTTAGAGTTGCAGATACTGAATACGAATGAATCTTAAAACAAACCGACAACTAAATAAATCTGTCTCAAGTCAATTTTGTACCCCCACCACACACACACACACACACACACACACACACACACACACACACACACACTTTTACAACCTTTTAAATAATATCAATAACAAATGCACAATAATAATAATAATAATAATAATAATAATAATAATGTTTAAGAACATATAGCTATTAAACATATTAAACTATTACATATACAGCTAAGTGATCTAAAGTCAAAATAATAATAAAAAAATACAGATCTAAAAACCCTCCCAGTTATTCATTTTGGAATTTCATAACCAGATCACGTGCTCGTACTATTATAAACTATCTTACCTTTTAAAAAAAACGTTCGGATTTGGTCCAATAAGGAAAGTCTGTAGAATTTAAAAAGGTGATCTGTACAGGTTATTATAGTGAGCTAGAGAATGGTGCCAGCTGTTTGGGTTCTGCAGCAAGTTTATCTCCTCCTAAGACATGAAACCCGACACTGACTCAGCTGACAGCGGATATATCAGCCAATCAAAGCGCGAGATTATCGTGATTCGCCCGACCTCCAGTCGACAGCCAATCATCAGCGAATGCGCATGTGTTAGCCCCGCCCCGTTCTCCTGGCTGTTCTGGTCAGTGCGCGTCCTCCCTCCGCAGTGAGCGCAAATTTTACAAAACGCAACTCAGGAGTGAATAGAAACTCAGGATGTCGCGCCAGTGGGCGGAGCTGCAGTCAGGCCAGATGTGAATCCAGTCTGCTCAGACAAACGAGATTAATATTCCAAGCATTTCATTCCAGTCGGTGTTTTGCAAAGAAAATTCATGACTGAAAATATAACGATTGTAGCTGTAATAAAAGGTGGGTTAAAATGTAGTAGTAGTAGGGGACAGTGGGGTCGGTTGTAACCGGGGTCAGTTGTAACAATTGCTCTGATCAGCAACAAGCTACAGTGGTGACTCTCACTCTGCACATACTCATAGCATCCTTCTCCTGCCTGCAAAAAAAAAAAGGTTCACAGGAGCTCACACTTGAGATTTTCTTTCCAGGATTTTGGTGGAGCGTGAAAGAGCCCATAAGGGACCACGGATACTGATACTTTGAGTGGAGTCTTTGATGAATACACACACAACTACACACATCTATAACTTAATAGCCTCAAATAAAAACTCAACACACACACACATGTAAGAAATTACATTTGATACAGGACTAATATGCGTACAATCATATGTCTATGTTTATATTGTGCGCACAAACGTACTACTCCCTGGAATTTAACACGTAAAACTGTAAATGATTTAAGTGTGACAACTGACCAAAAAAAAAAAACCAAACAAAAAAAAAAAGTTTAAGGAAGTTTGGAAATGTCTGGGGGGGGGGGAACCCCAGTGGGGAGCCCTGGTGCTGTCTGCTCTCAATGCTGCATAGCAATTAATTCAATGGTTTGTTCAACTTGTCATGCACCTTCCTGTCATAAGTTTCACAGGGGAAACAGTGGTTATGGTCAGCTGAGGAAACAGAACACCTTATTGATATGTGATGCAAAGAAGGCATTCAAACGCATGGCTGCAACTTATAAAAACCGAATAGCAGCAGTCCAACGTCATAACCACTGAGCTACCACTGCCCTAATTTCACTTGAGCGGTTCGTGTGTTTAAAAACAAACTTTGTCAGAAGTATTACGATTCATTGAGGAAGACAGAAAGACTCAACAGTAGCAAAGCAAACGTTTCACTATTACTGTATGTATCGGTACAGACCTAACACAATAAAATCACACTTTCAGGACTGGAGCACGTACTTCAGCTTTGATACAACATCACAAAAAACACACACAGCTCCTCGATTGCATGTATTCCTACATGATGACATGCCATGCATTTCAAAAGCTCTGTTCTTGAGCGTTGGGACAAAAGGGAATTGATAAAAAAAACAAAAACAATATGAATGGAATGGAGTGCTGGCCATTTTGCAAACCTGCATGGACAGAAGTGATGAAATTGTTTAATCCCATCCAATTCAGTATAGAAATGTGAAAAGGATCCATGGTTCAAAAGAAATCCTTGTATGTGAAAGCAAACCTGGCGTCATGAGCCCCACCCACAAACGAGCCCGGAATCGGTCCTGATTAATTATGTTCTCAGTCATTTGGGCCAAGTGTGAAAATAGCTATGAAGAATTTATCGTCAAATTTCTATCAGATTTCAGTAATCTTATTAGTCTGGAGAATATTTTGAACTATGTTCATTTCGTATGCAAATGAACCCAAAACAAAATAGACTTGACTGTCAAGTTGATGACGAGTTAGCATAAAAATACTAAGCTGGGTAGCTAGCATGTTAAAACGGTTGACTGTGTGGGGTCTGGTGTGAGGGTGATCAGGAGGTTGTGAGTTCAAACCCCAGCACTGTCAAATTGCCACTGTGGGCCCTTGAGCAAGGCCCTTAACCCTCAGTTGTATAAATGTAAGTCGCCCTGGATAAAGGCGTCTGCCAAATGCCATAAATGTAGGATGAAACTTAAAGACCCAAGCACATCAGCTGATTTTCATGTGATTGATGTATTTGTTCATCAACATTAATGCACAAAATTAAGAACACATTTTAGCAAAGAAAGAGCTTAATTACTTCATCCTTAGTAACTGCCTGGTCAGGGTCACAGGGTGTACTAGTTTGCCAATATATATCTATATATACAGGGTGACTCCCAAAAGGCGAAATATCTTCCAAAATTTTTCATACTTAGTTTTACTTAGTTTGTATATATATATATATATATATATATATATATATATATATATATATATATATATATATATATATATAGGATGTTTGATTTCCATGAGCTGTAAGCTGTGATCATCATGATTAAAACTTAAAAAAAAAAATTAAAAAAAAAAAACTTTTAACTTCAAAAAAAAAAAAAAACTTTTCCACGATATTCAAATTTTTTTAGATTCACCTGCATATATATGAATGCCGTAGGAAGCAGCAGACGCTGGGGGGTAATTAATTTTCCCAAAATTCCATTTAATTTTCTAATGCACGTCTTGGTGTTTTCAGTGCTCTAACACACTACAACCGACTTACCAGATCAATAACCAGACTCACTAATGAGCTGTTTAATGAACTAATGAGTTAAATGTGGTGAGTTAGAGCAGTGAAAGGGAAGTAAATAGACACAAGGCTGTGAGAAATACCGATGTATAAAGTAGGCGAGGGTGCGGTGGGGATGTGTTGAAATGCTGGAACAGCCAGAAGCAAAACCACGTGTTTTCCAAGAACGCGAGACTGGTCTGGGCAGTGAACTGCGTGTGTGTGTGTGTGAGTGTGTGTGTGTGTGAGTGTGTGTGAGTGTGTGTGAGTGGAGGGAGAAACGAAACTTGAAAAAGTGCCAATTCCATAATTTCCTAGTAAAAACAAATGATGACATTTTATTTCAGGTGCTTGTAAAGCAGTGAAGAGGAAGTGTGTTTAACTCCTCTTGTGCTCATGAATAGTTTTGCTCATGTTTTACTAAGCAACCTTTTTAAAACTGTTTTATTAAGCGACCTCGAGCTTTGGAAAGGTGCTACATATAAATAAAACTTCTTATTCTTCTTTACTAGTGTGCTGTGTTTGAAAGTTCTACTTATAGTAAAATGTGCTAAACCATACTAGCCATAAGTACTAATGATAATGCTGTATACCGTTGGACTGTCTAATGCTGTATACTTTTGGGACTGTCTCATATTGTATACTGTTGGGACTGTCTAATACTGTATACCGTTGGACTGTCTAATGCTGTATACCGTTGGACTGTCTAATACTGTATACCGTTGGACTGTCTAATGCTGTATACCGTTGGGACTGTCTAATACTGTATACTTTTGGGACTGTCTAATGGTGTATACTTTTGGGACTGTCTAATGGTGTATACTTTTGGGACTGTCTAATGGTGTATACTTTTGGGACTGTCTAATACTGTATACCGTTGGACTGTCTAATGCTGTATACTTTTGGGACTGTCTCATATTGTATACTGTTGGACTGTCTAATGCTGTATACCTTTGGACTGTCTAATGCTGTATACTTTTGGGACTGTCTCATATTGTATACCGTTGGGACTGTCTAATGCTGTATACCTTTGGACTGTCTAATGCTGTATACCGTTGGGACTGTCTAATGCTGTATACCGTTGGGACTGTCTAATGCTGTATACCGTTGGGACTGTCTAATGCTGTATACCGTTGGGACTGTCTAATGCTGTATACCGTTGGGACTGTCTAATACTGTATACCGTTGGACTGTCTAATGCTGTATACTTTTGGGACTGTCTCATATTGTATACTGTTGGACTGTCTAATGCTGTATACCTTTGGACTGTCTAATGCTGTATACCGTTGGGACTGTCTAATGCTGTATACCGTTGGGACTGTCTAATGCTGTATACCGTTGGGACTGTCTAATGCTGTATACCGTTGGACTGTCTAATGCTGTATACCGTTGGGACTGTCTAATGCTGTATACCGTTGGACTGTCTAATACTGTATACCGTTGGACTGTCTAATACTGTATACCGTTGGGACTGTCTAATGCTGTATACCTTTGGACTGTCTAATGCTGTATACCGTTGGGACTGTCTAATGCTGTATACCGTTGGGACTGTCTAACGCTGTATACCGTTGGGACTGTCTAATGCTGTATACCGTTGGACTGTCTAATGCTGTATACCGTTGGGACTGTCTAATACTGTATACCGTTGGACTGTCTAATGCTGTATACTTTTGGGACTGTCTCATATTGTATACTGTTGGACTGTCTAATGCTGTATACCTTTGGACTGTCTAATGCTGTATACCGTTGGGACTGTCTAATGCTGTATACCGTTGGGACTGTCTAATGCTGTATACCGTTGGACTGTCTAATGCTGTATACCGTTGGGACTGTCTAATGCTGTATACCGTTGGACTGTCTAATACTGTATACCGTTGGACTGTCTAATACTGTATACCGTTGGACTGTCTAATACTGTATACCGTTGGACTGTCTAATACTGTATACCGCTGGACTGTTTATTATATTATTATAGTTTATTTTTTTAACTGGACACAAAGGAAAAAGTGGCACCTCACTGTTTCTCACCAATATTCACTACAATATGTTTAGCTCAGATGAGCTTTCAGGGAGTTTGTTTTCTGATTAATGAACAGTTTGGACTCCCACAAGATCACCTTTATTCCTGGAAGAAAAAACAAAACAAAACAATACTAAAGAGAAAGACACCCTACATCAATTTTCTGCCTTAGCAGCTAAGGTTTTATCCACCACACATCAACGAAGGACTAAAAAAAAAAATAGTGTCATTAAAAAGAGTGCAGTATGTGTTATCACCAGTGATCACTCACATTTTCACTAGTCTATTGCACGTGTAGAAGAGCTACTGATCACTTACTCCACCTGCTGGCCAACTTTAACACAGCAAGAGATCATGCGTGTAGATCATGGAAATAATACACCAAGGGGGGTGGAGGGATGGTGGTGGGTTGTTTGGGGGTTCTGTCAGATGTTTATTTAACACTTATGGAAGGAGTCTCCAGTGTCAGAGGTAAAGCTGTAACTGTGAGTTTTATGACATCTTCAAGACAGAGGAGTTTATGCTTTGTGGTTTCAAGACTAGTTGTGTTTGTTTGTTTGTTTGTTTTTTGTCTTATTAACTTCAAGAGAGAGAAAAAGGGAGGCTGGTGAGGGAACGACTTTATAGTTGCTATAATGTAAGTGAGAACAGGAGGAACCTGTTTTGCAGATGTTACCCCACATTAAACATAAATATAAACAGATGAAATGTATGCCGTCATTCTTTAATAAATAAAATATTGTTCGAATAAGAAGAATAAAACACCACTGATTATCTTACTATGACAGAACATCACATTTAGGTTGTTTTTTGTTTGTTTTCTGAAAACTTTGCCCTTGGAGAATTTTGGAGATCTTCAGTAGCTTCTCAGGAACAGCACTATCTGCAATATCTGGAAATCTCAGATGCTCCCAAATGACATTCATCTGAGAAAGTGTCATTAATCTGTTATTGTTTAATTTCTGGGAAGACTCTTAACACAGACTTGGTTCTCGAGATTACGTAAATCAAGGCCAGTAATAATACATAGGCTGTGGTGATATATCTTGGACTTTCTTGGCCACTTGTGTCTACTGTTGTTCTTTGCAATATCCATAAAGAGAGAAAACTTACCATCTCTCTGACCCCTCTATGTGATAATGCTGTTCCTGGACTTAAATTCAGCATTTAACGAAATCATCCCACAGATTGAAAAGCTAAGTACAGTACGCTGGAACAGTTCTCTCTCTGTAACTGGATTAAGGACGTCCTGATTGGACAACCCTACTCAGGATCAGTGTTCCTCAGGGCTTAGTGCTCAGAACAGTGTTGTTCGCTCTGCTGACTTGAATCACATGATAAGGCTCACTGACACTACAAAGGTTAACCTCATTAGCAACAATGATTCAGCATACAAACTGGACACAGCAGTAACAATAATCTCTTTGTAAAAGTGTTTCAATCAAAAAAGATGGTTGTTGCCATCAGGAGGTATGGCAGTGATCACTCTTAGTAATTCCATGAGGCGCTAGGTGGGATTACACCCTGCATGGGACACCAGGTTGTCCGGTTTCCTCCCACCATCCAAAAACATGCCAGGAATTGGACTGGTGACTCTAAATGTCCTCCAGGTGTAAATGAGTGAATGAATATGTTTGTGTGTGTGTGTGTGTGTGTGTGTGTGTGTGTGTGTGTGTGTGTGTGTGTGTGGTGTTGTACGATGGACTTTCGTCCTATTCAGGATGCCTGCCTCTTGCCCAGAGTTCCCAGGCTCTGGATTTATCACAATCCTAACTCATATAAAGGGTGAATGAAGGAAGGAAGGAAAGAAGGAAGGAAGGAAGGAATGAATGAACTCTGATGTTAATAAGATTCACTGGTTGCACTTCAGTCAAGGCTGCACTGTGATTAAAAGCATTAGACAATCATAAATACAGAATACTGATACATTTTTAAAAGGAGGACAGATGACGGCTCCCAAAGTTCACCTAAAAGAGCTGAATCAAAGAGTCGACTCAACTTATCACTTCAGAAAATCCAGCCTGAGGTAAACTCTGTTCCTGTGGTGATTTGAAACTATTTTTATTTTTTTTTTAAAAATGTTGTTAGTCACCGATATCAGTGAGAGGAACAACATATTTGCACACTTCTGAAGAAAAAAAAAACACACACATATACGAGTTGGTTCTCGACTCGTTCTCTACAACTCATCACTACAGCAAATCCGGCCAGGCCACGCTCCTGAGGTAAATTCAGTTCCTGATGGCGTCTTGAAACAAAAACAAGTTAAATGATGTTGTAACGTAACTTAATATTTGATGTAATTGTCCAAAAAATATGAATATTTCTGAAAAACAAACAAACAAACAAACAAAAAACCCCCCGCATATACTAGTCGACTCTCAACGTTCACCAAAAGAGCCGACTCAAAGAGTTGACTCATTATCTGCGACTCATAACTGCAGCAAATCTGGGAACACTCCTGAGGTAAATTCGGTTCCCGATGGTGACTTTGTTAAATGATGCTGAACGGTTCCTTGATATTCAATGTTATTGTCCGAGATCAGTCAGAAAAAGAACACTTACATATGCAAGCCGGCTTGCAGTGTTCACCTAAAAGAGATGAATCGAAGAGTCGATTTGTGAATTCAGTTCCCGGTGCCGACTTGAAACAGAAACAAATTAAATAACGTCGTGATATAACTTAATATTTGATGTTAGTCTTGAGGTAAGTGATGATGTAATGATCCGTCCCTTAATTGTGAGCTACATTAGCATCATAGCTCCGGTGTTAAGCTTCAGACACCAAACGTTTTGGATGATTGACTACATTTGAGCTGAAGGAGATAATTCTGTACATTTAATCAACACGATAAGTTTATTAAACATGAACCATCTGTGTAATGCAGTACGAGCGAGGCTTGGATCTGAAAAATGGACGAGAACAGGAACATCACTGAAGATCTCAGCATCCTCAAGAGGAACACAGTGACAGTGTGGAGGAATTCCTCAGTGAAAAGCTCGACTGCGTTTAACACCTTTCGTCTCATCGTTTCAGAACCGATGGACCATGTAGGAATTGTTTTGATGTTCTAGTGATCCAAAGAAAGTTTATAATGAAATCACTTCATCTTTTTCCACATTGTTTATTAATTTCCCTCTTCAGATTTTGACCAGGCATGTGCCAATCTTAAATTTTTCAAGACACGTGAAACATTTTTAAACTACCAGTTTTCATGTATCGTGTGCTTGGTGTCCATGATCACCTCGGCAGATCTTTTCTCCTCCATTTTCTTGTCATTTTCACCATTTTCTTTTCACCTAACTTAATTCATCTAATACATGTTTCCTGTAATTTGTCACTTTGTCCTTTTCACATGCTGCTAAATAATATTTTTTTATAATAAACGTGAGGCAAAATAACTTCCCTCGCTGAGAAATTCCTTTACTTTTGCCACTTGGTTGTGAATTTGAAAAGTAAAAGCTCCAACTGAAAAATGTATGTGATTGCTTTATTATGGAAAACAAACACGTTGCTTGTCTTTTAGTGAAGGCTTACATGCAAAGTCATGTGACAAGTATAGATTAGCCTTAACACAGTTGGAGGAAGGCGTTATCTGCCCTCTTCTGCATATGTGAGCTCACAGACACACACGATTGGCTATTGTCACTGTGATTGTGACAGTAATGTCATCCCACCCACCCAGAGAGCATGCCCAATTTTTGCTCCATGTGGCATCATCAGATTTATAAAGAACTTATAATCCCTTGACGATATGGCGAATGCTTTTCTGTTGCACCACTCCGGAGCCTACTTATTTTCAGCTCTGTAATGTGTTATTTTCTCCCTCCCAAGAAAAACAGAACACTCCAAAGACATTATCTCTTTAAAAAAGATTTATTTGAAATTGCTACTTGCGTCCTCTTACTATCACCCCATATACTCACAATGGCAATGTTTCTGATCTTAATTTTCTGCTTCTTCGCCTTTATTCATTGCATAATACAAATACACCAATCAGCCATAACATTAAAACCACCGACAGACATTGGCACCTGTCAAGCAGTGGGATATATTAGGCAGCAAGTGAACAGTCAGTTCTCGAAGTTGATCAGGAAAAATGGGCAAGTGTAAGGATCTGAGTGACTTTGACAAGGGATAAATCGTGATGGCTAGATGACCGTGTCAGAGCATCTCCAAAACCGCAGGTCTTGCGGGGTGTTCCCGGTATGCAGTGGTTAGTACCTACCAAAAGTGGTCCAAGGAAGGACTCAGCAGTAGCAATAGCATTTCATGCCACACTGCCCTGTATCTGATTATAAACTGAATTGGCTGAAATGTGTATTTTGCTATGGCATGAAACTTTTTTTTTTTTTTTTTACTTCTGGCCTTACAATTGTAAAAATGTCTTCTTTTGTGCACCTCTAAATAGAAAAGGCTTTTCTCACTTACAATACGTTCAGTTTCTCTTCACACATCCTGCAGGTTTCATCGTGTTGTTCCTCCAACGTCTCCACTGAGTCTTGCTCTGTTTTTACTTGGGCCCTCAGGTTTGACTTCTCGTTCTCCAGAGTATTCTGAGTGCATGAAATTGATAGGGGATAAAGGTATTGAGACACGACAAATTGTTAATACGTCCCAGCACATCACTCCATACATGTTTACATTACAGGAGAAAAGTAGAGATTAACGCAAGGCTTTTGTTGCTTACCTTCGATAACCTGACGCGCCCTGTGAGTCTCATAAAGCGGTCCATCCAACTCCTCTACTGAGTAACTGAGCGACAGGGTCATGGCCTCCCGAGGCTCACTGATGTGCGTGTGGGGAGTGAAGGCTGGCCCGTCTGGTCCGATCCCACAGAAGAGCCACTGTAGCACAAACTGATGAAAAAGGATGAACTATGGGAAGAAGGCAAGCCATCGGATGCAGTGTGATGCTCTGGGCAATGTTCTGCTGGGAAACCTTGGGTCCTGGCATTCATGTGGATGTTACTTTGACACGTACCACCTACCTAAACATTGCTGCAGACCAAGTAAACACCTTCATGGCAACAGTATTGCAAAAATAGTTCAGGAACGGTTTGAGGAACATGACAAAGAGTTCAAGGTGTTGACTCGGCCTTCAAATTCCCCAGATCTCAATCTGATCGAGTATCTGTGGGACGTGCCGGACAAACAAGTCTGATCCATGGAGGCCCCACCTCGCAACTTACAGGACTTAAAGGATCTACCGCTAACGTCTTGGTGCCAGAAACCACAGCACACTTTCAGAGGTCTTGTGGAGTCCATGCCTCGATGGGTCAGAGCTGTTTTGGTAGCACAAAGAGGACCTACACGATATTAGGCAGATGGTTTTAATGTTATGGCTGATATATTAACTTCCCTTCATGTTTTATAGTATTACGTCTCTGGTTGTGAGGGATAAGTGTATAAGAGTTAATTCGCAGCTTTCTCTTGTGGCAAAAAGCAGGAAACACAATACACATCTGTCTTAAAGAAAGAAAATGTATTTATTTGAAAAATTCCTCCCAGAAAACAAACAGATCAAATAAAGCAAACAAGTCCAAAAGAAAAAAAAGATGTGGATGTTGTAACATGCAGCTCCATAAGGTTTTGGACTCCAACATTCACAGCATGAATCTGACGACCTCATGCCTCACACACCCGTCCATATTTACATCCACATTTTACACATGGTTTTAATTTACAGTAAACCAACAAGTGAAAGAAGAAGAAGAAGAAAAAAACAAAACAAATAGTAAAACTAACAGGCATTCTAAAGGCCAAAGTGTCAATAATCATTCACAGTCCTCCAATAATACAGCAGATTAAAATTTTTTTTTAACAATCTTATTCTTATTCTTATTCTTATTCTTATTCTTATACTTTGGCTATTCTGCCGTGACCTCATGTGGCCACAAGGTGGCAGTCGAGCCGTATACAGAATACCAAACCAGAGAGAAAGCAGCAGCATCCATTTGAAAGTTATAATAAAGCATGCCTCTGTATTAAATCAAGTATATATATATATATATATATATATATATATATATATATATATATATATATATATATATATATATATGCTGCCATTAGCTGGTGTAATTAATCAATATAACATCTCCTTCCATCAGTATGCAGACGACCCCCAACTCTGCCTCTCACTTGCACCAGATGCCCAGTCGATTAGCACCCCTGTGGATGTCACAGAACTTTCTGCAGCTACATAAAGATAAGACAGAGGTACTTATTATCGGAAATGATGCACAGAGAAAGTTAATTGTGCCGTATCTAGACTCCTGGTCTCTCAAGGCTGATGACTGCGTTAAGAATTTAGGGATCGTGTTTGACAGTGAAGCAAAAACATATTAGCAATGTTTGTAAAACAGCATATTATCACCTTCGTAACATCTCTAAGGTACGTGATATTCTCTCCAACACAGATAATGAGAAACTCATACATGCATTTGTTACATCTAGACCTGACTACTGCAACAGTGTTTCGGTCGGCTTACCAAAGAGCTCCATCAAACGCTTACAAAGAGTTCAGTACAAGGAGTTCATGGTGGTGCTACTACATCTCTTTGTAATATGATGACAGCCTACGTGCAGTTGATTCAATTAGCACTTTTAAAAAGTATCTTAGCGCATTTGTTCACTGGGGCCTTTCCTCAAACCAGTTCATTTTCCATACTTTATTTTATTTGTATTCTTTTATTTATTCTATTTTTAGTTGCTTAGCCTTTTATTTCTCTTTTGCTTATTGTCTTTCATTTCTTTTATTACTTTTATTGCTCATTTTTATATAGTCTTACTTCTGATTTGATTCTCTTGTATACAGGTGCATCTCAATAAATTAGAATGTCGTGGAAAAGTTCATTTATTTCAGTAATTCAACTCAAATTGTGAAACTCGTGTATTAAATAAATTCAATTAAACATTTAAACGTGGCTTTAAATTTTTGTTAAATGTGAGCCAAAATCATCACAATTAAAAGAACCAAAGACTTAAACTACTTCAGTCTGTGTGCATTGAATTTATTTAATACACGAGTTTTACCAAGTTTTACTTGGTGCTCTTCCTAATGTGTCATGATCATGCTCACCTGTCCGTGTTTGGTCTTGATTAGTTTGTGTATTTATAGCCCCTGTGTTTCTGTGTTTCTCCACAAAGTACTGTATCAGTGTTTTGCCACCTATACTCCACCAAGCTGTTTCGTTTTGTGTCTCGCTTTTCCTGGTGTTCGATCCTGTTTTCGTTCTCATGTTTGTGATTCTCGGTTGTGCCTAATTTTGTCTGTTTGCTAATTGCCTGACCCTGTTTTTGACCACGTTTTTGCCTTAGGTTTTTGGATTTGTCTACCTGCTCTTTAATAAATGGTTTTTACTGCACTTGCACCCTGTTTTACATGACAGAATACTTCGCCTAACATGGACGTGGCAGGAAAGTGAAAGGGATGTCATGCCAAGATAACGATGCCAGCGCTGAACTCTAACTCTAATTTATCAGGGCATACCTGGCCACCAAGAAACAACTGTCAGTCACATGTTCCAATATTTTTGATCAGGTGAAAGGTGAAATGAAAGGTGACATGTTCTCAGTTGTTTAACACATCATAGATTTTAAATATCAGGAAGTGAAAGCTGAAATTCTGATCTATCGTCTAATATTCATCTTTTGATCATTTTGAACTCAAATGTCTTCAGTGTATAGCAAAAACAAAAGAATTGTCCTTGCCATTCCAATACTTTTGGACTTTTGGGACTGTATATCAACAAAATGCAAGTAAAGACAAATCAAAATGTTTAGGGCAGTGCTTAATTTGTAAATCTGCAGGTCCAGGAACAATAAGAGGGCAGTGACTCGGCAAGTCGGAAGGCACGCGAAAGGTCCCGGTCCCCAAACTTACAGACACATAAAAATGCTTCTACTGTAGAATCTCACATAGCGAATGATATTCAATGCTGATAGGTGGGCCTGTGTAATTTATCACACTGGTACAGCAACTAACATTAACTGCACAACATAATCAAGAAATAAGTGTCTTACCTAAGTCTTACCTAAGTGTCTGTGGCAGTCCTGTGTCCCTTATGTATCCATGAGGGCACAAATGGCTCGGGATTGAACTTTGTAAGCGGTGGGCCTACAATGTTCAAAAACATCCGAGATGAGATGGTGTGGATGAGATGCAATGCACACTGCAAGCTCGCACTCCACTTGTGATTGGTATGGTATTCACAGAAGCCAACACCTGCCTCAGTCCTTCTGGAACTTTTTGTGTATTTGAGTCGCTGTACTCCCTAAAAGCCCGAATGACTGTACATGGGTAACTCCATTTAATTCCAGGCAGTCAGTCTCACTTTCAAAGCCATGCTCTATTCCACTAGCATCTCCTTCCACAATCAGTCTAGCAATATCACCAAACTGCTTCATCAGTGACCTGCTGCCGCTCACTCTTTTTTACTCTTTTTTTAGTATTTTGCTCCGTTTTCTCATTGTCATTTTTTGTGTTCTTAAAAAATGCTGTTAATTATAACTGCTTTCTTTTCACCATGACACACATGATACGTGACTGTAGGTTTCAATTCAGGACAACGAACTCAGGTGAACTATGAATGAAATGATTATGTTATGTGAATGAGGCAGCGTTAATATAAGATTAGCATTTTTATTGGAGATTTTTGTTGTTCTATTGTTCTTTTGGTGAATTAAAAACTAAAACGATTTGTTTCGATAATATTGCTGCGTGAGACTTTAAACATCCAGTTGCAGAGGTGGCGGATCCACATTTTAGAGGTGCTGGAACAGGATCAGGGGAGCTGGATGCAATCGCTGGGGAACAGTAAATTTATTTATAAATAACCACAAGTATAAGGACAGGGGAAAAACTGCAGAGAACCATAAGTATTTGGACAGGGAAAAAGGGAACACAAAAGCAGGGTCAAAAAACAAACAATAATCCACCAGGTAGTAAATCCACAAAAAGAGGCATTAATCCACACAAGAACGAGGCATTAATCTACACAATATCAGAGCAAAAGTCCAAGGTCCAGGAAATGCAAGGGCAGTGAAAAAACAATGAACATACATTCACGTAGTTAAATCTAATACTCCGCATTGACGCAGACAAAAGAATGGCTTTAAATACATGCATGAAAACAAGACACACCTGAAACTCATAATGAAACACTAAACGGTAAACCAATGAACAATCAGAGGCGGAGACATGACATGAACCAAAAACAAAGAACCAATCAACATACAGAGGCGGAGACATGATGTAAGCAAAGAACCAATAAACATACAGACGCTTGCCTTGGCGCTTGACCTGGCGCTTGCCTTGGTGCTTGACCTGGTGCTTGCCTTGGTGCTTGGAGCAGCGCTTGACCTGGTGCTTGACCTGGTGCTTGGCTTGGTGCTTGGCCTGGAACCTGGACTGGAACCTGACTTGGCACCTGGACTGGAAACTGGACTGGAAACAGGGCTGGAACCCGACTTGACACCTGGATTGGAAACAGAACTAGAAACAGAACTGGAAACAGAACTGGAACCCGACTTGGCACCTGGACCAGAAATAGGACTGGAAACAGGACTGGAACCTGACTTGGCACCTGGACTGGAAACAGACTTGGCACCTGGACTGGAAACAGGACTGGAAACAGGACTGGAACCCGACTTGGCATTTGGACTGGAAACCGACGTGGTACCTGGACTGGAAACAGACTTGGCACCTGGACTGGAAACAGGACTGGAAACTGGAATGGAAACTAAACTGGAAACTGGACAGGGAACTAAACTAGAAACTGGACTGGAAATTAAACTAGAAGCTGGACTGAAAAAAAGACTGGATTCTGAAATGTGACCTAGACTGGAAACTGGACCGGAAACTTGACTGGAAACTTGACTAGAAACTGGACTGGATTCAGGACCGGAAACTAAGCTAGAAACTGGACTGTGACCTGGACTGGAAACTGGACCTGAAACTGGACTGGAAACTAAGCTAGAAACTGGACTGGATTCTAGACTGGGAACAGGACTGGGAAAAGGACTGGAAACTAAACTAGAAACCAGACTGGAAACTAAACTAGAAACCGGACTGGAAACTAAACTAGATTCTGGACTTAATTCTAGACTAGGATCTAGACTGGATACTGAACTGTGACCTAGACTGGAAACTGGACCTGAAACAGAACTGGAAACTGAACTAGAAACAGGACTAGATTCCGGACTTGAAACTGGACTTGAACCTGGACTTGAAACTGAACTGGCAACTGAACTGGCAACTGAACTGGAAACAGGACTGGGAATGGACTCCAGATGTGACTTTGGGCCTGAACTGAGGCATGGGCTAAGGCATGGGTTGGAACATAACTCTGGGCATGAACTGAGGCATGGGCTGAGGCATGAGCTGGACCATGACTCTAGATTTGGACATGGACCTGGACTGGGACATGGACTTGAATATGGGTTAGGACAGAAACCTGGACCTGGACTTGGACATGGACTTGGACTAGAATATGGACTTGGATTAGAACATGGAAAGGGACTAGGGTAGGAACCTAGACATGGACTTGGACTAGAACCTGGTCTTGGATTAGAACATGGAAAGGGACTAGGGTAGGAACCTGGACATGGACTTGGACTAGGACATGGAAAGGAGGTCATCCCGTGGACCTCCGGCAGGAACTTGGCTTGGGCGGAGGTCATCCCATGGACCTCCGGCAGGGAGTTGGCTTGGGAGGAGGTCATCCCGTGGACCTCCGGCAGGAACGTGGCTTGGGCGGAGGTCATCCCGTGGACCTCCAGCAGGAACGTGGCTTGGGCGGAGGTCATCCCGTGGACCGCCGGCAGGAATGTGGCTTGGGCGGAGGTCATCCCGTGGACCTCCGGCAGGGAGTTGGCTTGGGCAGAGGTCATCCCATGGACCTCCGGCAGGAACTTAATTGGGAGAAGGTCATCCCGTGGACCTCCGGCAGGGAGTGGGCTTGGGCAGAGGTCATCCCATGGACCTCTGGCATGAACTTAATTGGGAGGAGGTCATCCCGTGGACCTCAGACATGGACTTGGCTTGGGAGGAGGTCATCCCGTGGACCTCCGGCAGGAACGTGGCTTGGGAGGAGGTCATCCCGTGGACCTCCGGCAGGAACGTGGCTTGGGCGGAGGTCATCCCGTGGACCTCCGGCAGGAACGTGGCTTGGGCGGAGGTCATCCCGTGGACCGCCGGCAGGAACGTGGCTTGGGCGGAGGTCATCCCGTTGACCGCCGGCAGGAACGTGGCTTGGGCGGAGGTCATCCCGTTGACTGCCGGCAGGAACAGGACCTCCGGCAGGAACTTGGCTTGGACAGAGGTCATCCCATGGACCTCTGGCAGGAACGTGGCTTGGGCGGAACAGGACAGAAGTGGAGGTCCCCTCGTGGACCTCCAGCAGGAGCAGGGCAGGAGCGGAGGTCCCCTCGTGGCCCCCCGACAGGAACAGGGCTGGAGCGGAGGTCTCCTTGTGGACCCCCGACAGGAACATGGCTGGAGCGGAGGTCTCCTCGTGGACCCCCGGTCTAAGCTCCGCTGGGGAAACCTCCTGCTGGGTCTCCGGCTGGAGCTCAGGGCTGGAGGTTGCCATGTTAACCTCCAGAGGGCGCTCCGCTGGGGAGATCTCCTGCTGGGTCTCCGGCTGGAGCTCGGGGTTGGCATGCCGCAAAGTGGCCTGCCCGATGCAGCCCCCAGTCATACACTCCTGGGACTGGGGCTGAGAGATGCCGGCCGCCACGTTGGCCCGCTCCCTCCCATAGTGCTCCAGGAAAGACTGGCCGGGCTGGTCGGGCAGGTGAATGTTGTTGAATAAGGAGTTGAGGTCTGGATTGAATTCAGGGCTCCCATATTCCTGGAGCAGGAGATCCACGAAACCCGAAACAGTGTTCAGTTCCCAGTACCCATTGTCGAGGTAGACCTCTGCCCACCAGGGAGCCAAGCCGACCAAACGGGATTGGAGGAACCTCACCCATTGTTCCTCGCTGGGTTTGGGGTCCTCCAAACTGAGGAAATAACCCTGGGCCTGTAAAAGAAAATATTAGGGGTACCAGGAAAAACCATTGTACGTGGTAGTAGGAGGAATACAGGCCCGAAAAGAAATTGAGTCCAGGGGGGGAACAAAAAGTTTGGCATGGCTTGCCAATAATTTCCCTGCTGCATCCATGTTTAGGTGGAGTATTCTGTTACGGCGGACACAGGGGAGCTGGATACAATTGCTGGGGAAAAGTAAGTTTATTTATAAATAACCACAAGTATAAGGACAGGGGGAAAAACGCAAAGAACCATAAGTATTTGGACATGAGAAAACGCAAAGAACCACAAGTATTTGGACAGGGAAAAAGGGAACACAAAAGCAGTGTCAAAAAACAAACAACAATCCACCAGGTAGTAAATCCACAAAAAGAGACACAATATCAAGGCAAAACTCCAAGGTCCAGGAACCGCGAGTGCAGTGAAAAACCAATGAACATACATTCACGTAGTTAAATCTAATACTCCGTGTTGAAGCGGACAAAAGAATGGCTTTAAATACATGCATGAAAACAAGACACATCTGAAACTCATAATGAAACAATAAACAGTAAACCAATGTACAATCAGGGGCGGAGACAGGACATGAACCAAAAACAAAGAACCAATCAACATACAGATGCGGAGACATGACATAAGCAAAGAATCAGTAAACATACAGAGGCGGAGACATGACGTAAACCAAAACAAAGAGCACATGGTGAAGTAAACAAAACCAGAGTCAATGAATGGGATGTCCAACGGAGTTTATGAATGGAATGCGGGGAATGCGAAAGTACGCTACTCGCTAGCTTTCGCGAGTAGCGCAGAGAGAGAGGAGGACTCTAACAATCCGGCTCAAATTAGGCTCTGGTTTAGGATTTTTTTCCCCTTAAAATGTTTCTGTTTGTTTTTCACTTGACTTTTGTTGGTTGCTATATCACATTAAAAGTGGATAAAGTGCTGACATCATTTATTCTGGTTTCATTTTTTTTTTTTTTTTACATTACAAAAAGCTGCAGTTTTAAGTGGAGTGTTCAGACGATTTATATCCACGATATAAGTATTTGAATAGGCTAAATATTTAAAACGAACACATTAAATGAAAAAAATAATAATTTAACCATTTAAAAATAAATCATCATTACCCTCATCATTATGATGTAAATGTTCCTACTGCTTGTTAAACTTAGTTTTAGCTTTAAAGATGTTTTGCAATTAATTTCCTCGAATGAATGAGTGAATGAATGAATATTACATATATTATCATACATAGTTGAAAGTGGCAAATATTTTTTATTACTTTTAGTAGGTTTTGATTAAATTAGTTATATTTATGCGATTTTACATAAATAAAAGTAAATGAAACAGGTAAAGGTGTAGAAATTATTGTAGGTCAATTGAGTAGTTACTCAGACATAAAGAAGAGATCAGATTATTGTTGTGGACGGATGAAAGCTGAGTAAACGGATGTGGTGTGATTTTGCGGGAGGCTGGACGTGGTTGCAGTTGGAGGTAACACTGAAACGAAAGTGAACACGTGGTGCTTATCAGGAATAAAGATTCAGACCTTCAGAAACTTAATATTAAACCCGTGTGATTCAGCAGTGTGTCTGCAAACAGCCTCAACACTGCTGCATGTGGAGTCGATTCAGTTCGGTTGACTCGGGGTCATAATCATAATAATGATTCAGCAGCAGGCCTGAGTTTGGTTTCGTTTCCGTCTATCGGAAGTTTTGTTCTCAGGAAAGCGAAACTCTGTCGTTTTACATCCGAGTGGAGCTGAGAGAGAGAGACATTTCTCACCTCAGCACTGCAGGCATGACATTCTCTCTCTTCATTAACACCATCATGACTGTCAGGAGGAGGTAAGTCTGAAATTGCTCATTAATGCATTAATACATTTATTAGCGACGTCTTTTTCTTCCTTTACATTTGTCTCTGTTTATAAGTTGTAGGTCTGTAAGTTTATTTCTGATGTGTGTGTAATATAACAATAACGAGACACTATTCAACTACGTTTTAGACCAATGTTCCAAAGAGGCAGCCTACACGCTGATTTTATAATAGATACATAGATAGATAGATGGATGGATATATAGCAGGATATAGGTACCATGGAAGGCCATAAGGCTCAAAACTAACGTTTTTAACGCCTTTTATCTGTAGAATGTTGTATTCCAGAAGTGAAAGGCATATTTCATGACTGTCTAGTTATATTTTGAAACGGTTCATATTCATTTTAAATGGAGCTACGAGACTAACTTCAATGGGGAGAGAAAAAGAGAGGCTGCTATAACGGACGTGAGAACAGGAACTCACTTGTTTCACAGACGTTTCACAACATTAAGTAACTATAAAAAGATCAAATGTATAATGCGTCATTCTTTATTAAATAAAAATTCTAATGGTCTCTTTGAGATATGCTGTTATGGGAAAACAATCAAATACGTTGTAGGAACTGTAACTCCTCTTCATCACACCACTCCATCACTGATTATTTTCCTGTAACAGCGCGACACGGAGTGTTTTATTCCTTACGCCACGTGTTTGTGTATACAGATAAAGTTTGTTCTATTTTGAGTTTTTTGCACAGCATCAAATGTACCAACACAGTGATAACGTGTTAATGGTGTGTTATATTTTTTTTGTTCACAGGAGGTCATCATAAATCTACAACGATGACTTTACCACCAACAAACAAGAAGAAAATAAAAAAGTGAGTGAGCTGAGATACCTCACATGTGGACAAACAGGTCTAGTCACAACAGATGGATTGCATAGCAGATATCACACCATACTGTTCATATTACACTCAGCCAGATCCTATTTCACTGTAATGACATCTGTGTGTGATGTAAAGGATGTCGTTTGTCATATTTAAGACCGTTCTAGACCTGTTATAATCGTATCATTTCAAAGATACTTTAGGAAAAAATGGTTTAGATTGAGATTTGCTTACATTTTTAGTGCTTATATTTTCCCAGCCCAGAAATAGGCTCCGCCTCCAGTGAGATTAAAAGCTGCTCAGCCCCACCCCTTTTCATTAAAGTGTTACTGGGTTTCCAAAGACAAATTTCTTTGTATGTGTAAGCATACTTGACCATTAAAGCCTGATTTTGATTCTGAAAAGCAATTCATAAGCCATAGAGACCTTGTGAGAGTTCCATGTTTTTAGGTATAATTTAGAAATATGTAAGAAAATCTCGGGGCACGGAGGCTTAGTGCTTAGTACGTTTGCCTCGCACATCTGGGGTTGGGGGTTTTTCCTCCCCCAGTCCAAAGACATGCCTTGCAGGCTGATTGGCATTTCCAAACTTTCCATAGTGTGTGAATGGCTGTGTGAATGTGTGTGCGATTGTGCCCTGCTATTGGTTGTCACTCCGTCCAGGGTGTCCCCAACCTTGTGCCCCGAATTCCCTGGGATAGGCTCCAGGCTCCCCGCGACCCTGCATAGGATAAGAGGTACAGAAAATGGATGGATGGATGGATGGGATAAGAAACACTTCCAAACTAGTTCCCTATGTAATGAATAAAGTGTGGTTTTGCACACAGATTTTCATCCCAGGATCAAACATTTCCTAAATTTCAGGAAGAATTAAAACATTTTCATTTACTTTTTACTTTCACAGCTTGATGCATGAACCTATCCAGCTAACAGATGTTTAATCTGTAGAGGGAAAACAGTTTCATTCAATACTCTACCTCTATATTGACACCCTATTACATCTCTCCATACTATTCTCAAAAGCTACCAGTTTTACCATATATTAGACAATACATTATTGTAATAATATACTTTTGAAATGACAATAATGTAAGTTACATGACGTTACATGAATATGCCGGGATACCAGACACTTTTATTTAGCATGTTTATGGGTGTACCTCAGCTCCCCCTAGTGGTGTAGTATAGTTTAGTGTTTGTTAGCTCAGTGTTTTGTTTTGTTTTATTTTTTTCCTCTCCTGATGTTAATTCCCCAGTCATGCCTGGGAAATGTCTTAGACCAAAATAAAACAAACTAATTTTAACATTCTTCTATGAAGAAATGCATTTGGAGCCACAGCGCCACCATTTATCGACTACTTGAAGGAGATTCTCAGACGCTACCCTGATGGAGGACAGATACTGAAGGTGAGAATGGACTTTATGGTTATACATGTTTATTAATTGGTCACATCACAAAGTATGCACACGTATACATTTTTCATTGCTTTCTAACCCATATATATTCCATAATTACTTTATAATCCTGCATTAACATTTCATCTCCTTTAGATTTACTTCGTATCTCTATTATAATTGTTTATAATGACAACAATTCTTTACAAAAACTTTACAATTCCTCCGTTATTCTTCACATCCCTTCTATCTCATAATAATGCCTTCACAATCCCGTCAAAATGACTTCATAACCCTTACAATTTTGTATTTCCTCCCGACTCTTCAATATTCCCTTTATCCTTCATAATCACTTCATATTTTTTTTATAACTCCAGAATGCCTTTTAATTTCTTCATAACGAATTTCTTCCTAATTTCATCATAATTCTTTATAATGACCTCCTTTATAACTTTCTAAAATTCTGATGTTAAATTTTTAGCCATTTATAACATCTTCGTAATCCTCTTTAAATTAATATTTTATATTAACTCATAATTAAAGTACTCTATCTATCTATCCATCTATTTAATCCCTTTATAATTGTTCATTAAGACTTTATAAACCTAACTTTACAATTCCTCTAGAATTCCCCATATCGCTCTATATAGATCATTATAACCCCTTCAAAATTCTTCACTATACTTCATAATCCTTTATAATTACTCATAAGTGCATAAACCTTTATAATTCCTATATAATACTTCATATTCCTTCATAACCCCAAAACAAGCATTTGTAAATACTCAATAATTATTTATTTCACAATCCCTCATTTTTTTTTTTTTTACGATCCTTTGTAATGACATTTCATATTTCATTTGTAATCCTTTATAACCCCTCATAACCAACAATGTGGTGTATTTATTAAGAACCCTTCATCTTTCATTCCTTTACATTTCATATTCCTTCCTAACTGACCATAACTCCTTTCCGAATATAAACAGATGTATTGTATATGAATAAATGACTCTCATCCTCTGTGCTGTTTAACAGGAGTTGATACAGAACGCAGATGATGCCGGAGCTTCAAAAACTGTGTTCATCCACGATGAGAGAAGATACGGCACAGACAGCGTGTGGAGCCCGGCACTGGGAAAGTATCAAGGTATTTCTATTCATATTTCTATTCTGAGGTGAATGTTCAGGCAAGGAACATAACTAAACTAGACATTCTGAGTCATGTCAAGTATATTTTTGTCACCTTATATGTACTACATAAAGCTTCCAGGATTGTGGTGCAAACCAAACAATGTAATGCCAGGAACAATAAAATAAACTCGCCTGTCTGTCCTTGTATATACAATTTTCCCCCAAACTGTTAATTGTTACCATATTACATGGAGCCTCTGCCATAGATGTCTCTGTGAATGAGTGGTTACTATAGAAACTATGAACCAGTAAGTTGCAGTTATAGAAAAGCATCAACCCATTTTGACCAGAATTCAAATCACAGTGGTTTAAATGTAAATAAGTTTTCTATAATATAGTTGCAGCTGGGAGTTTTCATGCTTTCCATGTTTTTTTGGAAAGAGGCTAGGCAAATCAGTCCAGGCCACTCAGGCAAATCATTTCTAAAGCACACACCAAACATTGCAAGTCAAAACAACATAAGAGACCTGTTTAGCAGGACATCATGTGCTTTTTCAAATTCCAACTAAACCGATTCAAAGTTGTCATATTTCTTTTTCAATGTTAAAACTCTCAGGAAGATAAAAAGTGCCAGCTATTTTATTTTTTTAAACCTTTCACCGTATCCATGAGATCTGATTAGCGCCGTGAGACTGCTAGCCTTCGAGCATGTTATTGTATATGCATAAACAACACAATATATCATGAGGTGATGTGAACATTGTAAGCTAGTTTATCTTTATCCAATAACTTATTTTGTGATTTTAAAGCTCACCTTTATAAATTCAAATATAACTCTGCTTACAGTTCTTTGAAAGTTGGTAAACATTAATTGTAAATATTTTATAAACTCTAATAATGCCTCAAAAGAATAATGAAACAAACAAACAAACAAAAAAAAAAAAAAAAAATATATATATAAATATATATATATATATATATATATATATATATATATATATATATATATATATATATATATATATATATATAAGTAGTTCATTTTATAAATTGTAATTGTGTTGTAATACCATTGCCACTGCACAACAACTTAAAATAACTAATAATGACAATTATAAAGCACCTGGAATATTATTATTATTATATAAAAATAAATAAATAAATAAACATTATAAATATCATTATAAATATTATTGAGTGTCATCATTGCATAATTATTCCTCATTACAGAGGAGTTGCAATACACTATTATTAATACACTATTTTATGTATATAACAGTTTTGGGGGAAAATAAAGAAAGTGTTATTGAATAATTTATTGGAAAAAGATAAACTAACAGATCTCTTGCGTATGGTGAAAGGTTTACAAAAAGGCTGATAACGCTGAATTAAGTTTTGGGGTTGGCATTTTAGTTGTGAAGTTCTCAAGAGTTTTAACACTGAAAAGAAATATGAGTACTATGACTCAGGGTATGTGGGATTTGAAAAAGCATGTGACTTCCTGCTAAACAGGTCTTTAGTATTGTTTTGACATCAGATTGGGAAACTAACAATGTTTTCAATGTGCTTTGGAACTGATTTGTCTGGACTTTCTCCAACATGAAACTGCATTCCCCAATGCAACCATTACATTTACATTTATTCCAGAGCGCTGTTGAATACTGGATTGTGATTGGTCAAAAGGTGTTAATTAATTATCTATAACAGCAGACCTGACAGTAGCGCAGCTGCAATTCACAGGTTTATATTAATGCACTCGTTCTAGTATGTTATGGTTTCTATAGTAACTATAGTAACTTCTATAGTATATATATATATATATATATATATATATATATATATATATATATATATATATATATATATATATATATATATGTATATATATATATATGTATATGTATATATATATATATATATATATATATATATATATATATATATATATATATATATAACTTATTAGAATATTAGAATTAGAAAGGCAGTGTAGGTAAACAAATATGAATTATTGTGACACAATTATAAATGATTATATAGTAATTATTTAGTATCATGAAACAATTAAGTACTATAAAAGGAGTATGGATTAGGTACAAATTAAAGTATTATAAATGGGTTATAAAGGAGTATAAAAATATAGAGGAATTCCAAATATATTACAAAAACATTTATAAATATCTTTCATGAATAAATAGTGTCTTACAAACTACCTGTAAAATGAGGACTAAGCTAACATGTAATGTTTTATAGTCTGAAAACACAGTAATAGCATTTAGTCTCACATTGTTAATCAGATATGTTGAGTTCTGTGAAAGGTTCACAAGACGACTTTACATTCCTTTTAGTGCCATTTTTGTTTGTGAACTTCCAAAGAGTTTCTGGAAGATTTTGTTTAAACTCATTAACAGTGAAAGAGAAATAAGGACATGTGGAATTCAGAGAAGCACATGACTTCCTGCTAAACGGGTCTCCAATGCTGAGTTCACCTGGGATAAGAAACTAAAGGTGTTTTCGATGTGCTTTGGAACTGATTTGACTGACTGTCCTGAAATGGTTTGCCTGGCCTCGCTTCATCTTGGAACTACAGCCACATGATAGTGAAATGTTATTTACAGTACATATACCCTTTCTTTGCCTTGTGCTAAGCATATTCACTCACACTGTTTCATATTCCAGTCTCGATCTTCAGGCAGCAATGTTACAAAATCTTTATGAATTCCTGGGCCACAGCCACATTAAAGGATGGCCCTATTTTAGGCTGGGTTTAAAATATTACCTTCCCAGGTTATTCTGTGGTGTGGGTGGGTCGTTATGATTATGATAGTTTTGATTGAGTTTAATACCACTTCACTGTTCTGGTAGGACCGGCTCTCTACGCATTCAATGATGCAGACTTCACTGAGGAAGACTGGGAAGGGATTCAGCGAGCAGGGCGGAGCATCAAGCATGACGATCCAACCAAAGTGGGGAGATTTGGGATCGGCTTCAATTCTGTTTACCATGTTACAGGTGAAGAATTGGCTTTTTGCCATGTTTGTAAATCAACAACCAATCATCAATAGCAATGCTCTGTTTTTTTTTTTGGTTTTTTGTTTTTTTACCAAATATCAAATGATATGATCATGTGTGATGATGTGTTGTGTTTGTCATTAATTGTAAAATCAAGTTTTGTCATGTTTCAATTTTTGACCTGCTTTTCAGCTCAATTCCTCAAGTACAACTACTACAACTACTGAATTTAAGCCTCAGACAGTTACAGAAAATACAGAAAGCATCCCTGAATATTATAGCTGTCAGATTTCTTAGAATTCTTATGAATTTTAATTACTCAAAAGGTTTAATATTCAAATTGAACTGAATATTAATAGGTCTATAACAACATAGTATTCCCACACTGTGCACTTGTATCAAATAAATTATGGAAGACAAAAAAATGTTAAGCTAGACAAGACATCATGAACAGCAAAAAATCTTTTGTGAGCGCAGACCATGCCCTCAACTAAAAAGTGATTTGTGGAACTGTAAAAAGTGAAGACCTCTGAGAACTTGGGCTGGAGTTCTGTTTCTAGATAGCCACTCCCCCAGTGAAGACTTTTGAGGAAGAACTGTTGAATAGTAGAGAGGAAACGGGGTGGTGGTGGCTGCAGAAGCTTTGTCATGGGAGAGATGGGAATTTATAGAAAGTGAACTAGGAAGAAGTTGGAGCTTCGGGTGTGATGATTCTCCTAAGAGTTAAAATTGTCAATAAACCAGCATATGCTCACTGGTTCCTTTTTTCATTTACAGATTTGCCATGTGTATTCAGCTCCAAACACCTTGCAGTGTTTGACCCTCAAAAGCTGATGTTTGTTGATGAACTTGAGGGCTATCGCTGGTCCCTGGATGATGAAGAGGACAGAAAGCACCTTTTGGAATTCACAGATCAATTCAAACCTTTTCAGGATATTGTTAATCTAGTCTCTGATAGTGCTTGTGCTTGGGAGAAGATCATTAATGAGTGCTATTTTAAAGGAACACTCTTTCGGTTTCCTCTACGTCATGAGGCTTCAGAGATTTCTGATAATTTATACGACTCCACAAAGGCCACCCAACTTTTTGACAGCTTCATTCCAGATGCAGACATTAGTGTTCTGTTTCTCAGATCAGTCTCATCCATTTCTTTGTTGCATATTGACTCAAATGGCAGTGTCACCATTAGGATGAATGTTTCTGCATCATTTCCATCCAGCCCTCTCCAGGAAAGTGAGGATTTCAGAAGAAACTGTGTGCAAGGCAAGACTAGCTTTAAAACACTGTCCTGTAGTTCACCATGTCAGGAAAAAACAACCACCAAGTGGCTCATGACAGCCTGTCGCTTAATGGAAGGACGTGTACCTGAGATTGACACACTTGCTAGCAAACTGAGTTTTTACCCTCAGGTTGACGTAGCATTTCAGTGCGATGAAGACAGAGCATGTGGTGGTGGAAGACTGAGCTGCTTTCTGCCCCTTCCAAACAATGAAACAAACAGGACAGGACTCCCCGTTCATATTAATGCATGCTTTGGCCTTACAGACAACCGGAGGTACATCAAGTGGCAGGAGGAGGATCAGAAGAATGACGAATCAGCAGAGTGGAATGAGCTGCTAATGAAGGAGGTTCTTCCTCATGTATATCTCAAGATAATCCAAGATGGTATCCAACTATCCAAAAAGTCAGAACTGCCTGTAAGCGCTGTGTACAATCTTTGGCCTAATCTGAGAGAGACGGAACACAGGCCACGATGGCATGAAGTTGCAGTAGACCTTTTTCAACGATTATTCCAAAATCAAGAAATCTTTTCTCTAGCTAAAAATGAGAAAAAATGGGTGGCTGCTTCAGATGCTGTTTTCCAAACTAATGATACTGACCCTGATATAATGTCTGCAGTTGTCCAATTATTGCTTGAGGAAGGAGAAAACCTTGCTATTGCTCCTGAACATGTTCTGCTCAGTATAAAGGAAACCTTCCCAAACCCTGACACTCTGGAATGGGTGAAGCCAAGTTTTGTTAGATCTGTGCTCCACAGAAGTGAGATTGAATCAATCGATAAGGATGAGAAACTGTCCATCTTGGAGTATGTGCTCAGTGATGGGAGGTATGAGGAACTATGTGGTCTACAGCTTCTGCCACTTAGTGATGGAAGTTTCAAGTCCTTTACAAACCAGGAGGAGGACACTGCTTTGATTGACAATGAGAAGTTTTCACGGTAAGCTCTGTTACATGACTAATCTTTATTTTATCTTCATGTGGTGTGCACTGTCAATGTAACATTTATGCTCTTCTTTGTCCAGAGTGTTGCTGCCTTTTTGCAAAGACAGATTTTTGCCTGATGATCTGAAAAGCAACACAGTCTATCATCTGAGACGTATGGCTGTGACAAGTATGGAATTATCATGTTTTTTTGTATTAATGTATAAAATGGTTTGTGGGGATCCTGGTCATTTCACAAAATCTCATTTTGATTGGCTATAATGGAAATTCATTATCCCCTTCCAACAGTCTTAATTTCATAATACAGTTATGAATTTTTATTGTTATTTTAACATCATTCTAATAGTAGTGTTCATTTATAGTTATAACTGCTGGAGTAGCATACTTACCATAAACACTCTAACAAATTGGCATATTACAACTAACCTAATGCAGAAATTATAAAATGTTTGTAGCTTTTTTGTAGCTTGTACGTACAAGACTTATTGTTGCTTAATATTAAGTGACAGCCTTAAGCTATAACAAATACCATTTAAGGATTTGCAAAAATGCAAAAATTGACAATTATATATCTGCTCTGCTTAATTCTAGATTCAAAACTGTATCAACTGATTAATTTGGATGCCAACAATGTTGCTGCATTTGCCAAGAAACACTTGCCCAGAGACTGGAAAGCGACAAAAGGTCATGTGAAGTGGAATTCTGTTAAAGATGATCATCCACCTAAGACATGGCTGAAAGAATTCTGGAGGTTTCTGAACACTCACTGGACAGAGCTAAGGGATTTTATTGGCATGCCTTTAATACCTCTGGAACCACTTCAACAAGCAGGCAGTACTGTAATGTTAGCAAGATTGGAGGAGAAATCCACTTTGATTTTCCAGAGCAGCAGAGAGTCCACCTTGTCAGATCAAATTCAAAAAGTGGTTAAGGCAATCGGAGGTACTGTCATTAAGAAAGATGAGTGTCTGAAGCATCATGAAATTGAAAGTTATGTCCTAACGCCATCCCCTAGGAATGTCCTGAAAATTCTTTTAAATGTGGATAGAGACAAGGTCATCAGTGGCATTGCCTCTGCATCAGTTCATGAAAAGGAAGAGTTTAAAACTTATATATCTTCTTTGGATTGTCTCTCTGATGTTGAGCAAGATTTGCTGTCAGCTCTCCCCCTTTTCAGATTGATGTCTGAAAAATATGTTGCCATTGAGTCAAAACAAGCAATTATTTTAAAGTCCAACCCAGCCATTCCAAAGGCTTTACCTGTGCCTGACACCAAAGTCCAGTGTGCAAATGAAGCTGACCGCAGGCTTTTGACTCTCCTAAAAGTTGAGCTTCTGGATGCTGCTCAGTTAGCCATTTACTTGGTAGACTGCATTGATGGCAAGCTTTTCACAAAAGAGGATGAACAAAAAATAATGACTTGGATACTGAATCATGGACATATCCTATTCTCCCAAAGTGAAGAATTGCTCAGGAAAAGCAAGAATCTCAGTTTCATTCTGACAGAGCAAGGAGAACGCAAAAGGCCATCAAGTGTTTTTGATCCCACAAAGAAAACCTTCCTTGATCTTTTTGAGGAAGACTTCTTCCCACCGCAAGTTTACAGGTCACCAGAGATGCTACAAAGCTTGAAACAACTTGGTCTACAGACAAAAGAAGAAGAATTGTCCCCAGCAAATGTACTTCAAGTTGCCTCACAAATTCAAAAGCTCCACATCCACTCACGAAACAAGGCTTTTAAAAAGGCTGATGTTCTTATAAGAATACTGAATGGAAACGACTTGCTCTCAAAATTCTCAGAAGAGGAGAGACAAGAGCTTCTTCAGTTGCAGTGGGTTCCTTGTGAAAATCCAAATTCAATTAAAAGTAAAAACAGCCAGAAGAGGTGTCTCTACAAACCAACTGAAATAAGGGCTTCAAAATATTCTGCTATTGTGGGCCATGTCATGCCACTTGCTTCAGTCCTAAATGAGAGTATCTGTCAAAAACTGGACCTTTATAGTTCTCCTCCAGCTGAAAAGGTCTTGGAGAATCTGTGTGTGTTGGTATCATTAGCCCCAACCATGGTCACCCCGGATTCAGATTATGAGTTCAAAAACAAGTTGCACAGCACATACAAATTCATGCAAGAAAACCTTGAACATTTCAGAAAGGAGATGAACAATAAATGCATTCCTTGGCTCTGGAACCAGACTGAGTTTGTGTCACCTCGGGAAGTAGTGCTCACCTATCCAGCTGAACTAGATCTTAGCCTTTACATCAAGAAAGTGCCAGATGAATTTTTACAATATGATGACCTGCTAAGCGAGTGCGGTGTAAAGGAAACACTTGATGATGAAGAAATAGAAGCCATACTCAGTGACATTAAAGAAAATATTGATGACAGGACTCCACCTTATGGAGAGCCCTCTGAACTTAAAGTGTCAACAGCCATCCTTGACTGGATGCGAAAAAATGAAAAGTCTTTAAAGGACACTACACCTGTTCCAGTCATGGCAGAAAACCAAAACTTCACATTACAGCCTTTGAAAAATACTGTTTTTTGTGATATCAGTGATGATGGGCTAGATGACCTAAAACAAGATAAGGAGGAGTTCTATGTCCTTCATGAGGAGGTGCTACCTGTTACTGCAAGATGGCTGAATATCCCTTTTCTAAGTACCCGTATTTTGAAACCACAGTTAATAGGAGATGCAGAAGAGTGTGAGGGAATTGAGCAGTGTGGTCAATCAGAACCAATCACTCAAAGAATCAAAAACATACTGAAAGAGTATGATGATGAAAGTGACATTTTTAAAGAACTCATTCAAAATGCTGAAGATGCTGGTGCGAGTACCTGTGGATTTATGCTGGACTTCAGAACACATCCTTCTGAAGGGCTTATTGATGATGGTATGGGTCTATGCAGTGGTCCCTGTCTTTGGGCTTTCAACAATGAGCTCTTCTCAGATGAAGATTGGAAAAACATTGTTAGAGTTGGTGCTGCATCGAAAGAAAACAAATTTGAGAAAATTGGGAAGTTTGGACTAGGTTTCAATGCTGTTTACCACTTGACAGATATTCCGTCTATTTTGAGTGGAAAAAGTCTTCTAATTCTTGATCCAAATGTAACACACTTGGAAAAGCACATACGAAGTAAAGCAATTCCTGGAATTAAACTTGACTTGTTCCAAGAGAGACTGTTTAGGAGGTTTCCTGGACAGTTCAAATCTTATCAGGGGATTTTTGATTGTGATTTGTCAAACAGCAACCAGAAATATTACAATGGTACTCTGATTAAACTACCATTTCGCACGGCAGAGGAGGCCTGCAAGTCAGAAATTAGCTCCAAGGTGTATGACAAAGAGCGCATAAATGACTTTCGGCAACACTTCACAGATGATTCTCTAACTCCTCTTTTATTTCTTAAGCACATAAAGTCATTGTCTCTTCAAATCTTTAAACAGGAACCAATCAAGACAGTCCTGAAAATCTCCAAAGAGGTAGTATGTTCAATTCAAATTTCAAATGAAAGGCATCTACAAGACATCAGAGAAACTCTAAAAAACCTTGACACAAACTGCCATGAGATTGTTGACTGTTTTGCTGCAAACATTGTGGAAATAGTTTGCGAGTGTGCTGAGACAACTAGCACACAATACTGGCTCCTTTATTCATGTTTTGGGACAAATGATTCATTAAGAATGTTTCAGAGAGAACTGCATCAGTGCAGTTTTTCATTGCCAATTGGAGGAGTTGCTGTACCTCTACAAAGAGAATCAGACAATATGTGGTCCCCGAATGAAAGATGTGAAGATGGCCAGGCTTTTTGTTTTCTTCCTCTTCCAATTGATACAGGCCTTCCAGTTCATATCAATGGAACTTTTGCAGTCACATCCAACAGAAAGGCTCTGTGGGGAATTGGTACAAAACTGGAGTGGAACAAAGCTTTACTCCAAGATGCAGTTGCTACAGCCTACATCACCACACTGGCTGAGTTGAAGAAAATATCCCAAAATGGGAATCTTCAAAACTATGACTACTATACATTCTGGCCTGATACTGAAAAAGTAAACAAAGCATTTCAACCTTTGGTTAGTGCTTTTTACTCAGCCATTGTACAGAGCTCAAATGTCAGATCCCTGGAGCTCTTGAGTAATGGAAAAACCTGGTGCTCCTTTGACAATGCAAGATTTCTTGATCCAATTATTCAAGAAAATGAGGCAGTGGGAAAACTTGCCATGGAGGTGTTCCTGAAATATACAGAATCAAACTACTGTGCTGTCCCTTTGCCAAACTGGGCAAGAAATAATTTCATTCGATGTGGCTTCAGTGAGATGGTAAAGGAAAGAACTTTTAGCTGGCTTGACTTTTATCAAGTAGTTTTCAAGAACTTGAACAAAATGGATGCGTACTCTAGGAATGCTCTTATATTGAATGCCATAGACTTGAATGATCATGAGGTTGACAAATTGCTAAAAAGTAATGCATGCATTCCAACACAGAACGTAGGAACACTTCAATTCACCAACAAACTGGTGAACCCCCATGGGAAAGTAGCATGCTTGTACGAACCAGAGGAGGGACGCTTTCTTGATGGTACTAAAAATGACTATTTCACTCCAAACAGGATTCTTCGACTGTCAGACTTGGGAATGTTGACTGATGTACTCACATTAGAGGAAGTTATAGAGAGAGCAAAAACAATCTCCGGAGTTTGGGCTAAAGACAAAAATAAAGCATACAAACATCTTCGATGTCTCTTTGACTCAATGAAAGAGTCCTGTCATGTTGATTCTTTGCACTGGGAAACCCTAAAACATACATCATTTCTTCCTGCTCTGGGTACCAATCAGTACAATGAAGCGATGACCATACTTAAAAAGCCATCTGAAATTTATGATTACCAGTGCTACCAATTGGTAAACATGACAGAATTCGCTGTCGATTGTTTAAATCTAGGCTTATTGACAGATAACCCAGTCCTCACAAAATTGGGGGTGATGAAGAACCCACCAATTGAGACAGTACTCAGACAACTCAAAGAAGCACACCATCGTGTCAAATCATTTGAACATTCTGTACTCCTTAACATTGCCAAAAGCTGTTATGACCATCTCAACAAATATCTGTTGAACGATGGTGATCCCACTGCAATTATTGAACATGTGCAATCAGTCCCATTTGTTTGGATTGAAGATCACTTTGTAAACGTGCGATCAGTAGCCATGGGTGGTGAATTTGAGGAAAAGCCATACCTCTATGTTCTTCCTACCATCCTGTCCAAATTTGAGAAGCTCTGGAACTGTGTTGGCATCAAAAGACAGTTTACAGCAGAGCAATTTGTTGCTGTGCTTGAGAAAATTTGTACATTTTCAAGGCCACTCTCAAAAAGAGATCTTCATGTCTGTCTTGACATACTTATAAAAGGGCTGTATGGGGCTAAAGATGGAACTGTTAAAGACTGTCTAATGCCTGATGAAAGAGGTGTGTTGACAAATTCAAGCAAGCTGAAATTTAATGACACTCCTTGGATGCCAGTGCAAGGTGGGGTAACTCTCTGCCATAAACTAATATCTCGAGAGGTTGCATGCTATTTTGGTGTAGTAACAACAAGGCACCATACACTAAGGAATAATCAAAGGGAGTTTTCACCCTTTGCTAAGGAGTTTGGACAACACGAGAAAATAACAGTTCGGATAAAAAACATAATTGAAGCCTATCCAGCCAAGAAAGATATCCTGAAAGAACTCATTCAGAATGCTGATGATGCAGAAGCAACAGAAATCCATTTTGTATGGGACAAACGAAAGCATGGAACCAAGAAAACATTTGGGGAAAAATGGGAGTTGCTTCAAGGTCCAGCACTTTGTGTGTACAACAACAAGAAATTCTCAAATGAAGACCTGATAGGTATTCAGCAATTAGGAGAAGGAGGAAAACATGGTACTTTGGGTAGAACTGGGAAATATGGCCTTGGTTTCAATTCTGTTTACCAGCTAACTGACTGCCCATCTATATTAAGTGGTGATGAACATCTCTGCATATCTGATCCAAACCTAAAATATGTGGAAGCTGGAACAAAGGAGTCACCAGGCTGCATGTATTTAATGGATGAAAATTTCAAAAAATCTTTCCAGGATGTTTACCATACCTTTCTTCCTGAAAAATTTCCTCTTAATTTTGGAACCATGTTCAGATTTCCACTCAGGACAGAAGAAATGGCAGCCCAATCAGAAATATCTATCCATGCAGTTAGAGATTATGAAATGATGGAACTTTTCAAGGCTTTAAAATCGGATTCAGAGGAACTGATTCTATTCTTGAAGTACATCACAAAAATACATGTTCATGAGATCGACAAGGATGGAAGTGATGTCAATCATTTCCTAATTGAGAAAAAAATCACTGAGGATACCATGGAGCAAAGAGAAGGTTTTCATAATCATGTTCGCAATTGCCTCAAATCTGGGATGGTAATTCCACGCCAAGCTATCTATAAAGTTCAGATCACATCAGGAAAAAAACAAAGCCTTTGGATTATTGCAGAGCAATATGGATCCTTTCTGCAAAACCAAGAAAAAGGTAAATCCCATGTCAAAGTACCTCAGGCAGGCCTGGCAGCTTGTGTAGGCACGAAACCTAAAGAAATTGAATTTCATGGTAGGGCTTTTTGTTCTCTGCCATTGCCAGGAGAAACTGGTCTTCCTGTCCATGTGAATGGAAACTTTGAAGTGGATCATTCTAGAAGGGATCTGTGGAAAGAAGATGGCGAGAGTTTAAAGACCAAATGGAATCAATTACTTCAACTGAAGATCATTGCACCTCTGTATGCTGACCTCTTAACACATATCTGTACAAGCTTTAAAAAGGGTAAACCCAAAATGTTAGGACATCTCAAATCACATCTGAACTTTTGCTTGAGCTACTTTCCCTTTGTATCAAAAGATGTTGCCCAAGTTTGGCATGATGTGATCAATGAAGTCTACAGGTCAATCAATCAACGAAACCTTCCTGTGATACCAACTCTAAGAAGAGTTCCTGATAACTCTTCGCATCGCTCTGATCCAAAGTACACATTTAACTGGTCAAGTGTTTCAAAGCCAGATTCAACAGATTCACCTCATTTCACAAGAGACAGCCATGACACCATTCTTCAAGTTCTAGAGCACATTGGAATGAACCTGGTACCATCTTCATGGAAAATTGAAAAAGTTATGGAGAGTTTTAAGACTGCAGGTGTGGAAGTAGCTGAAGTCAGTCCTTTATCAGTGATCAGTTATTTGAAGAAGAAAAGAGTGTATGATTCCGCACAAACTACTAGAGATTTACCATTACCCATCAACCAGACTTTGATTAAAAATGCAGAAAGCTGTTCAAAGCTCTTGAAATTTTGCCTGAGCAATGATAAAGGATCTGTGTCTGTTGATAAAAAGTCTAGCTCAACTGACCTTAATGGGCTACCTCTCCTCCTCACCCAAGATCAGATGTTGTGGAAGTTCAACTCTGATTCTCCAAAGCTAATGTCAGAATTTGCTGACATTTTTCAGGAACACAAGTCAGAATTTGCAGATTATCAGGTTAATTCTAGGCATGAAAATATATTGAGAAAATATATTGAGAAATTAACCATCCCAGTGGCAGCGAAGTTTATAAAGCCAGTTCTTCATCAACAGCTTCAACACTCACTGCTCAATGAAACAAATGGGCTTTATACAGCAGGAAAAGAAACAAAAGAATGGCTGAAGGAACTGTGGAATTTTTTTGATCATGAAGTCAAAGTGAAGGATTTCCAAGATGGAAAGGAAAATCAGGTCTTTAATGAAATAAAGAAACACTTCTCTAGCAGTCCTATTCTGCCTGTTATTTATCCAGGTCAAAAAGAAACATGCCTTCTGCAAAAAATTGGAAATCTACATAGTATTGTTCGTGATCCAACAGAACACATTTCTGCCATTCTCATTAAACTTGGATCCATGACATTAGACCGTACGTTTTTCCTAGGGCTTAGTCAAATTTTGTACAGATATGTGCAACCAGAACTGTTAAATATCGAGGACAGCAGTGCCGTTCTGAAGCAGTTGGACACAATTCCTCATTCACAGTTTGAGGTGCTTTCTGGTGGTGAAAGTGATGAACTACAATGCTTCCTACAATCTGGCATCATCCATTCTAAAAACACAAATGAGTATCAGAGAATGTTCAAGTCTTTGCCTTTGTTTCAGACAATATGTGGAAAGCGGCAAAGAATCGATTTTCACAGAAATGTATTCATCCTGAAATCTGAGTTCCAAGAAATGTATCCAGGCTTGTACATGTTTGATGACAGCAGCTGCATTTTTCTCAAATACAACCTTGTAAATGAAAGCCTATCAAAATGTCTGAACATTAAGATTTTGGATGATTTGGAGTACTGTGTAAAGTTCATGATTCCTTCTGTACACAAGCTTAAACAAACCCAGCTTCTTGATTTAATACGGCTGCTAGTGGAACTGAGCCAAAGAAAAGACTATAAAGACTATCAAGACAGCATTGCCTCAGCCTTGAGAGATGTCAGATTTATTCAAGACATCTATGGCTGTCTTCAGGTGGCCTCATACTTCTTTGATGACACTGTAAAGCTGTATAAAGTTATGCTTCCAAAGGACAGATTTGTTCCAAAGACTTTTTGGGAACTATTTGAAAATAGTACAAGAGCAAAATCCCTCCTAAAGAGCCTAGGACTGAAGCATGAAGTATCTGAAGAGGAGGTAATTCAATTTGCTCATCAAATTGAATCAGATGCTAGAGGTAACAGTGATCTGAAGGATCTTAAAGTTAGATCTGCAACATTGCTTAAGACAGCACTTTGTTTTGGTGATGAGAAAAAATCTAAATTAATGCAAAGAATCGCAACTATAAAATTTATACTGGCTGTACAGATTGAGCAAAAACTTTGTAATTATCACAAAGCATTTGCCCAAGGAAGGGATGTGGTTGCCATCAAAGGATCACTGCTTGAAAAGCAGTCTAATCATCAATCTCTCATATGGACTGCCATGCCAATACTTCCCTCAAGGGACTTCACTCCAAAAGAATTAGATACTCTAAGAAAGGCTGGAGCCTTGGATGAACCTCCCTCAGAGCAGGTCATGCAGAACCTAAAAAATATCTGTAGATCTCAGTGCAGAACAGAACAATTGGTAGAGACGAGAGCTACAGTGTTCAAGAACACATATGCCTACCTACAATCTGTGCATTTTAATGAGTCTTTGTTGGCTGACATCCCTCTTGTTCTTGTTGAAAATGACACAGATCTTGTGAAAGCTTGTCAAGTAGTCCTGACACTACGTAATGCTAATGAGTTTAGGCCATACCTATACCCCATACAACCAAAACATGCAGTGTTTGCAGAATTCTTCAAGAAGATTGGTGTTGAAGAAAAACCTACTGTCACACAATTCTGTACTGTGCTTGAGGAAATCTATACAGAATGCTGTGATAAGACAACACTTCAACCTAACCAGCTGATAACTGTTCAACGTGTTGTGCAGCAGCTTTTCTGTCTGATAAAAGAGGAGGGAAAAGTAACTCAAGTTCAGAAGAAAACAGTATACCTCCCATCAACAGATGGAAAACTCTATGAGTCCAGCACATTGTTTTTCAACGACACCTTCTTTCAGGCCAACAGACTGGAGGATTCACTGAAAACAAAACTAAAGCTGCTTGTGAAACTAAACCAGTGCCACCTTGAAGAAGACCCCTATGAACATCAAAAGCTCTTGCAGTTGCTTCCTGAACAAATTCGTCCCAAACTGCTCTCTCGAGTCATTTCTGTGAACCTAGTTGATGCACATGTGGGACACTGTGATTATGGGAAGTCATGTGAATTTAGTGGCTGGTTTCAAAAACGTCTGTCCTCTCGTGAGTTCCGTCATGGTCTTATGTGTCTGATCCGAGAACAAAGCAAGGGCACCATTTCACAGACTGAAGCTGCACACATATGTGAAAGCACATTTGGTAAAATTCAAATTGTCTGTTGCAAGGCTTTACACACTGAGCTTTTGTTAAATCACCAGCCACTAGAAGGTACTGAGACTGAAACTCAGGTTTATGTGAAAAAGCAGCAAGATGAGTGTGTTTTCTATTTGAAGCACAATGATAACATGGCTCACAAAGTGGTGAATGAGATCAATATGTACCTTACCAAAGAAATCAATGCTCTTCTGGAAAACACCTTAAATTCATTAAGCCTACCAGTACTTGGACATCTTTTATTATGTGAAAACATGGAGGATGTTGAAAGGGCCTTGGAACAACATGGAGTCCGTAACACTGTGATCGATGAAAAGGGGCTTGGTTTCCGTCCAAGCCCTGGAACTCCCATACCAGAAGAATGGCATGATTCCCTTGATATGGACCCCCTCAACAGTTTTGAGAAAGGGGAGTATGTTGGTTTTAGTATGGATGAATTGGAAAATGAATATATTTTTGCCATTGTTGTGGAGTGTCTGAATGAGCATCCAGGACAGACCAGGCAAAATCCTTCAAGATATAGAATACAGATAGGAAATGAAAAGATCATTGAAGTTAGCTCCCTTGATCTTTATCAGTTTAAGAGAGAAAAAAGATCAGATCCAGTTGGAAATATTTCCTGCACAGACATAGACATTTTGTCTGTACTCTCACAGTCTGAACCTTCACGGTCTGTACCATCACAGTCTGAACCTTCACGGTCTGTACCATCCCCAAAGAGGCCCTTACCCAAGACTTTGGAGGAGGTTAAAACAGAGATTGACCAGAGCTTGGAACAGATCTGGAAAATGTCAGATGAGGACAAATCAAAGGCCATTAGACGCCTGTACTTAAGATGGCATCCAGACAAGAACCCAGACAACACAGAGCTCGCCAGTGAAGCATTTAAATATTTGAAGAACAGAATTGAAGAGCTGCAGCAAGGAAAGACCAAACACAACACATCAACACAACCAAACACAACACACTGGGCCAACTTCAGAGATTTCTACGATAGATGGAACTACCAGGCTGGGAGGCACAGAAGGGGGCGGGAGCGATTCTATCAGAACAATTTCAGACAGCAGTATAATTTTTGGTCACACTTCAGTGAAACACCAAGACCAAACAAAGAGGAAGCTAAGCGCTGGTACAGACAAGCACAGTGTGACCTACTTGCTGCTCAGAGTGACATTGGATACAATGCGAGCCCGGAGTGGTGTCTATTTAAAGTGCATCAGGCAGTGGAAAAAGCTTTAATAGCCACAGAGTTCAGAAGGAACGGACAGCATCCTGAGACTGCATCCACCATCATAGGCCTTGCCAAGAAGATATCACAGTATGCTACCTACCTTAATGATTTGCCCCTTGTTGTGAATCAGCTGAGGGCACTTGGTGTCGATGCAAAGAGAACTCAATACCCAAACCACCACCCGTCACCCCACATTCCAAACGAACAGTTGAAAATCGAAGATGCACAAGAGGCAGTGAACATAGCAACAAAGCTGCTAAGGAAACTGGACAACTATATTACTGAGTGATTTACAAAAAAAATACAAGCATGTTTGTGGTAGCTTTAGCAAATTGCTTGTATTTTTTTCCACATTTTTACATTTTTATTCAACTAATGTAAACGTAAAAAATACTACTACTATTCACAGAACTATTTACTACTTCACTAAGATTCTTTTGTACTGTGTGTTATGTCAACTTACTGGAAGTCACCAGTATTTTTGTTCATATATATATATATCAGTCCCTCCAGGATTTTGTGATTTTGCGATCACAGAAATGAACACAAAATCAAGGAAACTCCACAATATTCGGAGGAGCATGCAATTTTTCAAAATTACCACTGATTTTCAGCAGATTTGGGCCAAGATGCATCATGTGACATCACAACACATTCAGCCAAAGCCCCCTTCGATTCATGTGCATCAAACATGAGTACAGCTAAAAGGTCTCATTTATCAACAAACATCACTGTGAAAGAGCGTGTAAAACTATTTCGTGCGATTACAATTTTGCCAATTCAAGTATTTTTCTGCAAAAATGCACAGCAAAATCAAGCATTTTTGGCTGCAACAATCACAAAAAAAACAACAAAAAAAACTACGAAATCGTGTATGGACTGATTTAAAAAGTTTAGATACATTTAGGTTATTGTACTGTGTTTTATGTTAATTTTTGTTATTACTGTAATGCATACAACCTTCAAAACATTGCTTTCAAGAAAATATCTTATTTTCTGTTTGTGTCTGGTGTTGTTTTTTTGTTAAATCTAGACTAAAAATGAATGGCTTTAGTAACTGTGAATTGAACACCTTGCTCTCCATAATAATAATAATAATAATAATAATAATAATAATAATAATAGATTTTTAAAAAAATTGTAATGTAAATTGTAGTGTAGTACAAGTATAATTTGGCTGAAACAACCCACTAATCATTATTATCATTGTTATTTATAATAGGTAGTGTACCCCAGAAATCCAATCAAAAACGCCATGGTGTGCTGAGTTACTGTTACAACTGCAAAGTTGCTTTTCAACAGCACATCCTGTAGTGTTTTATTCCTCTTATACCACAGCCATTTGCCAATGCTAATAATTGTTCGTTTATTAAAAAACAACACACTGTAGGGCTACTTTTTTTCATTTATAGTTACATTTACTGTTGTAGAACACCTGGGATACAATTTAATTCCTGTTCTCGCTTATGTTATAGCAGTTATAAACAGATGTTCTATCACCAGCCTCTCTTTTCCCCCTCTCTTGAATTTAAGACCAAAAATGCAGGCTGTGATATTATGAGAACGTACAGTGCAAACCCCTATTATGAAAACTTTCTCATGGTGGAAAACTTACAGATTTACCTGACTGTTACCAAGTGGTGATACTTCAGACTCCTTCCAGCAGCCGAACTGAACTAAAATTGATGAAAGGAGCCGGAGTGACACACAAAAAAGTGCAACGCAAAATAATATAAAGAACAACACAATGCAACACAAATACACATAACGCAATCTATATTAACAGAAATCACTAAATGAACATATTACATCAAACAGGATAATGAGCATAAACCATAAAAAACATACGCTGAGGGTCTCGATTATGCAAATTAGCACTTGCTAACGGAAGCTCGATAACACGATAAAATATATTGATTATAACACTAACTTATTTGGAAAGTAAACTGTGCTTAATATATTTCAAATAAATTAAGTAATTGTATTGTTTTATTTGTGTTAGGTCTATCTAATTCAAAATCGGAAACCTTCCAAATCAGTGTTTTTAGTGCAGCACCTCACCAGGACTTAAACAAAAAAGCATTTTTGCTTTTAAAAGCATTCAAACAAAAGTTTAAACAGCAGTTTAATAAAGAGAGACTGAGTTCCTCATGAGTGCAGAAGTCTTGTAGCAGGAATGCTTCTTCTGCATTTTTGTTTTTTTTTAGTCACCAGCAAAATTAGATATGGAAATGAGATATACTGTATCTCACAAAAGTGAGTACACCCCTCACATTTTTGTAAATATTTTATTATATCTTTTCATGGGACAACACTGAAGAAATGACACTTTGCTACAATGTAAAGTAGTGAGTGTACAGCTTGTATAACAGTGTAAATTTGCTGTCCCTTCAAAATAACTCAACACACAGCCATTAATGTCTAAACCGCTGGCAACAAAAGTGAGTACACCCCTAAGTGAAAATTTCCAAATTGGGCCCAATTAGCCATTTATCTCGCAACTTTTGTGAGATAGTGTATACAGGTACAAATGTGAGGTACATTAGGTAGACTATAGTGCAATAAAACAGTGGCAGTCTGTATGAACATTTTTCAAGTGATCAAAAATATTGAAATGTGACTGACAGGTGTTTCTTTTTGCCCAGGTGTGCCCTGTTAGATTATTAAAACAATTAATAGCTCTGAATATCTACTCTTGGTTATATATATATATATATCTTCCCAGGTGAAACTCAGGGCTCAAACCAAGAGTAGATATTCAGAGCTATTAATTGTTTTATATATAAGACCTGCTTAAAATCGAGACTGAACAAGCCCAAACAGCCAGTGTGTGGACAGGACTGCATTTCCTCGATGGAAAATGGTTCTGGGTGAACGGGATGCCGCTGGGGAGCCTGGTATCACTGCCTTCATGCCCAGCCCAGCCCTATCGCTGTGGTGCGTACAACTTCAGCTCGTATGTCTGGGAGAACAGAGACTGCAATCAGGAGCTTAATTTCCTCTGCTATCACTGAAGGTGAGTAATAAACATCCAGAACACAGAACCAGGATTGTATAAGTTTTAATATTAACATCATAAAGCATGATAGTTGCTAGAATTTTCAAACCAGCACTAAAGACTTAACAATAGAAGTTCACATTCACTTTCTCCTTCAACTTGAATATGTCAAAAACTGTATATATTTCCTCTTCATCAGCAGATGACATTCTACAAGTGGAATAAGAAGAATATGTGTATCAAGAAGCATCCTTCAAGAATTCATTCAGACCTAGAGATTATGTAGTATGTTTGATGCAGGTGTTGTTTAATTCCAGTTTTTTTCTTGAATATGTTTATGTTAAACCATTTCATACTTATGAGTAAATGTTTGGTGGTTAGTTTTCACTTATTTATGGAAAAAAAAATAGAAAGCCAGATTAAAAAAAAGTATAAAAGTTATCCATGACGCATTGAAAGCCGAGATTACATCATTCTAGAGTGACTCACCCTTTGTTAGTTTGCAGTTGATATTTGAATGGAAAATCACAGGTACAAAGGCAGCCACAGGAGGTCACAAGCCAGTGTACTTTTTGTGCCGGTCCCAAGCCCGGATAAATAGAGAGGGTTGTGTCAGGAAGGGCATCCGATGTAAAACATTTGCCAAATTCAATATGCGAATCACTAACTAGGTGTGACAGAGGAGTTCACGGTGAAGGTGGGACTGCATCAAGGATCGGCTCTGAGCCCCTTCTTGTTTGCGGTGGTGATGGACAGGCTGACAGATGAGGTCAGCCAGGAATCTCCATGGACTATGATGTTTGCGGATGACATTGTGATCTGTAGTGAGAGCAGGGAGCAGGTGGAGGAAACTCTAGAGAGGTGGAGGTTTGCTCTGGAGAGAAGAGGAATGAAGGTTTAGTCTCAGCAAGACAGAATACATGTGTGTGAATGAGAGGGATCCAAGTGGAACAGTGAGGTTACAGGGAGAAGAGGTGAAGAAGGTGCAGGATTTTAAGTACTTAGGGTCAACAGTCCAGAGCAACGGGGAGTGTGGAAAAGAGGTGAAGAAGCGTGTGCAGGCAGGTTGGAATGGGTGGAGAAAAGTGTCAAGTCTGTTGTATGATAAAAGAGTACCAGCAAGAATGAAAGAAAAGGTGTACAGGACAGTAGTGAGACCAGCGATGTTGTATGGTTTGGAGACAGTTGCACTGAGGAAAAGACAGGAGGAAGAGTTAGAGGTAGCAGAGCTGAATATGTCGAGGTTCTCTTTGGGAGTGACGAGGATGGATAAGATCAGGAATGAGTACATCAGGGGGACAGCACATGTGAGATGTTTTGGAGACAAAATTACAGAGGCCAGGTTGAGATGGTTTGGACATGTTCAGAGGAGGGAGAGTGAATATATCGGTAAAAGGATGCTGAGGTTAGAGCTGCCAGGCAGGAGGCCGAGAGGAAGACCAAAGAGGAGGTTTATGGATGTAGTGAAGGAGGACATGAAGGTAGTCGGTCTGAGAGAAGAGGATGCAGGGGATAGGGCTAGATGGAGGCAGATGATTCGCTGTGGCGACCCCTGAAGGGAACAGCTGAAAGGAAAAGAAGGGTACTTTTTTAATTTGATGTGTTACTCAAATGACTTTGTGTGCCATGTGTCACTTGTAGCCTGGCAAATAAAGGAGCTATTAATGAATTGTAAATGTATTAAACATTATTTGATATGACTTAAATCTGAAAGTTATAAACCAGTGTTTATCCAAGTTCACTAAGAAGAAGAGCTAAGAGCTAGACTAAGCAAACAAATAGCAGGACATGGGAAGGAAGAAAGGACTAGAACAAAAACAAAAAAGAAAAGCACATGATGTTTGACACCATGGGAACCGTGACATAAAGGAGGAGTCTGTGACTCGTAGTTCTGGACGCATGACTTCCAATCATTTCTTCCATATAATTCTGAATATTCTTACATTTTACAAGTTGAACCAAACCAAACAGCAACATTAGAGATCTAATTTTAAAACATACAACCCCAATTCTGAAAAAGTTGGGACGGTATGGAAAATGCTAATAAAAACAAAGAGGAGTGATTTGTAAATGTACTTTGACTTGTATTTAAACAAAAATCGTATAAAGACAAGGTATTTGATGTTTTACCTAATCAACTGCATAGTTTTTTGAAGATAAAAGTTTATTTTGAAATTGATGCATACAACACGTTCCAAAAAAGGTTGTGACAGGGGCAGTTTAGGACTAATAGCGATGTGACGAGTTGAAATAAGAATATGATGTGAAACAGGTGAGGCAATCGTCTAGTCATAGTATATAAGGAGCCTCCAAAAAAAGGCCTAGTCCTTCAAGATCAAGGATGGGTCGAGGCTCGACAATCTGCCAACAGAATAATCCAACACTTTGAGAACAACATTCCCCAAAGGCAAATCAGTAGGATTTGGGCATCTCACCTTCTACAGTGCACCATATAATTAAAAGATTAAGGAATCCGGTCAAATCTTGGTGCGTAAAGGGCGTGGCCAAAAACCACTTCTGAATGCGTGTGATCACCGATCCCTCAGCTGCTTGATTTATATGTTATTAATAATAATTATAAAATTTGATTTAATTTGGAGCTCCTCTTAAGCCCATTTTACACCAGACCACAGATGCCACAGCGTCACGTCCAACTTGTTGTCCTGTTAATCAAAGTGGCCTTTACACGGACCCTGGCAGTGTGCAGAGCGCCTGTTTAAAATTAAAATAAGCATATTTCTGTGTGGCATGCTCATAGTTTCTAGCTAGAAACACTACAAATTATATATATATATATATATATATATATATGCCCACAACATAGATTTTGGTGAATTGATGATGATGCTGTACTAATGCTGATTTGCATGTGCTTTAAAAACTTATTCTCAGTGTTACAACCACTCATTGCTTTTGCTTCAACATGTATTAATTTTGCTAAGTGTCTCTCCCTCCTTTCTCCTCTCTTTCCACTTCCTCTGCTATGAAGAACTAGAACACAGGGAACAGGCACAAGGGAGACAAACTTAAGGGACAAACACAACGAGTAGACACACTATGAACCAGGATAATATGAACTAAATAAACTAGAAAATAAACACTAAGAAAAATGCTAAATAATCAAAAACATTGTGCAAATAACACAAACCTAATAAACATAAGAAAACCAGGAACTCAACCATAACCTATCATGACTTAAGGCTCCAGCAACTAAGGGAAAAAAAAAAAGGGGGAACTTAAATAGAGCACTAACCAATCAAGGAAATCAGAAACACATGAGTATGGTTCACAGAAAATTAGAGGAAGACGTTCTGCCATCTAGTGGTCCCAGATGGAACTACCCCAGCAGAGGCCATGACAACATGAGTTTTGGTAACAGGACTGAGAATAATGCAACCATCTTCTGCATAGAAACCTTGTAAAAAATGAAATAAAGTTACCTGAGATGGACCAGTACACATTTTGTATAGTTAAATACGTGTGTTATTAGATTCAGTGTTGAAAAAAAGAAGAAGTTTAATTTGAAAGAGTTACAACAAGCAAATGGCACCCATTCAGTGGACTGGACAATGAACTGTTTAGGTTAGCCATGTGCCATTATCCACAGCAGCAGGAGATTAGTCCGAAGATAGCGCTGAACCAGGTAGCGAAGAGCTGAAGTAAAATCAGGATGCATCGGGCAGGTCCAGATGTTGAGGAAAGCAGGAAAAAGGTGTCAGGCTCCAACACTGCCATTACACTGGAGTAACAGGAAGCAACAGGAGTACATGTACAACTTAATAGAAATGAAGAACAGATTATCGGGTATGCTTTTATTTTATTCTACTTATTCTAGGTTTTAGTAAGTATTACTACAAAATACTACTCTAGTTGTTGTACTCTGGACTACCTGGAGTTGTTTATGCACCTACTGGAACATCCAAACAGCAAGGAGTTAACATAGTCCAACCTAGAAGTAACAAATGCATGACCAAGTTATTCTGCATCATGTAGTGACATTATATTTTTAATCTTAGCAAAGTTTCTGAGATAAAAAAAAAAAAAAAACACTGGTTATATTATCTACATCCATTTAAACTAGAGACTACAGTCACACCAAGGTATTTTGCTGCTGCACATAATGTAACTGAAAGGGTACACAGAGTTACTACATAATCAGAAAACTTATTTCAAGCTTTATCCCTAGCAGAAGTACATCTCTCTTTACTAATTAAGTAGAAGGAAGCTGCTCAACATCTACCGTCTAATGTCCTTTACACTGTAATAAACAACTATTACGCTGGTGTGTGAAACATACAGCTGTGTCTCGTCGGCATAGCAGTGGAAGCTAACAAACAATCTTATATGCGTAGGGCAGTCACCGTTAACATTTGATAGCAATCAGTCAGTTAAAATCTATGCCAGAAGCTCATGAGCAGCACAACAGAAAAGCATTCACCCAATCATACAGAGTTGGAATCCAGATGAGGCCAAAGCCGTACATGGAGTCCAAGAGAGCAAGATTGGCTATGATCTGAGAAAAATAAAAAAAAGAAAGTAAAGTAAAAAGCTACAACAACATTTTCTAGTATAGAAGAATATAGTGAAATACTCTGTCAAAAACTCTATTGATATCACAGAGACACAAACCAGATCAGAGGCCAATAAAAGGAAACCAGTGGAGAGAGCACATTTCTGTTGCTTTTGCTTTGATTTTGTCTTTGGTCCTGTCTACATACACCTATTCTCATTGGTTTGTTTCTCTGATTGTGTTCACCTTTTCATTGTTATCCCTTGATAGCTGGAGCATTTAAATTCTCCTTGTGTCCCTTTCTATTTGCAAAGATTTGTCAATTGTATTACAGATATAGTTTTGTTAAGTCTGAGCCCTGTTTCCTGTGCTTATTTTTCCTAGTTTAGAAAAGTTTTTGAAGCCTTCTTCATCTATGATTATAAATTATCCTATGTTAACTTTGTCTTCCTGCATTTGAGCCCAACTCTGAACTATGACGGTGGTGTCTGGAATTCCTTCAGTAGAGAACACACTGAATTCACGCACTTCCATCCTGTCTCATCCTATCTCATGTCACATAAATCTTCACTGCCAAAGGACACAGTGACTTATTGTGTGAGGCACAAGACACCATGGTGAAACAACGGGACATGGCTGTTTTGGTGGAGCAACAAATCAGCATCTCCTGCCCCTCTCAGAACCATCTCATTGCCTATGAGCCCTGCAAAAAACACTTCATCCTGATAAATGAATAACCTTTCTCTCTAATCAGATGATTCAGTGGACTTTCATTTGCCATGCCCTCTGGATATTCCAGTGCTTGGGTTCTCTCTGGGTGGTTTAAGTAACTAACATACCCACAACCCAATGAGAGAGTGTGTTAAGTTATTTTGGCTTACTCATGAAGCCCTTTAGTGGGTGGAGAACCTGGTCATCAAAGGGTACCATAGTGTAGAGACCACTATGGTGTTTTGGGTTCCCTCCTAATGGGGAATGATATAGCTAGAGGTAAAGTTCTCACAGTCTTAGAAGTCCTGATGTGGACAGAACACAGGGCTAGACAATTCCACTTAATACAGTTGATGAGTATTCTCATACCGGCAACATTCCACATTTAAACAGTCCTTTAAAATGACTGCTAAAACCCCCAGACCAACCTGCAGTACTAGGAGCACTAATAAAATCTACTGACACTAGGTTTTCAACAGTGGAGCTCACATTGCCACCGTTGAGCCAAGTCTTAGTCACAAAAAGAAATCCAAGCCATGGAAAATGAGAAGATCATTTAAAATAAAACTTTTATTCCCAACGGATCTTGCGTTACTAAGAGCCATTTTAGCTGTGGCAGAAACTGAGACTGACGGTAAAAGATATGAAGTGACATATAACAAGGTATATTCTAATTGAAGTTATCAGGAGTCACAGTATGTGTCAAGTTGTATGAGCAACCTGCTGTTGACACAACTCGTACATCCATGCCAGGATGAGTAGGACAGCCATATGAGGCGCCGATTAGGGTTTAAATCAAACTTCACTTGTGCATACATATATGTAGATTACTCACACGTACATGTGTACTATGGAATCCTCAAACAAATACATATGAAATGCTTGCACACACCAATGTGAAACGCAGACTAACACACCAAAATTACACTCACGCATTCACACAAACTCCATATGTGCACATACACTTATAAAACACTCATGCATATACACTTATAAAACACTCACGCATTCACACAAACTCCATAAGTGCACATACACACTTATAAAACACTCACACATATACACTTATAAAACACTCACGCATATACACTTATAAAACACTCGCGCATTCACACAAACTCCATACGTGCATACACACTTATAAAACACTCATGCATATACACTTATAAAACACTCGCGCATTCACACAAACTCCATACGTGCATATACACTTATAAAACACTCACGCATATACACTTATAAAATCCTCGCGCATTCACACAAACTCCATATGTGCATATACACTTATACAACACTCACACATATACACTTATAAAACACTCACGCATATACACTTATCAAACATTTGCGCATTCACACAAACTCCATACGTGCATATACACTTTTACAACACTCGCGCATTCACACAAACTCCATACGTGCATATACACTTATACAACACTCGCGCATATTCACTTATACAACACTCGCGCATACATATACTCTACATACGCACATACTAACGTAAAGACAGACTCTAAAGTCTGTGTATATTAGCAGATGATTTCATATGTGGATGTGCTAGAAATCCTCACAGTAAACGAAAGTTGGTTCAGTGTAAAAGGAAGTCTGCTGGGTTTGCAATTGCTAAATGTTCTTGCCTGCCTTCAATAATTAGATCAATTGCTAATTATCTGGAATCAAATGTGTTGCTTTCTGCTCAACTGCATTCAGATACAGGATCTGAATTGCAAACTTTGTTAAGGTGTTGTGCCGAAAAAAGCTCCCCCTTCGTGGGGAAAAAAAGCACCCCCTTCGCGGGAACGCGCACCAAACGACTAACAACCGACACTAGTCATTAGCGTTCTCTACATCACATTTTGTTCTCATTAAAGCCCAGATTAGAAAGTGTGTTGGAATATTGTTTAGCAGTAGTTTAGCAGCAGGGTGAGGACTAGGCAAGCTGGCAGAGAACAAGTTGGTGAAATTCTTCCAAACACAGAGGGCAGAGACTGCAGTGCTGTTTAAATCCACTTTGTCTGTTCAGCCTACGAAAGAAGCTTCATGGTAGTGCATCGTAGAAATGTACAATTCACATAGTGGATATCAGCATTCTATTAATTATGCATGTAATGCAGTTGCACTGTTAAGGTCCCAATCTGCACAACCCATAAGGTGCATTTGTGCATCCTCGTTCCCTTTTCCTCTTGTCTTAACTCCACCCCCTTAGGATGCGAGGGAAGGATGCAAAAATGAGATCCGAGGAGAGAGGAATCGAAGCAAGTCGACTGTAAAATACTCGTTCTCTCAGTCGTCACTTCAAAGCGACGTCGATTAATGATGACTGTGCTCATCTGGATTACCTGACTGCACTTCAGTGATAAAAATTATGAAAACATTCAATTTAAAGTTAAACACATATTTGACACATACTTGCTTAAAAATGCTCTAAAATGTATTTTATGTCAAATATATGTGATTACATCAATACAGTCTACATTTACAATAACTTCATGCAGCATACTTACATTTATGAGTGGTTAGAGTTCCCGCCATTGTTTGAGATTGTGGCAGATGTAAAGGAGGAGGGGAATTTATACGTGCATCAGGTTTTTCAACAAGAAACACTTCTGTGTATCCTCGCTCCAAGCTGGAAGCTTCCTCACCTCGTGGTGCAATTAGAGAACTGATATGTCCAAGATGGCTGACTTTGATCAATTTCCGGGTCACGGGCTGGAGGACGGAGGAGCGAGAAAACAAGAAAGCATCAATTTGAACCCAATTAAACAAATGAGACAAAAATATTATACTTGGTCATTTATTTATTGAGGAAAATGATCCAATATTACATATCTGTGAGGGCAAAAGTATGTGAACCTTTGCATTCAGTATCTGATGTGACCCCTTGTGCAGCAATTACTGCAGCTAAACATTTCCAGTAACTGTTGATCAGTCCTGCACATCGGCTTGGAGGAATTTTAGCCCGTTCCTCAGTACAGAACAGCTTCAACTCTGGGATGACAGATGTCCTGTCATTTTCCTTTAGAATTCGCTGGTATAATTCAGAATTCATTGTTCCATCAATTATGGCCCAAATGCAGCTAAACAGGCCCAAACCATGATATTACCACCACCATGTTTTACAGATGGGATAAGGTTCTTATGTTGGAATGCAGTGTTTTCCTTTCTCCTAAAATAATGTTTTTCATTTAAACCAAAAAGTTCTTCTTTGGTCTCATCTGTCCACAAAACATTTTTCCAATAGCCTTCTGGCTTGTGAGAGAGTCCTTTATTTGCTTAGAAGTTACCCTGGGTTCCTTTGTAACCTCATGCACTATGGCTCTTGGAGTGATCTTTGTTGGTCGACCGCTCCTGGGGAGGGTAATAATGGTTTTGAATTCCCTCCATTTGTACACAATCTGGCTGATGGTGGATTGGTGGAGTCCAAACTCTTTAGAGATGGTTTTGTAACCTTTTCCAGCCTGATGAGCATCAACAACTCTTTTTCTGAGGTCCTCAGAAATCTCATTTGTTCATGCCATGATACACTTCCACAAATATATTTTGTGAAGATTTTGATAGAGCCCTGTTTTTTTTGTTTTTTTTAAATAAAACAGGGCGCTCACTCACACCTGGTTGTCATCCCATTAACTGAAAACACCTGACTCTAATTTCACCTTCAAATTAAATCATAAAATCATGATGTCTGGGCAGGATGTATTCAGTCTCATCATATCAAGTTGTCAAATTAATAATATAATCAAATCAAAAACATCCAATGTTCAAAACCAGGAAGTATAGCAAAACACAGAAAACAAGGCTCAGACAGTACAAAAGCACAGTAAGACTTGTGGTGTTCTATGTAAGCCACTAGTGGGAGCTCTCGTGTGTGAGAGATAAGAGGACACAGTGAGAAGGGGCAGAAGGAGGACATGACATGAGAGTGGATAATAATAAAGATACGCTGAGTTCCAGTCACTGAGTTTATAAGTTTATTTATAAGTGTGTTGCATGAGGACAGTCAAAACCTTACTGTGTTTATTACGCATGATGGGTTATTTCATTTCAAAAGGGTTCCATATGGATTGGCCTCAGCTCCAAGGTGCTTCCAGAGGATGATGTCTGAAATTCTTAAATGTCAGTCTGGAGTTCATTGCTACTTAGACGACATCATGGTCGCGGGAGCAACACTCGAGGAACACCTGCAGTCCGTGCTGCACCGAATTGACAAGGCGGGACTCAAACTGAACACAGCAAAGTGCCACTTCAGACACCCAGAACTGTCATTCCTGGGTCACACACTGTCTGAGAAGGGATTACGGCCTGATGCTTCACATGTCTCTGCAGTGGCAGATGCTCCACCTCTGGCTGACAAGGTTAGTCTTCGTTCATTTCTGGGTCTTACCACATGGTATTCTAAGTTCCTACCAAACTTCGCTACCGTGGTGGAGCCACTGCGCATGCTTTTACGAGGCTCTGTTCAGTTCATGTGGTCACCTGTGGCTCAGGAGAGCTTTGAGACTGTAAAGAGACTTATTGTGAACAGTGCTGCCCTCACACTTTTCAATCCAGAACTAACTATTATCGTGACCACAGATGCCTCAGACTATGGGATAGGAGGTGTTCTTACCCAGCTGCATGCAGACAACACTGAGAGAACAGTGGAATTTGTTTCACGCACCCTTACAGCAGCAGAATGGAAGTACTCCATGGTAGAAAAAGAAGCACTAGCATGTGTTTGGGCCACAGAGAGATGGAGGACCTACCTGTGGGGACGACACTTCATACTGCAGACGGATCATAGCCCACTGACCACTCTTCTGACATCTAAGGGTCACGGCAGAGCAGGTACGCGCATAGCCAGATGGTCAGCTAGGCTGATGGCATTTACCTATGACATTCAGTATAAGCCGGGGCGTGAGAATGTGACTGCAGACGGTTTATCTCGCTTACCACTGCCTAGTACCGAACCTGGTTTGGAACATGATGTTGAAGTTGTAGCACTCACTTCTACACTCACTGCAATAACCAGCTCTGAGTTCAAAGCAGCATGTGATTCTTGCCCTATTCAGGCCGAGCTACGCAACCTGCTCACTTCAACGTGGCCAAAGTGTGCAAAGGCACTGGATCGTGCTCTACAGCCATATTTTCATATACGGCATGAACTTTCACTCCAGGATGGTTGTGTGGTATGTGGGACCAGCCACCTCCTAGTTCCAGAATGTCTCCAGCCTCCAGCCCAAGTTCATCGCGCTTGCACACAACACACATCAGGGCATTGTGAGGACAAAAAGGAGACTGAGAGAACTCTACTGGTGGCCTGGCATGGACACACAAGTAGAAACAGCTGTGAAAGCTTGTGTTACATGTCAGTTACATGACAAGTCTGCTGTCACACACATAACACCACTCCAACCTGTACCATACCCTACTGATACCTGGGAAAAAGTGGCCTTAGATATCATGGGTCCTTTGGACACGGCACCCGTAGACTGTCGCTTTGTAGTCACTCTGGTGAACTATTACAGTAAGTGGCCTGAGATAGCGTTTGTCTCACATCCTACCACCCGGTCCGTGATACAGTTCCTGTCTACTGTTTTTAATAGGGAGGGGAATCCGAAAGAGCTGATTTATGACAATGGTGTACAATTCACTTCACATGACTTCAAGCTGTTCCTGCAAGACAGAGGAATCCTACACAGGACATCATCTGTGTATTACCCAAGAGCAAATGGGGAAGTCGAATGTTTCAATCGCAGCTTAAAGGATAGCTTACAGACTGCATCACTGGAAGGAAGAGGGTGGAAGGAGTTTACTCAAGACTTTCTGCAGGCATACCGTGCAATGCCACATGCCACAACACACTGCACTCCAACTGAACTCTTGCATGGTAGACCCATGTTAAACAAACTTAACATTTCTGGTCTTCACTTGCCACCGGCTGGTAAACTGCTCTCACCTCAACGGCTTGCTTCACATGTGAAAGAGAAACAGGCAAAAAGTAAACAGTACAGTGACAGAAAACGTAGTGCAAAGCATGTCTCATTTCCGTGTAAAGAGACCAGGAATTGTTCCAAAGACCCAGTCTAAATTTGGAAAACCCCTAAAGGTTGTGGGTGAGAAAGGACTGTACACATATAAACTGTCAGATGGACGATGCTGGAATGCATCTCACCTGGCACCTGCACTCGCCCCAAGTGGAACAGACGAGTCAAGTGAACTGCCATTGTTTGACTCTGGGAACACTGAATCGGTAGGGGGTGAACAATCTGCTGTAGCTACACGGCCTTTTCGGAGTAGGCGTGCGCCTGCATGGACTCAGGATTATGTGATGTAAAATGTGATTTAACGCATTGCTAGTGCATCATATGTGTCTCTGCAGTATAAGAATAAGATTGTATAACCGTTCTGTGAATATTCTGTGAGTATTGTCTGTCAGGGTTCCATCGACTGTTTAGTAACTGCATTACTATGTGGCTATTTGTTTTTCAAGGTTCTGATTTCAAATCATACTGTTGGGAGAACTATTATCAAAAGGCTAAAAAGAAACAATGTTAAAAGTGTTACCTATACTGTTACTAGTGATGAGTCCAAGTGGCTATGGTGTGTTTGTTCTTAAGAGAGAGGGATATGTGGTGTTCTATGTAAGCCACTAGTGGGAGCTCTCGTGTGTGAGAGATAAGAGGACACAGTGAGAAGGGGCAGAAGGAGGACATGACATGAGAGTGGATAATAATAAAGATACGCTGAGTTCCAGTCACTGAGTTTATAAGTTTATTACGAGGCACTCAACAAGACTCTGTGCAGAAAAACAAAATAGAAGGGTATACATAGACAAGCTAATGTGGTGTTGGGGGGTGGCTGGGGGTGGAGATAGCACTACAGGTCAGGTTATTATTATAGAATTTATATTAGCCTTTATTCAATTTGGAGCTCCTCTTAAGCCCATTTTACATGAGATCACAGATGCCACAGCGTCCTGTCTATCATGTTGTCCTGTTAATCAAAGTGGCCTTTACACCAGACACTGGCAGTGTGCAGAGTACCTTTTTAAAATAAAAATAAGCATAGTTCTGGATGGCATGTTCATAGCTAAAAACATTATAAAATACAACATTCATGCTATATTTTGCAGTGTATGCCTACACTGTAGGTTTTGGTGAACTGATGATGACGCTGTGCTAATGCTAATTTGCATGTGCTTTAAATCAATTCTCAGTCAAGCTGGAGTCTGAAACTTGTGAGCTGAGCTGGCTGAGACGCAAATAAAGATGTACAGAGCTTAGACCCATCACAGCAAGATGAAATCTCTCTTTTTTATGTGTCTCCTGTTGGTACTGTATGGGATGGCTGTAAGTCTGATAAGAGAATACATTTATGTTTCTCAGTCGATGCGCTAGACTACAGCTCAGAACTATTGCAGACAGCACTATGGGGATTTGGCTACCATCACTACTGAAGAGGAACACCAAAGAGGTGTGAAGGTTTCAGGACAAAACTCTAATACTTGGATTGGGCTGAATAGAACTGAACCACATGTAAACATCTGGCAGTGGTCTGATGGAGAACAGTCTAATTTCACAAAGTGGTACCCCGGTGAGCCTAATGATGTGAATCCTGGAGAGAGTTGTGCTGCTATAACTCCTGTCTGGATCGATGATGACTGTCAGAAAAGATTTCCTTCCATTTGTTGTAGGAGGTTCGTGTTGGTGAAGGAGAATAAATCATGGGATGAGGCTCTCAAGCACTGCAGGACTTACTACACTGACTTGGCCTTTGTGGATTCGGGAACACTGCTAGACCTGCTTAAAATAGAGACTGAACAAGCCCAAACAGCCAGTGTGTGGACAGGACTGCATTTTCTTGATGGAAAATGGTTCTGGGTGAGAAAGGGGCTACTGGGGAGCCTGGTATCACTGCCTTCATGCCCAGCCCAGCCCTATCGCTGTGGTACATACAACTTCAACACGTACGTCTGGGAGAACAGAGACTGCAACGAGGAGCTTAATTTCCTCTGCTATCACTGAAGGTGAGTAATAAACATCCAGAACATTAACCAGGATTGTGTAAGTTTGAATATTAATGCCATAATAGTTGCTAAAACTTTAAGACCAGCACTAAAAACTTAACAATAGATGTACAGTCTCCTCCAAATCTATTGCAATGGCAAGGCCAATTCATTTTGTTGTTTATTTCGGGGGGTTTCTTCCTTCAGTCTCCTCTTCAGGCGGTGAAATGCTGCTCAGTTGGGTTAATGTCTGGTGATTGACTTGGCCAGTCTAAAACCTTCCACTTTCCCCCCCTGATAAAGTCCTTTGTATTTTGTAAGTCCTTTGCATTTCTCTGTAAATTGGCAGACAAAATGTTTCTATGAACTTCTCAATTAATTCTGCTGCCACCATCATCAATAAAGAATAGCAAGCCCATTCTAGAAGCAGCCACACAAGCCCAAGCCATGACACTACCTCCACCATGCTTGACTGATGAGCTTCTATGTTTTGGATTTCCATCACTTTGGTAGGGGTTAATCTTGGTTCTAGAACATTTGTGGCTCATCTTTGTATGTGTTTGCAAATTCCAATCTGGCTTTCCGATTCTTACTGCTGATGAATGGTTTGCATCTTGTGGTATGGCCTTCACTCCTGCCCTGTGAAGGTTGTTGGTGATGTTAATAACTGTTGTTTTCGGGTTTTTCTTCACAGCTCTCACAATGTTTCTGTCATCAACTGCTGTTGTTTTCCTTGGCCAATCTGTTCCATGTCTGGTTGTTAGTACACCAGAGGTTTCTTTCTTTTTCAGGACATTCCAAATTGGTGTATTGGCTATGCTCAATGTCTGTGCAGTGCCTCTGATATATTTTCCCTCTTTTCCCAGCTTCAAAATGGCTCGCTTTTCTCCCATAGACAGCTCTCTGGTCTTCACAGGCGAAACCTTGGGCTCAAAACAAGAGTAGACATTCAGAGCTATTAACTCTTTGAACAATCAATTTAACAGGGCACGTCACATTTCCCAATAGTTTGGATCACTTGAAAAAACGGGTGGGTTCAATCAAAAGGTGCCATATATAAGTTGTTTAACACATCTAGATGTAAATATGAGGAAATGAAAGGCGAAATTATGATCTGTCATCTCATATTCATCTTTTTATCTAAAACCCAAATGTCTTCAATGTATAGTGAAAACAATATAATTGGTCTTGCTGTTCCAATACTTTCAAAGGGGACTGTATACATCACATTCACTTTCTCTTCAACTTGAAAATGTCAAAAACTACAAACATTTCCTCTCCCTAAACAGATGACTTTCTACCAGTGGATTAAGAAGAATATCTCTATGAAGAAGCATTCTTCAAGAATTCATTCAGACCTGGATATTATGTAGTATGCTTGACCTTAAAACTCTAATATAACGATGAAATAGAAACTTTGGCTCACTGAAAATTGATGCAGGTGTTGTTTAATTCCATTTTTTCTTGAATGTTTAAACCATTTCATACTTATGAGCAAATGTTTGGTGCTTGGGATTCACAAAAAAATGTATTATATATATTTTACTTTATATATTATATATAAAGATATATTAAGATCTCTATACATAGAATAGGGTTATCCATGACACTTTGAAAGCCAAGATTACTTCATTCTAGATTGACTCACATTTTGTTAGTTTGCAGTTAGATTGCAGAAATATTTGAATGGAAAATGTATAAAGGTACTAAAAAATAATCTGATGTGATACTTTCCTAATTTGACTACTACTACTACTACTACTACTGCTGTGATTTGAAAGACATATTTTTACTCCTCGTGTACATTGTGTCACTTGTAGCCTGGTAAATAAATGAGCTATTACTGAATTGTAAATGTATTAAACATTATTTATTAAAGCTCAATTTGGTTCCATCTAAATAAGAACCAGCATAAAATGATGGAAATCATGAAAGAGAGCAAGACTCAAAAAGGGAAACCAATCATCCAGAGGGCAACAGGAAACCAGGAAGTACACTGAAACACAGAAAACAAGGCATGGACTTAACATTGAAGCATAGCCAAACAAATGTGTGTTGTTTTGTGGTTGGTTTTCAGTTATTTATAGGGAAAATAGCAATAAAAATAGAGTTTTAAGACTGCTATACAAGGAATACAGACCAATCCTTGATGTTTTAAAAGTCAGGATTACATAACCCATAATACAGTGACCCAACCCCACCCCATCCCCACTTCATTTCGCAGCTGACAGATTTGAATGGGAAATCTCATGTACAATGCTACACTTTTACTTTACGTTGTTACTTTGCTTTACTAAATTTGACTACTGTGATTTACATATTCACTCTTTGTGTTAACTTGTGTCACCTGTAGCCTTGGAAATAAATATTTTTATTACTGAATTGTACTACTTTTCAACATTATTTATAAAAAATACTCAACTGAGTTAAACTGAAATAAGAACTAGCCTAAGATGATGAAAATAAGAAAATCTGAAAGCAGACCCACCCTCCCATGGTCAACACTGAACACTGAAACCTTACACTGATGGACAATGGGTTATAGACACCATGTGCCATACGGCTTTTAGCCTTGAAATTACAACCCCATTTCCATAAAAGTTTGGATTTTTTCTAAAATGCAGTAAAAAGAAAAATCTCTGATTTGTCAAGTCTCTTGAAACTTTAATTAACTGACAAAAGTAAGAGCTAGTCTAAGTCTTGAACATGGCATCGGATGAAGTTCAAGCCCAGCTGTGACGCTCTCCCAAGTTCGGCAAAAATAAGGAAGCCGGAGGCAGGCTTGGAGCAACTCAAATGGCGCTTTATTGTTTCTTTCGTTTTTTAGCTCTTCTAATTAAACACACACATGCACACATAAACATGGCTCTGTGCTGGTTGCTCTCTCGAGGGACTTGACTCTCTCCTTTTAATCCTAACCTCCATTCACTGCAACACAGAACATTCATTAATAGAATTCCCCACAGGTGCGCATTCCTTACCACTCACCTTCTACGGCTCTGCCCTCCATTCAGAAACCAGTGCTCGAGCATGCCCCCACTTCCACACCAGCAAATACAGGACCATTACCATTATCAGAGGAAAGCTCACAGACCAGAAATTCTACATTAACAAAACACCCAATGGTGTCAGTTAAGAGCTTAGAACATTGGTACAATGCAAGTTTAAAGGACTCAGAACAAGGTGAACAACTAACAGAAGAAACCCTCAAAGTCCTTTTAAGCATAGGCCAGTGGACAAGATGGGAAAACCTGGAACACCGAAAACCCACCTGGAGAGACTTTTGGGAAATGGGAGGAAGAAGGTTAAGGTTCATTGTTAGAGCCACCTACAATGTTTTTCCCACTCCCAAAAACCTCATCCAGTGGACTGGAGAGGATCCTCTCATCCTCTGCCAAACACAAGCAACATTAATGCACAGGATGACACACCTGGCATGATTATACCCAGTCATGTTACTGACCTGTTGCCAATGAACCTAATTAGCTGCAAAATGTTCCTCCAGTTGTTTCTTTTTTTTTTTTAACACTTACTTTTCCGGCCTTTTGTTGCCCCGTCCAAACTTTTTTGAGAAATTCAAAATTGCCTTATTTTTTTTTTAAAATGGTCCATTTCCTCAGTTTAAACATTTGATATGTTTTCTATGTTCTATGGTGAATAACATATGGGTTTATGAGATTTGCAAATCATTGCATTCTGTTTTTATTTACATTTTACACAGCGTCCCAACTTTTTTGGAATTGGGTTTGTAAATAATAAAAACATCGTTTTAGAAATTTGGTCAGCTTACTTTCTTTTAGCGTTTTATTTGTCTGTCTGACCACTAAGATTTTTGTGGCAAGTGCTACCGGCTGGCTACTGACCACCCCTACGGCTGTATGACTGGCTGAAAAGGACACTTGGATTCAATGCACACACCGTAAAAAGGTTTCTCTTCCTCTTCTGGAGGCTGAAACAGTGAAGAAAGAAGAATCCCTTAGGGGAACAACGCGCTGGATGGTGGTGGTTGTGGTCTATCTAGTCACTTTAGAACAAATGCTTTGAAAGCACCCACTCAATATCAAACTCACAGTTTAGAGTTGCAATATACTACTACAAACCTTATTCTCCCTGAGGCAGGAAGCCGTAGTCACGGTTGTCGGGTTCTTTGGGAGTTATTTAGACAACATCCTCGGTTACTGGTTGGAAGAAAACAGACCATGTATTTTACAGTGTATTCAGGCTCTGATTAACCGAGTAATCATAAAAGCTTTGAATTGTCAGTATGAACAGTATGAACTATCGTTCTTGTGCTAATCCCGAGGGTAAAGAATATACTTATCTGTTTCATTTCCCGGGTGATTATGATCCTCCCGAGGATGCTTACCAGAAAGTTAATGTTGAATAAATGTTCAAAACTGAGGTATGTGGTAATAAAATTTACTTATCATTAATAATGACAATGAATCAGTATTTACTCAATAATATAATATATCACCTGACCGGATTATCATTAATGATAGTTGAACGTACATTATATTCACATTAAGGTTGTACTAACTGTGAACTTCTGTATTGTTTGACTCAAGACAATAAGTGCTGTTCTGTTCCTGTTATTATACTTATAAAACTGTTGATGATCCATTAAGAACAGAATGACCCAGACTTTTTTGTTCCGTTTTTGCTCCATTTATGATATATGATGGCAGAGTTACCAATAATTATTGTCTATTTTAACATATTTATCATCCGGTTAGTCATGTAAGCATTATTAGATTTTTTCCATACATGATATCCTGTTTTTGTACAAAAGGCACCAGAAGCGCATGATTATGATGTTGAGTCATGTCTAATAAACCATATAAATAACCACTGTAACGAAGCTTCAGCAGAAGTGCTCTTGACTTGTCACAGAGTGCTTCTCGTTTCTCAAGAATCTTACTAATAACGCAATATGTGTTTTGCCTGAGTTCTCTCTCTTCAAATTCTTATAGGTGGCTTTCCACTACAACAACCAATTACAGTTTACATGCCTTCTGAAGTGATTTCTTTTTGTTTTGTTTTAAATGCACATAAACCCGACTCACTGATCGTTTACATATTACCGGAGCCGAGTTTGTCCCAAACACAACATGGTGAAACAGTCTGTACTCAGAATGAGTAGAACTGATTAATTTGCACAAATATATGCTCATGTTTAGTTTAGTTTTATTTAAAGTTTGACATGACAGGACATTGCAGCACAAAACCCTGAAATGTGTCAAACATACAAATACTCCAAGACAATCATTACTTAGTGTAAAACGAATAAAAGATGGCTGATATACAGGCATAAAAAAAAGAAAAGAAATACTAATATATATATATATATATATATATATATATATATATATATATATATATATATATATATATATATATATATTAGTATATAGTAGTATAGTATATAGTATATAGTATATAAATAAATAAATAAATAAATAAATAAATATATATATATATATATATATATATATATATATATATATATATATATATATATATATATATATATATATATATATTAATGATATATATATATTTATGACTAACACAGGTTAACAGAAAAGGCATCCTAATCAAAGACCTGTAAGTTATCCATACAACAGTTTTAAAGCACGGGGAATAAAGGAGAGTTCATGACGTTTAGTTTTGCTCCTGGGTACAACAAATGTCTTGTGCCGCCGAAGAGAATAAGTAGGTGTTGGAGCCACAGGCAGGAAACAATGCAACGGTGATGAATTGTCCTTGAGTATTTTAGTAAGAGTACGTATGGTGGCTTCCTCACGCTTCTCACTCAATTTTGGGAGAGATGAAGTCGGAATGCCTATTATCCGACAGCATCGCTTTTGAATCCTCTCTAACTCCCCAGAGAGACCTTTAGGTAGACCACCCCATACTGGACTAGCATATTCGAGAACTGGACATATAAAAGTCAAATATACTTGCACTAAAACATCACAAGGAAGACCCGCTTTTTTTGCAGTGCAAAGATAATATATTCTGGGGCGCACCTTCGAAATCATGTACTTAATGTGGGCATCCCATGACAAGTCAGAAGATATTTGAACTCCAAGCAGTTTAAAGGTGGAAATTCTACTAATTGCATGTCCTGAGATAACAGGAGAGGGAGGGGAGAGAATGTTGTCCTCTCTCCTGGCACTAATTACCATGTCCACAGTCTTAGCTCCATTCATTGCCATTGTAAATTCCTGTCCCCATTCCACTACAGAGTCCAAGGCCTTCTGAGTGATTCCAGGTAAAGATCCCATTAGAAACTCTGTGATTGTTAGATCATCAGCATATTTCACAGGTATTACCGAAAGAGGCAAATATGAATCCAGGCTATTTATACATATGACAAAAAGTAGAGGGGATAGAAGTCCCCCTTGAGGAACACCAGCTGGAACTGGAAAGGAGTTAGACACACAGGAGACCCACTTCACCCTCTGCTCTCTGTTACTCAGATAGCTCCTTACCATAAGCCAAAGGGGTCGTCTGACATGCAAGTCAGCTAAGGAATGTAGCAGTCGACAATGTTCAATTATGTCAAATGCTCGAGTGAAGTCAACAAAAACAGCGTGTATATCCATTTTAGGGGAGCTGTTAAGTGCTTCATGCCAGTGCTGCAGAATTTGAATCAAGGCAGTGTCAGTAGATCTGTTCCTCATAAAGAAGTGTTGTGATGGTTCGATCCTAGTAGCTGTATCCTCCAGAATGGCATCTCTGAGGATTCCTTCAAACACTTTTCCAACACAGCTGAGTAGTGAGATCTGGCGGTAATCTGCTGGAAAACTAGGCTTTGCTTTTTCAGGAACAGCTTTGACTATAGCCTCCTTCCATTGTTTTGGAAAAATGTTATGCTGGATGCATGTATTGATGATGTCACATAACACCGGTGCCAACTCTTCATGAAAAGTCTTTAGCACCCAAGGAGGAACACAGTCGGGACCAGCAGCCTTGGCTGCATTCACTTTACAGAGTCTAGTCTTAACTTGTCCAATACTCAGAGGAGGTACACTACAATTTGACAACTTGCAGGTAACTTCATCCACAGACAAAGAAATATGGCTCTCATAATTCCACACAGAAGCAAAGTGCCTAGCCAGAGTGTCACACTCACGTTGCATGATGTTTTGATCCTGAGACGCCGTGTCACTCTTATCTCCTTCCATCCCCATTAAATTCTTCACTGACTTAAACCATTGTTTTGGCTTGGAGCATCCCAGTTCCTCCACCTTATGCTGGTAATATTGTTTCTTTGTGTCCTTGATTTTTTTGGCAATGATTGATTTTAGCTTCCTATAAGAGGTTTTGTCGCCAGAACAAAAAGCACACTGCCTATCCTTTATCAGATCTTTAATTTGAACAGTCATCCAAGGCTTATCTGTGTTTGTGATAGAGACTTTTTTAATGGAACTGTTTTATACAAGATAGATATAATAGTGGAAGTAAAAGCACCAACCTTAGCCTCAGGATCCATAGCTTCATGAATGTGAGAAAAATCAGTAGTATTCATCAGGAGGCCCAGTTCCCTGATTGTCTCAGGGTTACGTTTTTTGCAAAAAATATGTTTAATAGGTTTGGAGGCCAGTTTCCTGCATTTATCAAGATAGTCTGATGGTCAGAAGAGCCAACAGGAGGCAAATGCTCAGGTGTCTGATGCATGGAGGAAATATTGGTAAATATAGAGTCTAGTTGACTAGCCTTTCTTGTTGCTCCAGCCACGATTTGTTTCAGACCATGTCTGCTGCAGATGGTTTCAGACTTGAACTTATTTGTATCACCAAGTATAATAATTGCAGTCTGCTGATAGTTACATTCAATATATCTGAGACAACTATCCAAATACTGTGAGATTAGTAAATCAGGTTGGGCTGATGCAGAAGAGCGTGGTGGTAAATATAGCACAGCAGCAATAATACAACTTAACCCTCGAGGAAGACAAATAAAGAAAAATAAAAATAAGCATAGTTCTGGATGACATGTTCATAGCTAGAAACACTACAAAATACCACATTCATGCTGTATTTTGCAGTGTATGCTTACACTGTAGGTTTTGGTGAACTGACGTTGTGCTATTGCTGATTTGCATGTGCTTTAAATCAATTCTTAGTCTGAAACTTGTGAGCTGAGCTGGCAGAGACACGAATAAAGGTTTACAGAACTTGGACACATCACAGCAGAGATGAAATCTCTCTTTTTTATGTGTCTCCTGTTGGTACTGTATGGGATGGCTGTAAGTCTGATAAGAGAATACAGTTATGTTTCCCAGTCGATGACCTGGACTACAGCTCAGACCTATTGCAGACAGCACTATGGGGATTTGGCTACCATCACTACTGAAGAGGAAAACCAGAGAGCTGTGAAGGTTTCAGGACAGAACTTTAATGCTTGGATTGGGCTGAATAGAACTAAACCACATGTAAACATCTGGCAGTGGTCTGGTGGAGAACAGTCTAATTTCACAAAGTGGTACCCTGGCGAACCCAATGACTGGCTTATGAAAGAGAATTGTACTTCAATAACTCCAGATGGCTGGTTTGATGCAGACTGTCAGACAAAATTTTCTTTCATTTGTTATAAAAGAAGGAGGTTGATGTTGGTGAAGGAGAAAAAAACATGGGATGAGGCTCTCAAGCACTGCAGGACTTACTACACTGACTTTGTGGATTCTGAAACACTGTTAGACCTGCTTAAAATAGAGAATGAACAATCCCAAACAGCCAGTGTGTGGACAGGACTGCGTTTCCTTGATGGAAAATGGTTCTGGGTGAACGGGGGGCCACTGGGGAGCCTGGTATCACTGCCTTCATGCCCAGCCCAGCCCTATCGCTGTGGTGCGTACAACTTCAACACCTACGTCTGGGAGAACAGAGACTGCAACGAGGAGCTTAATTTCCTCTGCTATCACTGAAGGTGAGTAATAAACATCCAGAACATTAACCAGGTTTTAATATAAATGTCATAATGGCATGATAGTTGCTAGAATTTTAAGACATGCACTAAAAACTTAAAGGTAGAAGTTCACATTCACTTTCTCCTTCAATTTGAATATATAAAAAAACTGTATATATTTCCTCTCCCTAAACAGATGACTTTCTATAAGTGGAATAAGAAGAATATCTCTATCAAGAAGCATTCTTCAAGAATTCATTCAGACCTAGATATTATGGAGTGTGTTTGACCTATGGAGTGTGTAAACTCTAATATAACAATGAAATAGAAATTTTGGCTCACTGAAAATTGATGCAGGTGTTGTTTAATTCAATTTTTTTCTTGAATGTTTAAACCATTTCATACTTATGGGTAAATGCTTTGTGGTTGATTTTCACTTATTTATGGAAAAAAATGAAATCTAGAATTTAAATAAATAAATCAATCAATAAGATCGCTTTACAAATACCAGAGTTATCCATGACGCTTTGAAAGCCAAGATAATTCACCCTTTGTTAGTTTTGCAGTTATATATTAGTATGCATATTTAAATGGAAAATGTATATTATAAAAGTAGTTTTATAATGTGCTGCTTTTCAAATGTGACTACTGTGTTTTTGAAAGACACTTACATTTTTACTCCTCGTGTACATTGTGTCACTTGTAGCCTGGCAAATAAATGAGCTATTACTGAATTATAAATGTATTAAACATTATTTATTAAAGCCCAATTGGGTTCCACCTAAATAGGAACTAGCATAAAATGATCGGAATAAGAAACCATGAATGAGTGAATCATGAAAGAACTAATTACCCAGAGGTCAACACACTGATATCAAAACTGGACACTGATGGTGTGGCGTTTTCTCCCGCCTCTACTCAAAACACTCTAAATTCAATAAAAATAATACTCACAACACAGTGGATGAGAGAAGCAAAAATCAGATTTATTGCCCAGAAACAGCAGCCAACATGAGATCAATTCAAATGAGACGTCCCAGGAATGATCTGATTTACCCTGAGTTCAGTTCCTGTATTTATACTCTTTCCCCTCCTTCATATCAGAAAATATTTCACAAATCCGGCAACCATTAGCATCAGAAAAGGTTTTTCAGGTTTTTCAAGGTGAGAAGAAAAAAAAATACATTCTCCTCCATCTTCTCCTCCTTCTTTCCTTCTTGCCCCACCCCCTATAAAAGACCTCTGTGGCCCAATTTACCAAAATGTTTCCCAGCAATCTACACAAGCAAACCTTTCTCTGCGGTCTCTCTCTGGTTATCCTGTTACTCTTCGCTTCAGTTTTATCTCTTTACATGGGTAAGTGTTGTTTTTTTATGTATTACAGATTCTGTGCATGATTTTAACATATGTTTGTGTCTTACACACTACTTAAAGCTATATTATAATCTAAGTCTTGAGATTACACATATTTGCTAGGATTCTAAGATTATGCTCACTGCTATAGGATTATGTGCTTTTTATATGTATATATTCATTTCTTTATTTACAATACATAAAATATAATATAATATAACATAACACGTGTTGTTTTCCCCCGTTTTCCTAGGCTCTCGTGGACATGCGTTATCAGCTGCAGTTGTCATGGCTTTATCACGAACTGACCTCGACATGTCCCGGGAGCTCCTCAGCCATGCACACCGATGCACGGCGAAGGGCCTGTTGTTTTCCGTTACTCTCCTGCCCAATAGTCTACACTGTGGCTTTTAAACATGTCTTCTGTGGGGTTTTTTTATTTAAATTTTATGTAAATTAATTTCCACAATGGACAATGGGTTGTAGATATTGTGCGTCACACAGCTTTTAATTCTTTGAAAATAAATTCTTTTATTTTAAAAGTTAGAAATCAGTGTTCACCAAGAAGAGCTAAAAGGCTACACTAAGTTAATGACAGGCACAACTACTACTGCTACTAATAACAATAAGAAAAAGAAAAAGTAGTAAATAAAAATGTATTTATCATTTAAAAGATTAAAAAAGATATTTTTTATTTATTTTTTTTATTTAGAAAGCAAATTTATTTGTTACAATTCTATCTAATAAATAGACCACAACAATGACCACCCATGTAATATGCAAGAGGCAGAACACAAGTGCCTGTGCTTGCCGTGTGTTTTTTATTGTGGCAATCTATATATAATCTATATAATTAAAATAAAAACAGACAAAGTTCAAAACCAGGAAGTACACTGAAAGACAGAAAACAAGGCAAGTGTACATAGCCAAACATATGTTGGTGTTGTTTGGTGGTTGGTTTTCAGTTATTTATAGGGGGAAAATAGAAGTAACAAAAATACAAATGTAATGCTTCTATAGAAGGAATACAGTCCAACCCAGATTTGAATGGATAATCTCATGTACAGTGCTACGATTTTACTTTACTTTGTTACTTTTAAAATGTGACCACTGTGAATTTGAATGTCACTTATTGTACATGTTTGTGTCACCTTGTGTCACCTGTAGTCTTGGAAATAAATATTTTATTAATGAATTGTAATACTTTTAAACATTATTTATAAAAAAAAAATAAATACTCATCTGAGTTAAACTGAAATAAGAGCTAGCCCAAGATGATGAAAATAAGAAAACTTGAAAGAGGACCCACCATCCCATGGTCAACGCTGAATATCAAAACCTTACACTGATGGACAATGGGTTGTAGACAGTGTGTGCCATACGGCTTTTAGCCTTGAAATTAAATTACTATTTTAAAAACAAATGTTTATCTAAGTTTACTAAGAGCTAGTCTAAGGCAAATAAAAGAACAAATAAACTAATAATACTAAGCAGAAAAAAATGGAAGATGTGTTATTCCAAATATATATAGTTGTTTTTTTGTGTGTGTTTTTTTTTTTTTGTCTGTCAAAGTCCAGGATAAGAACCCAGGCTACTGGTGATTACAAATGTGTCTTCAGTGTGCATTTGAATACAGTGAGAGACTGTTTGAACAGCCAGGGAAGTTGATTCTACAGTTTCTGCACCAGTAAAGATTTGATACTTCGTTTCGTTTTGTTCAGAATGTTACAGCAATATGTATGTGGGGAAAGTTTGGCATATTCAAATTAACCTTACACGTGCTTAAGAGGATTTTCTTGGCTCCCCATTCAGATTAAATTAACCCTATGTGTCCAATGTTGCCAGATTTTTCATGAGTAGAAACGTCCAAGATGGGGAATTTCATTGGTGTCTAAACCACCACCTTTTAACACAAGCACTTTTTGTCATTAAGCTTCAAAAAAACAGGGAGAGAAAATCCAGACTGAAGAAGAAACAAACCTTTTTGGTTTTGTGCTGCAGAACAAAAATCTAGTAATCCCCATATCCCTGGTGCGTTTTCCCATCTCGATTCTCTGGACTGCACCACATGAATACAATGGCATTGAGTTTTCCCCAAAGGGACTGATAATGCAGTGGGAACTCTTAAATTACATGGGGAATCCCAAGCCTGGTGAGAGAGGGGGTAAGGTTTATTTATCAAGGCATACCACATTTTTAAAAGTGTGAATTGGCAGAAAAATTGGTTTCACAAGGACACCCAGGACTAAGTAATGCAGTGGAGTTTGGCAGCCTCCAGAAAAGTGTGTTCCTGATGACCAGAGAGGAATTTTACCTGGATTTTTTGGGGAATGAACAAGCCCAAACAGCCAGTGAGTGGACAGAAGTTCCACCCATGACCAAGGCTGGTGGAGCCTCTCCTGTCCAGCTTGAGATCCTCGACAACGACTCCCCCATTCACCTTGACGAATTCAACAAGGGCCTGCAAGTCCACATTGAGGCCTATGCCTCTGCAGCCATGACCAAGGCCTGTGCAGAGGCCTCTCCAGTCCCGCTGGAGTCCTACACTGAGGCCTCTCCAGTCCAGCTTGAGGCCTACACCAAGATCTCTCCAGTCCAGCCCGAAATGGATGAATTTTGTATGCCTTTCTGTCCAAATGGAGGCATATGCTAAGGCCACTTGAGTACAGGTTGAGGCCTATGCAGAAGCCAGTCTTGTTAACATTTCTGCTCTATGACCTGCTGACTTAGCAGAGGATATCATTACTCCACTGCCTGATTCCTGTGCTAACCAGGTGGCATGCTGGTATCCCGGGCACCCTGTCTCCAATCCTGACCAGCCGGCATGCTGGTTTCCAGAACCATCCTGTCTGGCTGCTTTGTGTCATTCACATGTGTCATTCATGTGTCAGGACATTCTAATTTGCTGTATTGGCTATGCCCAATGCATGCAAATTTTCCCTATTTCCTCAGCTTCAAAATGGTTTGCTTTTCTCCCATAGACAGCTCTCAGGCCTTCATGTTGGTTTATCCTTTTTAGCAATAAATTCAGTCTTCACAGGTGAAACCCAAGGCTCAAATCTGAAACATAAATTACATCAGACTGTCAGACAGTGGCACTGGACTTAATACTGATCCTTGCTTGAATCATATCACACAAGAAAAATGTGCTTAAGTTCAAGGACAGAATGACACATATCCGTGACACACCTAAGTTTTACCCTTAACTCCACCCCATGTGAATAACTCTCGTGCAACTTCTGAATAGCACTTAAGTCTGTAGTTATATATGTAGTTATGCCTGGTCTGAATACCAACATGTGCAGTGTGTATAAGTATTACTTCATCACTACAGGCATTTGACTGAAGTTTAAGAGACATTATGGCTACAGCAGCTGTTCTTTATAAATCTACACTATCCAGGAAAGATTGTCTTGGACATAAACTGTTTTTGGGAAGTGCAAATCTAAGGTATTCAGGACATCTGGGCTTCGTAAATAAGAAAGAATAGATAGTGCTTCATAATTGTGTTACAAATATAGATTTTATTATCTCTTTCATTCCATGCCAATTCAACCAAATTCCAAAAAGTTGGTTGGATCAATGTCTTCAAATTACTTCAAAATTATTCTAGGCTAAGATTGATATTTGAAACTGAGAATTACCAAGTACTGCTGATCAGATATTGATACTTCAAAAAATATAACTGGTTTTCTATTGGAGGGGTGTCAGATTTTTTATACAAATTAAAGCTTTCTTCACTCTTTTATTTCAATGATCCAACAAAGCTGTGCTCTGGTAGAAGGTCAGAGCTTAGGTACTTCTCAGAGATACCAAATAAACCAGTCAAAGCTACATCAGTTTTATTCCCTGAAATAGCTGAAAATGCAATATTGCCATTAAAAGGTCGAAGCACTTTTCAAATGATTAGCTGGAGATTTACATTAGTTGGTTCTGATGCCAAATGAAGCTTTCAAATCTCGTGACTAATATTTGGGGAACAAATTATATACTACAGTACATACCTCCATTTTCTTTATTGTAGCTTGTATTATTGTTAACATAGTACTAGAGGGACAGTAGCTCAGAGTAGCAAAGAAACCTCACTGATTCCAGCCTATTTAGATCTGATTGCTGTCAATGCTCATGATTTGTTGATCTTAAATGGTAACAGACCAATGTATGTATCGTTGATGCCTTCTCCAGAGATATATCCTCAGTCTATACTTCAAAGTCACTTTGTTCCACCTCAGTATTGGACTCTAAAGGGTTACTGGCAGCCTCAGAGTGACATCTTGGATATAAATTCATTCCAGGGTTCATATGTGCATTCAGTCTTTTCACCAAGAGATCAGTCAGTGTCCAGGTAAACCTGTTCTTCTTTTGATGAGGTCTACATCCTTTGCTGCAGAAGTGTCAAGTTTAGATGTGGCAACCTGCTTCAGAATTTAAGACTACACCAAAAGAACAAGGAAAATAGGATGTTATGATGGTTATTGCACTAGACAAGATGATATATTTTTCACGAATGAATGCGTTTGTGTGCAGTGTCTCTATTTATCCAGTCGGTGGCAGAACACGTCTGCCGTTCATTTCCTTCAGCATCCCCTTATTGTCACACCCACAGCCTGAAGATTTCACACATAAATACGTATGATAAGACCACAGAACCGCAACACAGCCTCATGCTCTCAGAACAAGAGCAGGTTTTCCTCTGTCTCCTGTATTGTAAGAAGTTAATGCATGAAGAGAATGAGCAGTATAGAGGAAACAAGGGGGCGAATTACAGTGGTGGTGAAGGTTTAAATGGTGGATCTACTCTGAGATGAAGACTCATAAATACACAGTCATCCTCATCATCTTTAGCCTTTTCCTCCTGATCAGAGGTGAGCCTAGTGATGTTTTATGTGTATACAGGATATGGTTAAAATGCGTCTTTTAAACTTGATTGTGATGATTTTAGCAGTTTCACAGTAGTACATGCATTGTAGCCTGTATTCAGGTGCGAATCATCATTCATCTGAGATCAAAGTAGATTTCTCTGACTAAAACAGATACTTTTCACAAATGCATGTTTTAGTACTGAAAGAAATGAAAATGTTGATGCTTGTAGTCCTGTGCTCATGTGCTGAAACTATTCACATGCAGTGACAACACAATTGCTCATCTGGATTGCAGCGTAGAGTTTTGCTCTTCAGTTGTACAACTGGATGCAGGCTTATATTATATTATATTGTATTTAAGATTGGTTGTTCAAGGAAAAACACTGGACAGCAAAGGAATCAAACTGAGGAAAAAAATAAAGAAAGGAAAGGAAAAGGGTGGATAATTGAAGAGATAATTGAATAATGAAAGTGACATCATCATCATCAAGTTAGAGAATACAGACACACACAGCCTGGGCAATCCAGACAGAGCTTAAAATACATTTTCAAGAATTACAACAGAAAAGTGTTGTCTCACACGATTGGATAGCCCAATCAAAGAAACTTAAACTAATTGGTTACATAAATAGTCATTGACATATTGACATTGTTCATCCCTTGGACCCCAGCCTAAATCATGAAATCATGTCTCTACAGGACTAAGTACTCAATAATAGCTATGCTGATTTCTTCTAAAAGGTGTGAATGTCACAGAGAGGTCTGTGCAGGAGGGCGAGACGTTCATCTTCGATCTGCCGAATATGGAGTCCAACAGATCAGACATCAGATCAGTCGAATGGAAACAGATGGACAGAAATAAACTGCTGGCCCTCATTAACCCAGACAATGCCAACTACACAGTAACATTTCAGACGGGAAGCAGACTTCAATTCATGCAGAATGGGTCAATCATCATCAGAGATGTCAAACAGGAGGACACTGGCAACTACACTTGCAAGATCATATTCAAAGACAACAAAATTCAAACACACATCCTTTCACTTACTCTGTACTCAGGCAAGTCTTACCGCTTACTTTTATTCATTCAGTATTCATGAATGATCTTTAAATGTTGAAAGAATGTCTTATGTGCTAAAACATGGGTTCTTTATCTGTGACTCAGATATAGAAAATCCCCCTGACCTCCTTCACTAAACTGCTTCAGATGCACTACAAAGATATTTCTTGCATTAGTACAATCAAACCTTACAAGTCTTTTCTTCACTTTCCTATTCGGATTCATTGTGTTGTAGATCATCATAAATTGTCCTTAATTTTCTGTCAGATTCAAAATTCTGTCAGTAACAAAATTCTGAGTTGATTTTTCAAGTTTAAATTTCTTCCAGCAACTTTGCTTAATGGTTTCCAACATTACTCACAATGGCGTCTGACTACCTGCTGATACTGGGGCAGTGGTGCAGATTTGACCAGTGCGTCATCTCTACTTAAAGAGAGAGATGCAATGGCGCTTTAGTCCTTTAGTCTGTCCAGCTCTCTCAACTCCTCATCTGTACACTCTGATCAAACTGATCAGCTTCCAAAGCTTTCATGTTAATACCAGCATCAACACCATCGCATTTGTCATCTCATAGATTGCTAACTAACCAAGTCGATCCTCTGCTGTGACTCAGCGTGGTACATCTACATTGCATTCTGGGACTTTAAAGCCTGTGCTTGCTATCTCCACTACTCCACTCATGTAGCTCTAGGAAAAACAACCAATTTGACTGTTTTTGGCAGTGGCAATTACACCGTATCACATCATTTAGGTCATGCACCGTTTTACTTATAATTTATTTCTCTTACATTACAGAAACTACAGAACAGAGCCCTACTTATAACTCCACATCCACTACATCAGGTAACAGCTTTGATTCAGTACCTACAATAATATATAAGTGTGTTGTAGACTGCTTCAAATGAATATTCATAAGTGCAGGAAGTGAAACATTATTCAAAGCACTAGTGAAGAACCATACTTCGTGGGACTAATTTTTATGACTGGTAAAAAGTGATTTGGTATCGTGACTGATACCATGATTAACGAGTTTTGCCAAAACGCACCTTGAAGATTCTGAGGCCACATGGAAAAAGGTGTTATGGTCGGATGAATTATTTGGCCTCAACACCAAATGATATGTCTGGCAGAAATCCAATACAGCTCACCATCCAGATAACACAATTCCTACAGTAAAGCATGGAGGGGATAATATCCTGTTATGGGGGTGTTTCTCTGCAGCAGGGACTGGAGCACTTGTCAGGATAGAAGGAAAATGGATGGGGCAAAATACCGTCAAATTCTTGAGGAAAATCTGCTGCCCTCTGCCAGAAAGTTGTCAATGGGAAGAAGGTTTACCTTCCAACATGACAATGACCCAAAGCACACAGCAAAACTGACCACACAGTGGTTGAAGGAGAAAAAGGTGAATGTCCTTGCATGGCCTAGTCAGAGCCCAGACTTAAACCCCATTGAAAATCTGTGGAATGACTTGAAGACTGCAGTCCACAAACGGTCACCATCACATTTAACTGAACTTGAGCAGTTCTACAAAGAAGAGTGGGCAAATATTGCAAAGTCTAGATGTGCAAAGTTAGAGAGTGTAGAGACATATCCCAACAGACTAAAGGCTGTAATTAAAGCAAAAGGTGGTTCAACAAAATACTGACACAAGGGGGTGATCCTTTTTCCAACTCAGTGATTCTGTTTTTTAATTTTTTATGTTGGTGTTATAAGATTAATAAGTTGTTTTATATATTTCACTTGGATGTTATAAGTTGCACTGAGTAAATACAGCTGGATAAAACAAAAACTGTGTCCGTCTTCATTTCAGGCTGAAAAGCAACAAAATGTGATTATTTTAAAGGGGGGTGATTCTTTTCTATACCCACTATAATAGACATTTAAAACCAGAGGTCAATACGAGCTGCACGTTGTATCCATTGAAGTATCAGGAAATCCTAGGAGAAAACGTCATGCCGTTTGTGAGGAAGCTGAAGTTTGGGTGTCACTGGACCTTCCAACAGGACAATGATCCCAAGCATACCTCAAATTCCACCAAGGCTTGGCTGCAGAAGAAGTCCTGGAAGATTCTATAGGGCCATCACAGTCACCTGATTTGAACCCCTTAGAAAATCTCTGGTGGGATTTGAAGAAGGTGGTTGCAGCACACAAACCCAAGAATATTACTGAACTGGAGGCCATTGCTCATGAAGAATGGGCTAAGATTCCTCAGGAACGCTGCCAGAAGCTGGTGTCTGGCTATCCATCTCGTTTGCAGCAGGTCATAACAGCAAAAGGGAGCTCTACTAAGTACTAAAGATGCTTGTCATGAAGGAGTTGAATCATTTTGAAACTGGAGAAGTCATTATAAGTTGCATTTTCAGTTGAATTTGGGGAAACCACTTGAAGCATTCATTTTGTTGAACTATTTCAATTGCTTTTGTTTGATTTGTTCATTGCAAACAGCTGAAAGTCTAAAATTTTGACAATAAACCTGATTTGCAATGGGGTAAATAATTTTTATTGCAACTGTAGTTATAATATAAACTGGAATTCCCGCCGTGGCCCTGTGTGTGCAGAGTTTGCATGTTTTCCCTGTGCTTTGGGGGTTTCCTCAGGGTATTCCGCTTTCCTCCCCCAGTCCAAATACATGCAATGTAGGCTGATTGGCATGTACAAAGTGTCTGTAGTGTATGAATGGGTGTGTGAATGTGTGTGTGATTGTGCCCTGCGATGGATTGGCACCCCTTCCAGGGTGTCCCCCGCCCTGTGCCCCATGCTCCCTGGGATAGGCTCCAGGTTCCCCACGACCCAGTAAGGATAAATGGTACAGAAAATGGATGTAACGGAAATTAAAATAGAACAAATCTATTATTTTCTAGCAATAAATAAAACATTTCAAACATTATTTTAAAATGAGCTCCATTATCTTGGTTTAATAAGTATACACCCCCTTTATTCTAACATCCCTTAAACAATCTCAGGAATGACCAATTGCCTTCAAGGTCACAGTTACTTAATTTTTTCAACACTTGTGTGGAATCACAGTAAGACAGCTTGATAGCATGAATAAAACCAGTCATTTACTATGGTCCTTGAGTTTGCAAGTACAGATCCACATAAAGGCAGTGGTATGGGCTCAAAGACCTCCTAAAACAACTCTGCGACACAATTGTGGAAAGGTACACATTAGGTGAGAGATATATCCATTAAGAAGTGGAAAGTGCATGGCAGCACCAACAGTCTGCCAAAATCTGGGCGTCCATCAAAACTAGATGACCAGGAAAGAAACGATTGGTCAGAGAGGCCACCAGAAACCAAATAGTGACTTTGAAAAACCTACAGGTTTTGAGGCCAACAGAGGACAACATGCATCACACAACAATTTCATAGATATTGCACACATCCGGCCTGTATGGGAGCATGGCAAGAAGAAAGCCATTTGTCATGAAGGTCCATCTGGAGTGTGGTATGAGAGTGGCAGAAGGTCTTTTGGTCAGATGAATGCCAGCATGGTCCATCACCAAACTACCATCACAACTGTCAAGCATGGTGGTGGAAATATAATGCTGTGGGGATATTACACATCTGCAGGGACTTGGGAACTTGTCAAGATTCAGGGGAGGATGGATGGGGCAGAGTACAGGGAGATTCTTGAGAAGAACCTGGTGAAATCTGAAACTGGGTCGGAAAATCATATTCCAACAGGACAATGATCCCAAGCATAAGGTCAAAGACACCATGGAGTGGTTAGCTAGGAACAAGGTGGATGTTCTGGAGTGGGCTAGTCAAATCCCTGACCTAAATCCAATCTAAAATCCAAGGAATGGTTTGTGTGAATCAGTGAAAACCAACTAACCTCTCCCAGCTTGAACAGTTCTGCAAAGAGATCTACAAATCCAGGTGTGGTAACCTTGTGGAGAGCCAACTACAAAGACTTGTAGCTATAATTGCTGCCAAAGTTCACTCTACCAAGTGTAGACTCTGGGGGTGTACACTTAAGAAATGAGGAAATCTGTCAAATGAAGTTCTGTCAAACGCTCTCTTGTTTTCAAATTAAAATGAATTCACTGCATTCATGTGGTATGCTGTGTTGTTTGGATCGGGGGAAAAAACAAAATGTAAACTTTTTAAAAGGGGGTGTATTTATTTTCTAGCCACTGTATATCTTATTTGTTCCCTATTTGGGAGCAAGTTATTTTGTTTTCACATTATTTTATAAGCATTGCACCACAAGAAATGCTTTAGGAAACTACATGAGCAGCATCTTTGTTATCTGTCACAAAGTAAATGTATAGTTATTGTGAATCATTTCTCATTTTCTTATATTTCAGTTCCTCAGGGTCTTAATATACTGCAGATTGTGATTGTGATTTCATCACTCGGAGGTTTGCTTCTGCTTGGCGGTGTGATCATCATTTTAAAATGCAGAAGGAAATGTTACACTCAGGGTGAGGATAATAATTCATTTTCCATTACACCTTCAGCTGGTATTCATTTTAAGACTTTTATTATTATTATTATTATTTTTTATTTTTTATTTTTTTTTGCAGATGAACCCATTTACAGCAACACATACCACAAGCGTAAAGAAAACCCGAGGACATGCAAAAAAAAAAAAAAAAAGGTCACAGGTCAAGACCACATGCAAATGAAATCATGAAGTTAAATCATCTTTCTTTAGACATCTTTATTATATTTAAGTGTTCGTGAGTAAGCTTTGCACTGCAAGACCCAGCCTGAAACAGAGATGTGTGTGTCTGTGGTTTTGCAGGCGGTTATTTTAAGGGTCTTTTCTGTCTTGTGCAATTGCCAGGAAATTGTTGTACTTGCATGTGTGCTGGGCACGGTAGACGCAGCTCTCTTTTTCTTTTCTTTTATTTATGTTGTATATACAAAATTATACTTGATACTTTAAGATACTTTAAGATTTTCCAAACTTAGTTTTTATATACTTCAGCAAATTCAGTCACACTTTAGAATAGCATGCACTTGTGGAAGATTGTCTATGTTGTGTAAGAAATGTGAATCTTATGTATGTGTCTAAACTCAACTTAAATTAGAGCCCTTAAGGGTTCTTCAGGTGTCCCTCTGAGGGAAAGCTAAGTAGAACCCTTTTTTTGGAAGCACCCTTAATTATCCATGAAGCCTTAAAGAACTCTTGAAGAACCCTTTGTTTTTAAGAGTGTATGTATTAACTGGGTAAGTGTGTGGTGCAAAATTCCCAATCATTGCTCATTTTTTTTGGAAGCTAGGAAACCTTAATTATACAGTACTGTGCAAAAGTTTTAGGCACATGCAAAGAAATGCTTTAGATCAAAGATGCCTTCAAAATAATGAAAGTAAATGTTTCTACTTTTTATTTTTATTTTTTTAAAGTACCATAAAGAGCAGTAAACAGTAAGGAACCCTTGAAGAACCTTGAGAAAAGATCACTGAATATAATAACCCTTGGTGCATTAAGTAGAAAATAATGAGGAAAAATTTGGAGTTTGTACCACACACTTACCTCATTATCACATACGGTATGCTCTTAGAAATAAAAGGTTCTTCGAGGGTTCTTTAAGGGTTTATTAGAAAAATTAAGGGCTCTGGGTTCTTAGTTTTTCTTAGATGTTACACTCAAACTTTAGTGAGGTTGTAAAGTGAATTCTTTGTATAGTTAAAGGTTCTTATCTTCTTAAAAGGGTTCTAGAAATTATTTAAATAATAAAAAAAAAAAGTCTTCTGTAGAACTCACACTATCAAAGGTTATGATGTCAAATGTGTTCAGAACAAATATAATTGTGCCTCAAAGACAATAAAATAACACCAGATTTATGACTGAAGCCAAAAATTGAAGTCCATGTAAATTTACAACAATTGATTATTTATTTTATGTCAATTCTGACAAATGAAAACTTTTTTTTTTGTAGCAGATCGCATGTTTTAGAAAGTGTAGAAAAACACTCTCACTGTGTAGGTGTGTATGAGTCGTGAAATGGATGGGAAACAAGTTATAGGTGTTTAGTACTCAGGCGAGACAGAAAGCTAAAACTCACTTCAATTAAAGATCAATGAAAGTCACCTCATTGTAGTGTCACAAATGTTTGCACAGCCCTATATTTTTGTTGCCTGGAAACCTAAGTGGTTAGGCTAAAACGTGGTAGCTAATGTAATAGAATAATTTATGGAGAGCTAGTTATGTGCAATAACACATACTAAAGAAATAAATGTTGTGTTCAAAACAAATGTACAGTTTTATGCAAAGGTTTGGGCACTTCTGGTTTTTGCAGTGAACACAGCAAACTATTTACACTATTTATATTTTTCCCTTTAAATGTTACCGCACAGTTACTTTACAGTATATATGATAAACGTATAATGGAGAAAAAAAATAGTAACTGCAGCATGTACAAAAGGTCTCAGAACCTGAACTCGTTAGGACTCAATTATCTCATTAGGATTCGTTAGCCAGGTCAAGACTCTCTGACCAAGTCATTAGCGATAACAATTCCAGTCATAATAATTATTCAAACCTAAGCAGCTGACTGAGGATCTGAAAATGAAGCTACTCTAATTGGTGTCTACAAAGCAGAGGAAGGCTATAAAATGATTCCAGCTGAAATGTCATTAATAAATGGCAGTTAAGAAGAACTTTAGAAGTCAAAGTAAGAGCTGGAAGACCAAAAAAAAAAAAAAAAATCAGATAAAACTGCCCATATGCAAATCCTCCAATGACAATAAAGACTTGCTGACACAGGAGTGGTAGTGCACCGTTTTGATTGCAAAACGTGATCTGAATGGAAGAGTCATCAGAATGAAACCTTGCCTGTGGCCTCATCACAAATCGCAATTTCTAAATATGTAAATAAGCCAGATGCCTTTTGGAAACGAGTGCTATAGACTGATGAAGTAAAAATGGAACTATTTGGCCACAGTGACTAAAATTATGCTTAGGGGTTGTGTGGCAGCCAGTGGCAGAGGAGTAGATGGAAGAATGGATTCCAGTAAATACCAGCATGATTTTCTGGAAGGAAATATGACACAATCAGTAATGAAATTTGAATGAATCTGAAAAGAGACTGGCTTCTATAACAGAACAACGATCCAAAACATACCTCAGAAGATCCAGAGCTGAAGCTTTGGGAATGGCCCACCTATTGTATGTAATTTCAGACAAATTAAGATCTTTGTAATCACACGTTATAGCAGACCGTCTGTCATAGAGAGTGTAGGTGTTATAAAAACATAACAGCATGTCTGCATTACTTACATACATTTTACACCCACACTGACTGGTAACACACACACACACACACACACACACACACACACACACACACACACACACACACACACAGGCGGGCCTCCTCTGAACAGATAACTTTCATGATCTCAAAATAATGTCGTTCCACTTTCTTAACTGTGTGACCAAAAACCGCCAAGTGCACAAGGTTCAACACCAGTGTCTGCACCAGTGATTATACTAGATCTTTCCAACCTTTCCAAGGCTTCTTGGCTTCTAAATAAAAGGTTTATGCCACTGAATCTAAACAAAAAGTTTTGAGATCGTTTGAGATATAAAACCAGATGCAGTATCTGCTGTGACCTTGTTGAGGTGCAGTATTGAGTAATAGACAGCATTGTCACGCTGAGGCTTATAATTCCAACGTGTTACATGTGTTTGACTGTAAGGATGTTTCTAAAGATGTTTATGTAGCTACAATTCACTGAGAAGAATCATTAAATCATTAAACTCGCCATTTCTGTGAGAGTTTTCATTCATCCAGTTCATACCGGTGTTAGAAATTCGGTAGTAGTAAGTCAGTGAATGGCTAATGTAGTTTGTAATGCATTTTACCGTAATCTACTGTAGTGCAGTCTTAAAGACGTTTAAACACTTGTCTGAAGGCATTGCGGGTAATTTCCCAGAGTGTAAGCATCTGTGTATGATTCATAGACGGGGGGCGGGGGTGGGCGGTGGGCGGTGGGCGTGGGGGGGGGGTAAAAACAGAGTCAGTACACTTCACCCACAGCGTGGTGATGGCGTAGGCGTTATAAAGAAAAAAGGTAATCAGATTTAACCTAGAACACGACATGCACACCATACAACAACAATTTAATTCACATGCATCTGTAGCCTCCTACCACCACCAGGGGGCAATGTCACCTGTAATGACTGGATATTTGAGTAACAATATTCTTTGTTAATTTATTTATTTATTTTACTGTTTTGAAATCGAATACTTCTACTCTTACTCAAGGAAATTTCCAAGAGAAAAAAAAAAACACATCTTACATCTTCACTTTGATCTGCCGTGTACTCGTTACAGCTCTCAGACATCATGAGATTTTATTTATTTTTTTACGTATTTATTTTCTTAGCAAAATAGTGTTGTTTGATGGCTCGTACTCGTAAAATAACGGTTTTTCAAATTTGCATCACATCTAAAGATGCTTGTGAGTTAACTATAAGTTTTAACTAGTGCCTTTGTTCCAGATATTTGGAAACAGCATACAGAAGGACTTATATTTCATTAAAATAACTCAAATAAACAGTTTTAAACTAGAAAATAAATAACAATAAATAATACAAAATACACTAGTAAAATAAATAAATAAATAAATAAATAAGTCACATCCATGTTCCTAATCCTGCTCTATCACTGGTGGTGTTATTGATTTACTTTAAACCACTGAGACGTGTCCCTGTTTACATAAATATACTAATTATTAACCATTAAATCACCAAAATCCTGTAGGTGCTGATTAAGTAAATTGTATAACAAATGATATTATAATACAGATCCCTCTTTCTCCACTGTGTATAACAGATTTATTTACTGTAGACGTCCTTTCACATTTTACGCCACCCGTTTATCAGTATAATAATTTATGTATAAAATCCTACATTATTCATTGCAACTCCTCTCACAGTTTTATTATAGTGTGATAATTATTATTATTTTCTAAATATTCTAAATATTCCTCAAATATGTAACTTCTGGCACCACTAGAGGGCACTGTAACGGAACATTATTATTATTATTATTATTATTATTATTATTATTATTATTATTATTATTATTATTATTATTATTATTATTCTGATAATACACCAGACAAGTATAAATTAAAATAGGTATAAATTAATGTTTGTCCATAAAAAAACACACTAAGTGAATACTGATTACTCTAATTATATATTAAACAAATTGTATTATTATATATTGATTAGCACATAAATATTATTTCTTATTCAGCAACAACATTGTGTGATATTATTATTATTATTATTATTATTATTATTATTATTATTATTATTATTATTAGCCTTTTACAGTATTAGAAAATTAGCTACCTATGCATAAGAAAGAAAGAAAGAAAGAAAGAAAGAAAGAAAGAAAGATAGAAAGAGTTTCTCAGTAGGTTGAACTGTCCCAACCTCTAGAGGGATAAAATATAACCTTATCAGTACATTAAACCAGGACGAAACTAAATAAGGAAATATAAAATATTTAATTTAAAAATAAGAATATTAATTATTTAATATGTGTTTTTAAACAGAATACAATCAGCATTTGTGTATTAAATATTTTTCTATGGACAAACATCAATATATAGCTATATTATTTTTATTTTTTGTTATTATTACTAGCCTAGGTAAGGTAGTTGATGAGTTTAACATTTAAATTTAACTTAGTTAATTTTCCACTGCCAAAGTAACATATAAAACTATTATGAAACATATAAAACAAGTATTATTATTATTATTATTATTATTATTATTATTATTATTATTATTATTATTATTATTATTATTATTATCATTTGGCAGGAGGACGCTATTTATTTTATTTCCACTATACCCTTACAACTCCATGCGATTTCAAAGTATATGTCTAATCCTAATGTCTTATCATAACTCCACCCCTTTAAATAACCCTGCCCCTTGCTCTAATTGTACCCACCTACAGTATATCAGTATATCCTTTTACAAGCTGACTGTATGAATTCTTACAAGTTTTCATGATGAGATTATTTCTCTCCCAGTGAGTTTCCCTCCAGTCCATGAATAAATAAAGCCTTGTTCTGGGTGGAGGACAAAAAGGACTGTGTCCAAAACCTCATGATAAAGTCAAACAAGTGGAAGTGGAGTGACTTGCTGCTCTCAGTGTGCGGTTTGGGACAGAGCCGAACCGCAGGGAGTTTCTCCGGAGACAAAGTGTTCCGCACTGAGCAGATTTTCAGCCTGGAGGTAAAGGATTTCAGCTATTTAACCCACATCAGCTTCTGAGCTACGTGTATGTTTATGCTTATGTGTTTAGATTTATAGGTTTAGCACATTATATCCTAAATTCCTAAATATTTACTTAAAGTGTGTCAGATTTATATAAATACACTAATAAATTCAATAACTCCCGTGAAACCATGTCACATAGTTATTTACAGTAAACACTGCGAATGTTTATATTTATTCATCAGTTCTCTGGGGATTATACTGTAATATTCAATAGATTTTTCTCCTCCTAACAAAAAATGTTATAAAAAAATAATATATACAGTAAATATTATAATCAGAAATATTAATTGAATGTCCTAAGAACATCTCTACACCTCCTTAACAATCTTAGGGTCATCTTTTATAAGGAAATATTCTGTTATAGTGTTTCACGTAGAACCTTTAAGGGTTCCTTCAGAGAACAGAAGAGACCTTTTATTTTTCCAGGAGTGTAACATTAGTGTAAATAATAATAATAATAATAATAATAATAATAATAATAATAATAATAATAATAATAATGCAATATGCTTTATTTATTTGTTTTTGTTTGTATGATTTGAAGTAAATGCGCTTTGAAATAAATGAATTGAAGTAAATGCATTGTGGACTTATTTTAAATAATTAAATATATTTGTTTGTTTGTTTGTTTATTTATTATTGGTATATTATTATTTTATAAGAACCAAAGTAAATGTATTATTTTAAAGATTTCATTTCAACCCAAACCGTTCATTTCCATTCAGGTTTTTTGGCTCTGCGGTGATGACGATCTCTTAAAATGAAGTCCAACTGATTTCAGGACCTCAGGCTGGAATGTGAGTGTGTGTCTCATCAAATTAAAAGCACATAATAGGTTTATAACTCATAACTAATACCATTAAACAGACAGTAATAATATATTATATGTTATATAAGATATAATGACATTTCTTAGTACATGTGTATTTTGCATGTTTATGAACAGTATCTGTGTAATGGACATGTTCTTTATTAAAGTACAAAATATGACATAATCAGCTTTTATAAAAACAGTCGGTGAATTAAGTTCAATGTATTATTTTAACTGCAAAGTGTTTTATTTTATATTAATTCATTTGTTTTTTTTTATTAATATGGATTTTCTTCCCTTTATTAAAACACTAAATTTGTCACAGAACAGCATTTAAAGAGTTAAGAGTGAAGAGTTAAGATCAATTTATTATTTGCAGGATTAGTATTAGGATTAGGATTAGGATTAGGATTACCCTGCCTTAGAAAAAAATCTCTTTTAAGAGCAAGACTTTCTTTGTAACTGTGAATTCTAGTCTCATTTCCTTGCAAAATTTCATTCTACATGAAAAATATGTCCTAGAGGAACAGATTATGTTATAAAATACACTACAACTCATTTTTTCATTTTTTTTTTTTGTGCCTCTCTTATCATCTCAGGTTAAGATGTTTGAGGCGACGCTGTCAGGATGCTTGCAGCTGTGCATCTCCCTGGCCATCGTGTCCAGCATTAATGGTACGTGACTGAATAAAGAGTGAAGAAATGTGCATTTGATATTTCACGGCTCTTGGATCATTGTGCATGTGTGTGATTACTGCTGTGTCTCTCAGGCAGGGTGGTGTCGACTCGGCAGGTCGAGGCAGTGGTGGATCAGCCCTTCAACCTGAGCTGCACGCAAGTCAAGACCAGTAGCGAGAAGGTGAAACAGGTACGCTGGCTGGACATGAAGAACCAGACGCTCATCTCGTACGTGCCGGGCCAGCCGGACAGTGTGAGCGGGCAGCACCATGTGGAGCTGGGCGCAGACCTGAAGGACTCCAGCAAGGTTCTCATCAAACGCGTCAGCTACCGGGACGAAGGCTGCTACACCTGCATCTTCGACATTTATCCCACAGGCTCCAAGGAAGGACAGACATGTCTCATAGTCACCGGTGAGTCCCAAGTACCGCAAACCGTACCGCACTGGACATGCACTGTGAACTAATGCGCTGTTTTAAATCACAAATTTATATTAATGCTTATCGTTTCTATAGCAACAGCTCATTCACAGGGATTCACATTGTACGCCACATAAAAAGAACAAGGAGACATTTACTTGTGGTGAAGCTGTAACTTTTTCAGGACGGAGGAGTTTACGTTTCTTAGTAACACGGCAAGCTGTGTTTTGTTTTGTTGTTGTTGTTGTTTTTTTGTCTTATTGACTTCAAGAGAGAGGGAGAAAGAGAGGCTGGTGAGGGAACGATGTCCTGTTTAGGGAATTGTTTATAGCTGCTGTAACGTAAGTGAGAACAGGAACTAACTTCTTTCATGGACGTTCCACAACATTATATCTAACTTTAAACGGGTAAAAAGAATTAATTAATTAATGACATTTAATCACTGGCACATTGCTGTGATAAAAGAGGATTAAAACACTTGATGATGTGCTGTTATAAGAAAATAATCTACTATGGGATGGGAACTTGAATTCAAATTATTCCCATAATATTCCAGGCTACAAAACCTTGCACTGGTCCAGAGCTTTAGATTTCAGAGAAAGATTTCAGCTTATCTTTTGAACAAAACTTGGACAGACCTGTATCATCTTTTGTGTGTGTGTGTGTGTGTGTGTGTGTGTGTGTGTGTGTGTGTGTGTGTGTGTGTGTGTGTGTGTGTGTGTGTGTGTGTGTGTGTGTGTGTGTGTGAAATGCTTTCACAGAGACGAATAAATATCTAGTCGTAATGTGTCTCAGATGTTCTGAGGTTGTGGAATGTTGGCCATACTTTATACTAAGTCTAGATTATACTATGAACCAAACCCGAGAGCATTTTTCTCCCCAGGAATGAAATCTATCTATATCCAGTCCAGACGTTTGATCATATTTATGAATTTAGATGTTGACGCATGTAAGAGGCTTTATGATATTTTTCAGACTTTTGTTTGAAAGGTCACTGAGAGTTTTTTTGGGGTCATGTGTTCTTCCCAATCATCATGAATTCGATACAGACGTCTGAATCTGTAACATCTAACTGAGCACACGGTAGTTTCCATCCAAGAGATTTTGGAGTGCATGAAAAATGTTTTAGATTCATGCCAATAGATCATCAGTCCTTATCCTCATTCACTTTCAACAAGGTCAGTCACATGACTCACGAGCTTTGGAGTTAGCGCCACAACAAGGATGGCAGTTTGCTTCTTACCTGGACACTCATATCTGCCCCTTGCAGACTGTCCAGTGGTGTCCCACAAGGCTCAGTGCTCATTCCTCTTCTGTTCTCCCTCTATACCCGCTCTCTCGGTGAGCTATAAACCCATCACATCCTGCTATGATGATGATGACACTCAACTCATCCTCTCCTTTCCTCCCACAGACACTCTGTAGAAACTTGTCAATTAAATTAAATCCGACCTATTCATTAAATCCGAAATCTGATTTCTAAAACCAATTAAAACCTAGCTATAATAAGAGCTAGCATAGCTACCTGCAGTTGAAGTTAGAAACCAGTTTTCATTTTTGACCTGACTTGATCTTATGGCTTTAAACAGCGTTTTATAAAGAACTTCTTTCTTCAGATCTTGGATGACTGTAGCCTGCTCAGTACTTTTATTTTATTGGCTCACTATCACAGAACCTGAAGTTTGAGTGTTTTTTTATTTCAGTTATATGTATCTGATTATAAATTGGAATGTTTTATGCAATTTACTATGCAAAGGTAAGTTGGGGTGTGATTTGTGTAAATTAGGTGCATATCATGTTGTATCGGGGCGTGTTCGTGTAACTTAGATCTAAGGGGTAAATTGGTGAATGTGTTATGTAAATTACATGTAAATAAAACAGAATTGGGGCATGTTTATGTGAATTATGTGTACGTATATTGCAAAATTAGGGTTTGTTTATGTGAATTAGATATATCTGTGGGTAAATTAGGGCATGTCTATGCAAATTATGGTGTGGTTTATATAAATTAGATTAGAGTCGATTCAACTTTATTGTCATTGTGCAGAGTAGAAGTACAAAGCCAATGAAATGCAGTAAATAAATTAGTATATGAAGGTAAATTAGGACATATTTTAAGTAAAGTAGATGTCTATGAGTCTATGAGTAAATTGGAATGTGTTTTAAGTAAATGAGATGGTAAACTGGGGCCATGTTTGGTTGGTATCAGATTCTTACAGTGAAATGTATTATTTTTATGTAAATGAGATGTTTATGAGGGTACATTAGAGCATGATTTATGTAAATTAGGATGTTTCTATGTAAATGAGATGTGTAAGATGGCAAATTAGGGCCATGTTTGGTTGGTATCAGGTTCTTACAGTGAAATCTTTTGAAAGTGTCCCACCAGAGTCTTTTTAAACATCTGTCTGTCTGTCTCCAGCCTCAGTGACCCATGGTGGGAATAAGACAGTGGTGAGAGGTAAGCAGACGTCTCTGTCCTGTGTCTACGGCCTGCCTGAGAAGGTGCAGCAGATTCTGTGGAAGAAAGTGATAGGACGTGGCGTGTTTCAGGACGTGGCGTCTTTCGCCAAACGCAGCGATCCCATCATAGAGGAGTTTTACGCAGACCGGACAAGTCTCACTCACTCTCTATCAGACTCACAGCTCACCTTTCATCCTGTGAAGATTGAGGACGAGGGCTGCTACACCTGCCAGTTCCACACCTATCCAGAGGGCACCAAGAGCGCCACCTCCTGCCTCACCGTGTTCGGTACGTCACTCATTAACTATCTACAGCAGAAGGTGATGGAGATTACGAGCTTCTGTGTACTGGGTTGGGAACAGAGGCAGGAAGTGAAGCTGAGTATCAGAAGCTGTTTATTGATTGGTCATGAGTCGACAGTACAGTGGAGTCCATATGAACATAATTTAGATCTAATGTGGAATAATAAAAATCTTGGCTAAGATGCCCTAGAAATGTCTCCACGTTTACCTTTAATAAAAATAACTTTTTATTATTATATACATAATAAAAAATTATATTATATATTATATATATATATATATATATATATATATATATATATATATATATATATATATATATATATATATATATATATATATATTATTTGTATTATTATTATTGTAAATTTACAATATTCATGTAAATGTCCTCATGTTCTCCTGCCATCTGTAATAGCATAATATCGCTAGGATTAGCTAGCATTAGAAATACTCAACTTATGTACTTAGGACCACAAACTTTTCACCTTTCGTACACTATAACGCAGCTCAAAGATCTTTACAAAAAAAATTTTAAAAATAGCATAAGGGAAATCAGAAAAATAGAAATGTAATAGAAATTTGACAAAATATAAAAATAGAAAAATAAAAATACAGAAAAAGCAGATAATAGAGAAAAAAGGGAAAAGTTCAACAAATATTTTTTTAGAATGATTAATGTAAAGGAAGATGCAAAAAAATAGAGAAAATAAAAATAATAATAAATAATAATAATAACACCAAGAGGCAGAAAATATCAAAAATATGTGTTATCACTACAAAATAAAAAAAATTCTAACAATTATAATAAAAAAATAAATGAGAGAGAAAGAGGCAAGAAACAGAGAAAATATCAGTGTAACAGAAACAGAATTGTGTGTGTGTGTGTGTGTGTGTGTGTGTGTGTGTGTGTGTGTGTGTGTGTGTGTGCACTGGAGACTTCAGATGATCCTCACTCTCGTAGCAAAATCATCATTAATGTGAATCAGTGACTTTTCGGATTTAAAGGGTTACTGGGATGTGAAATGAGCAGAAACACAAATCCAGCCCAGTGTGCAGCTGGACAGAGCCAGAGTGAGACGAGGAACGTGGACAATACTGAGAGAGAGAGAGAGAGAGAGAGAGAGAGAGAGAGAGAGAGAATGAGAGCGTTGTGAACGTGGGGGATTGTAGGAGGCCGAGATTGAAATGCATGATTGTGTTACACACTGCCTCACTCTGTGCTCTCCCACCTCCTCCCTCACTCTCCCTCTCTTTCTCTTTCTTTCTGTTCATTCTGTTGTTTTATTCCAACACTCATGCTTTTGTGTGCTAAGAAATCTTAATTTCAATCTCAAATCTCTCGCTCATATTTTGTCCCACTCTGTAAAATCTCACGTCCATCAACCTTCCAGAAATAAAAGTTTTGTGAAAGCTCTAGCATCCTAGCGAGAAGAAGCAGAAGCGTGGATTATTCTGTATATTGCCATATTGGATTCCAGACATTCCTCAACAGCACATGCACACACACACACACACACACACACACACACACACACACACACTCACACACACTAATGCAGACACTAATGTCCTAATGCAGTGGGTGTGTTATTGCTTTCTCCTCTGCAGTCCTCCCCAAACCTCAGGTGAGCTACAAAACCACATCTCCGGGTGTGATCGAAGCGAACTGCACCGCCGTGGCTCGGCCCAAAGCCGAGATCGTGTGGAACGTGGAGGGGGATAACAGGACTCTGGGACCACCGGTGTCCACGGTCATGCAGCAGGACGACGGGACGACGCTGGTCATCAGCACACTGATGGTACAGGCCGGCCTGCTGAAGGACGTCTCCGTCAAATGTCTCGTCCACCACAAAGGCCTGGAGTCAGCCATTGCCGTGTCCATGAACACCAAGAGTGAGTGAAACTCTTTATCCTGTGGTGGACAGAAATCAGAGAATCTCAGGGTAGCTGTGTAAACAAAACAATTTTGTATGTAGCAAAAATATACCTCTTGCGACTGATTTTAAAAAGTGAAATGTGTTAATGTCTGTTGTTTGATGAAACATACAGTGCTGTGAAAAAGTATTTGCCCCATCCTGATTTATTCCGTTTTTGTTTATGTCTTGCAATCAAAATTATTCAACCCCCATTGCAAATCAGGTTTATTGTCAAAATTTACAGACTTTCAGCTGTTTGTGATGAACAAATCAAACAAAAGCAATTGAAATAGTTCAGCACAACGAATGCTTCAAGTGGTTTCCCCAAATTCAACTGAAAAATTATTCAATAAATTATTCAACCCCTTCATGGCAGCATCTTTAGTACTTAGTAGAGACCCTTTTGCTGTTATGACCTTCTGCAAACGAGATGCATAGCCAGACATCAGCATTCCTGATGAATCTTAGTCCATTCCTCATGAGCAATGGCCTCCAGTTCAGTAATATTCTTGGGTTTGTGTGCTGCAACCTCCTTCTTCAAATCCCAGCAGAGATTTTCTATGGGGTTCAAGTCAGGTGAGTGTGATGGCCCTGTAGAATCTTCCAGGACTTCTTCTGCAACCAAGCCTTGGTTGAATTTGAGGTATGCTTGGAATCATTGTCCTGTTGGAAGGTCCAATGACACCTAAGCTTCAGCTTCCTCCCAGAAGGCATGAAGTTTTCTCCTAGGATTTCCTGATACTTCAATGAATCCATCTTGCATTTACATTTATGGCATTTGGCAGACGCCCTTATCTAGAGCGACTTACGTTTATGTCATTTATACAACTGAGCAGTTAAGGGTTAAGGGCCTTGCTCAAGGGCCCACAGTGGCAGCTTGGCAGTGCTGGAATTTGAACTCACGACCTTCTTATCAGTAGTCCAACGTCTTAACCACTGAGCTACCACACAGGGCAAACCAGGCACAACTTCACTCTGGGAAACACTGTCCTAGAACACACTCTACACTATGACTACCTTGGCTTAAAAATCAGCGCTTCAGGTAGCTTCAGTCTGGCAGTGAACGCCCTAAAAGAGAAAGCAGTATAGCTCTTTATGGTGTGAAGTGTGGGGCTCACTCTGTCAGGACAACTACTCTAGATGGGACACTGAGCTACCATCTTGCCTTCCACACACTGCAGGTTTCCAGTGCCAGAGGATGCAAAGCAGCCCCAAAGCATCACTGAGCCACCACCATGCTTGACTGTGGACAGAGTGTTCTTTCTTCATTCTTCTTTCTCCAGACATACTGCCGATCCATCGTGCCGAAAAGTTCCAGTTTTGTTTCATCACTCCACAGAACAGAATCCCAAAACTTCAGTGGCTTATTTATATGATTCTGAGCCGACTTTTCTTGTGCTTTTGGGTCAGTAGTGGTGAACGTCTTGGAGTTCTGGCATGGAAACCTTCTGCGTTCAGTACGCACCATACTGTGCCTGTTGGTGTCTGTTGCCACCAAGTCTTGCTGCAGGTCTTTTGCAGTCACTCGAGGGTTTTTCACAACCTGCCTTCTCAGAAATCTGGTTGCAGCCGTTGATAGCTTCCTTTTTCTGGCCAGTTCAGGTATTTCATGTGTTCCAGCTCAAGCACACCTTGTGCAACTAATGAAGCCCTTGATTAGTTAAATCAAGTGTGCTTGAGACAACACCTGTTTTTCATATTTGTGCTGTTGTGAGGGATTCTATTTAATTTTAAATAATTTTGAGACTGGAGAAGTCATTATAAGTTGCATTTTCAGTTGAATTTGGGGAAACCACTTGAAGCATTCGTTGTGTTGAACTATTTCAATTGCTTTTGTTTGATTTGTTCATCGCAAACAACTGAAAGTCTGTAAATTTTGACAATAAACCTGATTTGCACTGGGGGTTGAATAATTTTGATTGCAACTTTAGTTTTAGATCTTCAAACAAAATACAACATAAAACAAAAGCAACCTGAGTAAACACACAATACAGTTTTTATTTATTTTATTTTTGTTGAAGCAAAAAAAATTATCCAAGACCTGTCACCATTGAGAAAAACTAATTGCCCCCTTAACCGTAAAATCTGGTTGTGCCACCTTTAGCAGCAATAACTGCAACCAAACACTTCCAAAAACTGGAGATCAGTCTTTCACTTACTTCAAGGACTAGGACTCCTATGCTTAGGATCATTGTCTTGCTGCATAATCCAGTTGCACTTGAGATGTAACTTACGGACTGAAGACTGGACATTCTCATTTAGGATTTTCTGGTAGAGAGCAGAATAAATGTTTCTCTCAATTATTGCAAGTTGCCCAGGCCCTGAAGCAGCAAAGCATCCCCACACCATCACACTTCCTCCACCATGCTTGACCGTAGGTATGATGTTCTTTTTGTGGAATTCTGTGTTTGGTTTACTCCAGTAATTGTAATTGGACCCATGTCTTCCACACAGTTCCACTTTCGACTCATTAATCCACAGAACATTCTCCCAAAAGGTTTGAGGATCAATGTATGTTTTGGCAAAATTCAGAAGATCCTTAATGTTCTTCTGGGTTATCAGTGGTTTTCACCTCGCCACTCTTCCATGGATCCCATTTTTGCCCAGTGTCTTTCTGATAGTGGAGTCATGAACCTTTACTGATGCAAGAGAGGCCTGTAGGTCTTTTGATGCTGTCCTTGGCTCTTTTGTGACTTCCTGGATGAGTAGTAGCTGTGCTCTTGGAGGAATTTTAGAAGGTCAGCCACTTCAGGGAAGGTTCACTACTCTGCTGAGTTTTTCAATTTGGAGATAATGGCTCTCACTGTGGTTCTTTGGAGTCCCATAAATAGCCTTTGAAATAGCTTTGTAACCCTTCCCATACTGATGTATTTCAATCACCTTCTTCCTCATCATTTCTGAAATTTCTTTCAACTTCTTAGATTTGGGGAATTAGTAACAAGAAAAACAAACATGGAGAAAGTGTGGGTCTTAGTGCTAAGAAAACATCTAAGAATGTCTCTCCCACAGAGTTGGAGAGAGACAGATGTTACACACACAGGTCTCCTCTGAGTAGTGTCGTGGGAATTCTCAGACAAAAAGACACATATGACAGGAGACAAACATAACCATAGCTTTATTATTATTATTATTATTATTATTATTATTATTATTATTATTATTATTATTATTCATGCTTTGTAAGCTGTGTAAGGCATCTATATAAAAAAATTTCATCTGCTGTAAGATGTTCGAGTGTAAAGCAGGGGTGTGACCAGGTAATGCTACATTCGGCTAAAGGTCATTAAAATAAAGAAAACACCCCCTCAACTCAGACTTCCTACTCAAGAACTAGCTAGCTAGCTTTGTCGCTAACAAAAGTCGATCATGGAGGCACCCATGTTTTTTCCCACTTTGTAGTCCACATGCTTAGAAAATGATATAATATGGCGCCCCCTGTCAGTGCAGTAAGAAAGAAGAAACAATACACTAATAGGGAAGTTTAAAGTGTGCTTCTTTATATGACCGGTTATATTGCGGGTCCTTCTTCCCTTCTCCGATTCTAGCCACGCCCCCTGAGTACAACCGAGGGCTGTGATTGGACAGCGTATGTATAACGATGTGGCACTTCTACCTCTCTCTCGCACGCACAGCAAAGAGAGATGCCGTGCACATGGGAATTAAATTCACTTCTGACAGAAACCAGCGTTTATTTCTTTAAAAAGAAATCCCCTTCGATGCAATGAAGGTTTTGCTTTTCAGTGTAGAACATTTTCACTGATGAAATGCGTTTCAGGTGTGGCACGGTGGCCTTGTGTCAGAAATGAAAAGCCATACCAGCTGTGTGTTTTATTTCAATTCAAAGTGTGTTTGCTTTTTCTATCTGTCATGGAATCTTCCCATGGGCACCTCTTAGCTCCACCCAAGGTGTGTTTTTGCACAAATAAGTCTCATGAGGTGCATGAGGATGTGTTGTGTATTTAGTTTATTTGAATGAAAATGAGATGAATAACTGAACTGTCTCTCTCAGTTGGAACAGCTCTCACTATCCTGATCTCGGTGACTGCTGTGGCCATCCTGCTGATCATCTGCATGTGTGTCTGCCTGTGGAAGTGTGTTCTGCGCAGTAATGGTAAGTCTGTGTGTGTGTGTGTGTGTGTGTGTGTGTGTGTGTGTGTGTGTGTGTGTGTGTGTGTGTGTGTGTGTGTGTGTGTGTGTGTGTGTGTGTGTGTGTGTGTGAGATGCCCTTTTGTTCCAGGGTTATATTTGTGTCTTATTAATCTCTCAACACAATGAAATTAAGAATGACAAGAGGAAGTTCACACTCCACAGCGTGGAAATCCTGTCTCATTATTCTGTACCGCTGATTTCTGGATCAGTTCCTAAACCAGTAGCTCTCAGTCTAACTCCTGGGACTGGCTTATGTATAGTGCATATTTGAATGAACCCCTGGTGTGTTCTAACCCTCTGTGTGGTTCTTTAGTCGGGTGAGAACACAGTGGTCACACTCGGGTGTGAGGGCTTCTGAGCGAGGTGATCTCAGCCTGCTTCCAAACGAACTCTACTGAGGAAGTTAGATAGATAGATAGATAGATAGATAGATAGATAGATAGATAGATAGATAGATAGATAGATAGATAGAACTTTGTCCCAATGAAATGCTCATATATGAGTATGTGCAGTAGCTATTGAGTAGATGTATAAACAACAGTAACAGTATATACAGATAATATACAGATATACCAGGGTATATACTATGAATCGTTCAGTTATATACAGTATACTGAATCCGAATCGACTCACTGCAGGAAGTGAATCAAACACGCAGTGTGTTTTGCATCACCATATTTCTGACCTGTGAATGAAAGTGTTTCACGAGGACGTTTTCAGCTCTACACGGCCCTCAGCATATGTGTTGTTGTTGTTGTTGTTTTGTTTTATTTAGTTTTAAACCAAATAGCAAAAAAAAAAGCAAACGTTTCAGGCTACGTCTACGTTAATCCGGATACATTTGAAAACGCATCTTTTTCAGACGCTTCAGTGTGCACGAGCAGTTTTTGGAAAGCGTTTGAAAACGCCGGTGTAGACGGAGAGCGTTTTTAAAATCAGATCTATCCGGACTGATGTGGATGTAGCCTCAATTTCACGATGATTCATAAGCGACAAACGTCTGAGTGGATTAAGGTGCGACAGATTTTTGTTTTCTGTATTTATTGTGGCACAAAACACAACTCAATGTGTTTAGCGTTAAACCGCGTTCATATATTAAAGCTGTAGGTCGCCACGCAAACCGAAATGCTCTTTGTGAGGAAAATTATGGTTCAAATGCCCCGGTGAAGTGAGGTGGAAATGATCGAGTGAAGTTCTCATTAAATAAAGATGAAAGAGACAGTATTGAAGATCTTAGGTACAAATCTACAGAAGATCCACCGAAGCCAGAATGTAGACATGCACAGAAATCCTTAAGTGCATATTCCTACCTCGTCATTTACACAATTTTTCCTTGTAAATCGCCAGCAGCATGCCGGATACGGTAGCACACACAGATTAGCTTCTTTATTTTGGGTCCCAGTAAACAGGGCCTTCATTTTTTTTTTTTTTTCGGACTTTGTGAGTTTGTTCTGCGTCTTAAAAAGGACGGGCTTGGGAAGACGGGTCATAGAGCGCATTTTTTCCTGCATGAATCTGTGAGAACTGAGCTTTAGTGCTCTGGTGTGATTTCAGTGATTCTCCACAGCTGGGCTTGTGTCCTTGTGTCCTCATGTCCTAGTGCCAGTCACTCAGAGCTCTTTTGTATGTGTGAAAATAGTTCGCTCTGATTTCTGTGTTAAAAGGAAATGCCACTCAGGAGTAGAAGAAGGATTAATGTGGGTCTCTGGGTTCAACTGCTGTTACTGTGATTCCTTAAATAACTGTGTGTGTGTGTGTGTGTGTGTGTGTGTGTGTGTGTGTGTGTGTGTGTGTGTGTGTGTGTGGGTGGGTGTGTAGCAGAAAAAAAAGTGGAAATATATATATATCCAACAGAATGCTTACACAGGAAGACAAGTTCATGAGTTCAATTATGAGTTATGTCTCTTTCCCCATTTCCCCACTGTATTCTGGTAAAGCTGTAACTTTTCCTAAATTTTCCTAACGGAGGAGTTTACGCTTTTTGCCGTTTCTTGTTAACATGGCACGCTGCATCTTTTTGTCTTATTAACTTCCAGAGAGAGAGAGAGAAAAAGAGAAGCTGGTAAGGGAACGTCTGTTTACAGCTGCTATAACGTAAGCGAGAACAGGAAATTGTTTTGCCGACTCTCCAGAAATCAAACACTTTGGGACCGTAATCAGCTTCAACACACCACCCTGCTGCTGGTTATTTTACTACAGCAGCATGAGTGTTTATTTTCCTTAACCAGCGTATTTTCCTGAGTGTGAGCTCGGAAGCCGAACTCCACCCAAGACCTCTTGTGGGACGTGATTAGGCCCACTTCCTGTAACCATTATTTCATTTTTCCTTTTAACTTAATGACCTCTAAACACCATTGTGTTTAAGTGTGTGTGTGTGTGTGTGTGTGTGTGTGTGTGTGTGTGTGCAAAAGGAGTCTCTGAAATAATCAGGTTAGGTTATAGTCTTTTATCGAAGCCTTAAGCATGATTTAAATGAGATTTAAGCACGATTTTATTTTAACGGTTATATATTTAACATTATATACTGTAACAAGATGCTGTATTTATGCATGAATAAATAAATAAATACAGAATACATAACTGTGTAGCAGCTAATTAGCTGTATGACATTCTTTCTTCTCTTGATCAAATAGCAATTTTAGATGGTCTAGGTTTTTTTTTTCCTTATTCAAAATGGCATATTTTTGTCATGGCTCTGGGACTCCGAATGACCGCAGTGAGAGCCGTTATCTCCAAATGGAAAAACTCGGCACAGTAGTGAACCTTCCCAGAAGTGTCCGACCTTCCAAAATTCCTCCAAGAGCACAGCGACTACTCATCCAGGAAGTCACACAAGAGCCAAGGACAACATCAAAGGACCTACAGGCCTCTCTTGCATCAATAAAGGTTACTGTTCATGACTCCACTATCAGAAAGACACTGGGCAAAAATGTCATCCATGGAAGAGTGGTGAGGTGAAAACCACTGATAACCCAGAAGAACATTAAGGCTCGTCTGAATTTTGCCAAAACACACCTTGATCCTCAAACCTTTTGGGAGAATGTTCTGTGGATTGATGAGTCGAAAGTGGAACTGTTTGGAAGACAGGTGTCCCGTTACATCTGGTGTAAACCAAACACAGAATTCCACAAAAAGAACATCATACCTACGGTCAAGCATGGTGGAGGAAGTGTGATGGTGTGGGGATGCTTTGCTGCTTCATGGCCTGGGAGGGAAACATGAATTCTGCTCTCTACCAGAAAATCCTAAAGGAGAATGTCCGGTCTTCAGTCCGTAAGTTGAAACTGGATTATGCAGCAAGACAACGATCCAAAGTGTAGGAGGAAATCCACCTCTGAATGGCTAAAAAAAAAAAAAAAAAGTTTAGTTTTAGTCAAAGTCCTGAACCAATTGAGATGCTGTGGCAGGACCTTAAACAGGCAGTTCATGCTCGAAAACCCCCCAGTGTGGCTGAACTAAAGAAGTTCTGCAAAGAAGAGTGGACTAAAAGTCCACCACAGCGCTGTGAAAGACTGATCTCCAGTTGTGGGAAGCGTTTCATTGCAGTTATTGCTGCTAAAGGTGGCACAACCAGATTTTAAGTTTAATTCGTTTTTCACATTGGTGATAGGTGTTGGAAAACTGTTTTGTTTTTTTTTTTTTGCTTCAATAAAATACATTTATAATAACAATAATAACTGTAGTGTGTGTTTATTCAGGCTGCCTTTGTTTTATGTTGCATTTTGTTTGAAAATCTAAAACTATTTAGTATGAGATATACACAAAAACAGAAGAAAACCGATTTCACATCACTGTATTTACAAATCTATATTTTTCACACGTTCAATGTCTCATCCAGAGCGCTGATAAATTGCTGCGTATTTGAAACATCTAAATCGATACATGAGAATTTAAGACTCGCCTGCGTTGTCTTTAAGAGGATAAATGACAGCATATGTTAATCGACTCATCGATCCGAAGCTTGTCTCTGCTGTAAGACATTTTGTAAGCCAATGTGAGAGCAGATGTCACATCTATAATGCTGGAATTGCCTGACAGCCTTCATTGTGTTCATTCTTGACAGATATTGTTTGTTTTTTTTAAATATTTCGTTTACTCGGTATCGCAGAAGTCATAAAATAAACCACAAGAAACAGGAAATAGATGTTAGATTCACACACATTCGTAAGTGTACCCTTCCTTCAGACTTTGGTCTGTGACGTTTCATAGGGGGATTTCTACTCTGAGTAGTATACATCCTTCACATTTAAGATAAATAAGTCTCCTCCTTGACTCAGGAGAGCACGCCTTACACATCACTCAGTTCCTGATATACAGGGCGTCATTTTTCCCTTTTTCCTCCAAAATGTTCTCCTGCTAAACATGAAAGAATGAACAGTTTATCCTGAATCTCCTGACAAAGGCGTGATTGATTGTTCTCAGTAGTTCTTCCTGAGAGTTTTTCCACTGTCTACGACCAGCCCATTATTCTGAACCTGTTAGTTCCTGTTCAAATCAAGGTCTTAGTGTGACATGATATGAGTCCTGCTGCCCCATGTGCTGAGGTGAGTAATGATGATGATGACACAGGAAACTGAGACAAATTCTGTGGTATGTACACAGGAAACGTTCATAGATACCGAGTGGTATGACTGAACAGCGGTGTGTGTGTGTGTGTGTGTGTATATGTGTGTGTGGTTGTGGTGGGAAGGTGTTATCTGATAAAAAAAACAACAACAACACTGCTGCTTTTTTGCTTTTTTTTTAACTACTTTCCAACCACTTCAACAATAACTGAGTTTGGTCGCAATTATAACACTTTATTCATAAAGCAACAACAAACCTGCATTAAGCCCTGATACAGTATAAACCTATATTTATAAATACTTATTCCAGTAGGCATCATCTGAGTTTGAGGTATCATTGCACTTCTGGAATGTCAGACTGACATAATCAAGTATTCCTAAAATCATATAAGCAGAAATATATAAAGCTCATTTTACTTAAGGCTGAGAGAAATATAGGCTACATAACTGTCAGTGTGTGTCATGACATAATGACATAACTTTATAGGAAGTTGTATATAGGTCTATAGAAAAAAAAATAAATTAATTAAAAAAATATATATATATATATATATATATATAAATAACAGAGTTGTTATAAGTATTCATAAAAATCTTGCAAGTGTTAGCTTTTGATGTTTGAATGTCATGTGATTCTGACATAGAAGACGTCCTTCCAGTGAACTTCAAAGACTCTCTAACATAATTCAGCCTGGAACATGTCATAACAACCATATGTCAGCCGAACGTCACCCGACTCAGGTATTATGTCAACTTAATACCTGATATGGCCAGAGCCATATCACCCTGCAGCTCTCGCCTGGTTTCCCACGGAAGCTAAGCAGGGTTGAGCCTGGCCAGTACCTGGATGAGAGACCTCCTGGGGAAAACTAAAGTTGTTGCTGGAAGTGGTATTAGGGAGGCCAGTAGGTGGTGGTCTTTGTGGGTCCTACTGCCCCAGTACAGTGACAGGGGGCACTATACTCATATTGAGATGTAAAACTCTGACTCTCTGTGGTCATTAAAAATCCCAGGTCACTTCGTGTAATGAGTATCACTCTGGTGTCCTGGCAAAATTGCCCCCATTGGCCTAATAATCTCCATCCCTGAATTGGCTATATCTCTCCTCTCCACCAATAGGTGGGGTGGGTGTTCTGGTGCACTATGGCTGATCATCAGGTGGATGCTACACACTGGTGGTGGTTGAGGAGATTCCCCCCTCCCCCCCCATACTATGTAAAGTGCTTTGGGTGTCTAGAAAAGATAACTAATTATTATTATTAACTTGATGTCAGAACTGACAGTCTGATAGCTGGCATGTGTTAGAATAGGTCTTTACGAAGGTTTCCGCCAGTCGTCATGAGGTCATAAAGGCCGATTATAACAGGTGTCACCCGTCAGACTGCTTCTTTTGTCAAATTCAATGTCATGGTGACGTAATACCTGAGTCACGTGATATTGAGTTACGAAGTCAGGTGTCATGATGCTTTAACATAAGTCAGCCTGGAAAGTGTTATAACAACTCAACTGAATGTCACATGACTCAGGTGTTATGCCAACTTGATGTTGAACTGGATGACAGCAGCAGTCTGATAGCTGACATACAGTATATTTATGAAGGTTCATGTCACGTTATGTCACTCCTTATAACGTTGATAAAAGCCTTCATAAAGACTGCTGCTTTCGATGTCAAATCGACCTGCCATTTGCTTGACATAAGGTTGTGTTATGACACTTTCTCATGTTAGAGCTTCATGACAACTGACTTTATAGCTGAATCTTAAAGCCTTAATTAATTAAGCCGTAAGTGTCACAGAGGAGATTTTAAAGCTTGACTCTTGTTCTTTGTTTTTACAGAATAAAGCACATCAGACTGCTAAAGTTGGAAGATGATGAGTTTCAGCTCTAAATCAAAATATGGATAATTGATCCTGATGAGAGAACGTGTACTGAATGGACAGAATGGACCGACGCTGACCTGTAATAACCCGCTTCAGAGACGTGGGTTCACCTGCAGGGGCGTGGCCACACGGGTGGGGCTGGGTGGGCACTCGCCATCACACATCTGATAGGTTAATTACTTGTATGAATGAATTATTGACCTCACAGTGGTTTAAATAATCATTGTAGTGTTAATATAAAATCCGAAAATAACGATAAAGCGAGATTTCGTGTTGTTTCCATGATTTCATTTGCACCAAGAAAAATCATCAGATATAATTTTACAATATTCATAATTCGGTGGTTTTACAACAATTTGTACTGGTTTTCCACCAGACAGTGACACTGGCAAATCCGTCTTTCCACTTTTCGTCATTATTTCCACTTCATACTGTAACTTTAGAAATAACTGTAATCACCAACGTTGGTTTAGAAGAAAAGTTTACATCGGCCTCTGAGTTCTCGCACGAAACCCGGACGTGAAGTGATCGACTACATTAGGGAATAAGATAATAGTAATATTTTTGTAAATATTTTGGTTTATAATCAATTACAACCATCTATTAAACTTTAAGCTAATGTTTAACATGAACACCACCATATGCTAACGCTAACTAATACTAGATAGAACGCACAAACATTTTCAAGACGCAGTTTTCCCACATGACATGAACGCAGCGTAAGGATCTGTGTTTGATGTCTCTAAACGAGACATGTGGGCGGGGCTAAAACAGTGCAGCTCATTGATCGGTCAAGCACAATGATGAATCGTCCTGATAGTGTCTCTGTGGTGTAGTGACGGTAAACTTTTTCTAAATATTTCTGAAGGCTTTAGGAATTGATTGACAATTGTATCTTAAAATTTTATTTTCAAATTCATTTACACACAGATTATTCACTTAGCAGGATTAAAATCCACATAAAATCCACCTTTTTAAATTAAATTTAATATCAAAATAGATTCCTGCTCACTATACATGCTCACTACATTGCATATAACAAAAAAATACCTTGTAGAAGGTATGTACTGTACCTTCTATCATCATTCTATCTCTTTTTTTTGTTTGTTTGTTTGTTTTTGTTTACAAATATTCCACCCAGCTTAGTGGAAAGTGCCATTTGTGTGCTCTTGCGTCACCTTTTTCTTCGAAAACCTAAAATCCAGGGTACGTAACTGAGCACGGGTCATGTTTATTAGATAGTCCTGACTAAAAACCTGGAGAGAAAAAAAATCAGAGATAGAAAATGCAGATTGAAGAAGGAAGTAGTTGTTTTTTCTTTGCTGTCACATGAAATACGATGTAACATAAAAGCAAAAGACAATTGTCAAGCGTTGAAATAAATCTAATAGGAATCTACTATATCGCCAATGTACTGATGAATGAATAGTGCTAGTAGTTATTATGACATTAACAACTGGTTTAATTTAACTAAATGACTTCCACACTCAGCACATACAGTAGAATAGCACTTGATCCAGCACAGACTGTTATTATATATATATATATATATATATATATATATTTGTAGTTACTCATTATAATGAAGCCACAAGATACTAAATCAAGTTCATTAAATCGTAATGCGTGTTCAATGTATGAAAATTTTATCACACTTTTAACTATAATTTTCGCATTATTTAAACAATGCCAGTTTTTGTGTTAATTTGCTGCACTTTCTTGTAAAGAAAACATGTCCAGGGTTTGAAGGATAATCTGACCAAGCGCTCATCTGCTACGGTATACTCATTTTATCCATAAATAAAATTTGCTCCTCGAAAATAAGCCATGTCTCTGATTAAGATGCGTCTCCTCTGGTGTCTCCTTCATAAAATTCATAGGTCTATTTATGTATTTAATATCAGCCTCGAATGACATTCCATAGTGTGTTTCAGTGCATTTACAGCCAAAACATACATTTCAGTCTGACATATCGTGGTTAGATGAAACTGTCAGACGGTGGCGCTGGACCTGACACTGCTCCTCACTCGAGCCGATATCACACAAGAGACTTGAGCTTAAGTTCAAGCTTAGAACACCTGAGACACGGCTTTAGACGAACTCCGCCCGCACCTGCGTGACTCTCACGTGACCTCTCAATAGCGCTTGAGCCTGTAGTTACATCTGACGTTTGAATACTGATGTGCACAATTTCAGCAATAAATTCTCACTACACACATAACTCACTTCAAAAAAAAAAAAAAAGACCTTTTCTGAGACTAACAGTGGCACCGTGCGGTCCTGAGGCAGGTATTACATAAACGTTATATAAATCCTTGGGGATTGCTTTGATAAAAATAATAATAATAATAATAATAATAATAATAATTTATATAATGTGTATGAATCTGTAGGTACTTTTTAAATAAAGTGTTACTGAATATTCCTAAAGCACACGCATGTTTTTATGTGTTTTAATTCAATTTCACCATCTGATCAGTTCAGCTGGAGCTCTAGATGAAGATGTGAAACCGTTTCTCCTGCGACAGACATTTTCAAATCAAGCTGTATTTAATTCATATCTAGACGTAATGTTTTAAAATGTTTAAAGACTTAAAATGTTTGAAGCAAATTTGAGTGGAAATGCTTAATAAGAGCATTATTTCTTGTGTGATATACAGTATGAATGACTGATGTGTGATGGCTACAGTACGTCTTACTATATCAAATATTAAAGTTACACATATTAAAGCCTGTGTGTGTGTTTCTTTTTGTTGTTTTTTTTTTTTTTTAATTAAATGAATATTGGATGTTATATGGGATGTTAGGGGCGTGGCTTTAAAATTGTCACTAAATAATTTAAGCACTAAAATACAGTACTGTGCAAAAGTTTTAGACACATGCAAAGAAATGCTGTAGAGCAAAGATGCCGTCAAAATAATGAAATTAAATGTTTCTACATTTAAAAAAAAAAAATACAGTAAAGAGCGGTAAACAGTAGTAAATGAAACAAAGTCAATATTTGGCGTGACAAAAAAATAGAAATAGTAGTCTCCGGTACAATGTGTGCAGTTTTATAAGGAAATGAGCTGGTAAGTTTTATTGAGCATCTTGCAGAACCAGACTCAGTTCTTCTGGACACTTTGACTTTCGCACTCGCTTCTTATTTTCTGCAGCGAAACCCAGCAGCCTTCATTGTGTTTACTGTCTGAAAAGTGTCTCTTACGTAATCTGCCGCTTTCTTTAATGACGTACAAACATTTTTCTGTAACATTTAATTTTGTGCTAGAAAACTAATGTCTGCGATTCGAAAATGTTTTCTGTACCGACTTGATAATGAAAATCTATAACAAAGCTTGTACTAAAAAAAAAAAAAAAAATAGGGTGGCTAAAACTTTTGCACAGTACATTTGTATATTTCTCCAGCTATCCGAGAAAGAATACACTTTCGGCCACTCCTATACAGGGACGTACCATTTCTATACCGGTGAGTCGACTTTCTCGGCTCATTACATTGCTTTACTGTGAAGATAAAATAACAATAAAGTGTCCAGGAGGCATCGGGGGCACAAAAATAAACAAAAAAAACCAAATAACGTCTGGTTGTTACAAAATGCTGACAGTGGAGACTCCTTCCATAACTAATATATGGTTAATTCATTCAAAACAGGTCATACATGATATAGCAAACCAAAATAACAAGGCTCAGAACTGATTGAATGACTTCACATTAACCTAAAAGTCCATGTGCTTTACATCATGGTGAGGCAGGAAGTGAGAAGGCCAGAGAGGAAGCAGTTGAAAACTCAGGCGAGGGTGCCCTCTGGTGATCTGGAGTGGGACTGTCCGTGTTAGATATTACAGCTTGTAATATTGGTTATAATTAAACAGAAATCCATATAAACGCTGTGTATTTCTCTGAAATGGTGCAGAACCGATTGTCCTTTTGATGAACCGCTGCTGGTGGACGGTTAAGTTTTCTGCATTCTTTCCACACCTGGTGCGCGTTATCATTCCTCCTGGTTGTTATTGTTTTCAGACATGTAGGCATTGTGCCCACAGTTTCATGCCCTGTTTGATCTGCACTGAAGAACACACCGTGTCCAAACCCCACTGCTGTGTGAAAGCCAACGAGGCCCCTGGAGCTGGATTTAGACTTCGATTTAAAATAAAATGTGTCATGATATATTGCATTTGGAATTTTGCATATGACGTCTTTAATTAGAAAGAGTTATTAATAATGTAATTGTATAAAAATGTTTTGTTTCATGACATGCACATGTCCATATGGGTCTTCTGCAGGTATGATCTGTGATTAAATGGAGGAGTTTTATAAAGTATAATTTTATTAATTTTTGCCAAATTGTGCACGTTCACATTAATATTAAAAGTGTCTGAAATGGCTTCCTCTGTGCCACTTTCGTAGTGATCAACCTATCAGGAGGTTATGAGCGCTCTGGATGGGAGGGGCATACCCTGTCTCCCCTGTCAATAACACTGACAGTAGCCAGTCGTGGGTATCTGTGAGCTCATGTATGCGGAAGAGGGCGGATAGCACTTTCTTTTTCAGTTCGAAAACATGCGGTTGATTGGCTTCACGTGTCTCAGAGGAAGCATGTGTTAGTCTTCACCCTCTCGTGTGATGGGGAAGAACTGGCTAGTGGGTGGGAATTGGCAGGTGACCAAATTGGGGAGAAAAATTGGGTAATTATTTTTTTTTCGAAGTACTTAACAAAAGTCGGTTAGAACTAATTTATCATATCGTATCATAAGATGAAGTAAAATTGTGATACCCTTCCGAATATGGACAGATTAGCACTCTATTATTTAGGCAAGTTTCATTCATAGAGAACATTTCCTATTGTACACAAAGCGAAATACATAGTGAAAAGCAAAATGTGGGTAGAAAGTGTCAAAGTCACAGGGAAAAGTGGAGAGTTTTGTGAGAAGGAGCTTGTGTGAGATGTTCTACACAGATTCGAGCAGCCGCACCATGCGATCACCGTGACCGGCCTGTAGTGATCTGAGAGGCCACGGAGGTTTCTATTCTTCTGAGATCTGTGATGTGTTTAGGTCCTGAGCAATTGAGTGATTTATAATAACAAATGGTGAAGGATTCCAACCTGCTAAAACTAACTTCTAGAACATTTTATAACCTAGATATATCTAATGTGACTGTTAATCCCATGTTTCTGACTCGGACTTTAGCTACAAACTACAAATATTTCAGTCTTTTCTTTATTTACAGTAAATAGTTAGAGGAATTTTTTAATACCCATATTTTCTCAGGATCTTGGCTGAATGTGACTTTCTGGTAGAAGTCTGCCCTCTTGTGGCACGTCAGAGGGAAAACAGAAAGACGTCCACATTTGTGGTTAAGATAAACCTACACTTAGTATGTGTGAGGTCAGTACAGGTCAGTAGTTTGTAGCTGTAAAGTTACTGACCATACCCCGTCTGTTGCAGTGCACAAAGTATTGGCACACCTTTACCAACACAAGAAGAATTGGTGTTCAGATGCAGTTTCCTCACCTCCTCACTGCCATTCCAGTGTCTTTCCACTGAGTAGGAAATTACTAGGAGAGATTTTGGAAGCATGTATACTCTGAAACAGAGGTATATATATATATATATATATATATATATATATATATATATATATATATATATATATATATATATACAGTATATGCTAATATATCTTATAGTACTATATAACCACAAAGAGACAGGACTTTTGTGTCATTCTTTAACAGATAAAAAATTGTAAACATTGGCAAATTGCTGTGGTATGAGACTTATGTAACTTCAGGAAGGTAAGATACAGTGAGGGGAAAAAAGTATTTGATTCCCTGCTGATTTTGTACGTTTGCCCACTGACAAATAAATGATCAGTGTATAATTTTAATGGTAGGTGTATTTTAACAGTGAGAGACAGAATAACAACAAAAAAATCCAGAAAAACACATTTCAAAAAAATTATAAATTGATTTGTATTTTAATGAGGGAAATAAGTATTTGATCCCCTATCAATCAGCAAGATTTCTGGCTCCCAGGTGTCTTTTACACAGGTAATGAGCTGAGATTAGGAGCACTCTCTTCAAGGGACTGCTCTTAATCTCAGTTTGTTACCTGTATAAAAGACACCTGTCCACAGAAGCAATCAATCAATCAGATTCCAAACTCTCCACCATGGCCAAGACCAAAGAGCTGTCCAAGGATGTCAGGGACAAGATTGTAGACCTACACAAGGCTGGAATGGGCTACAAGACCATCGCCAAACAGCTTGGTGAGAAGGTGACAACAGTTGGTGCGATTATTCACAAATGGAAGAAACTGTCAGTCTCCCTCGGTCTGGGGCTCCATGCAAGATCTCACCTCGTGGAGTTTCAATGATCATGAGAACGGTGAGGAATCAGCCCAGAACTACACGGGAGGATCTTGTTAATGATTTCAAGGCAGCTGGGACCATAGTCACCAAGAAAACAATTGGTAACACAGCATTCCTCCTCCTCCAATGTATTAATCCATAATGTTTTGTGGAAATATTTATATATTTAATTTAATACTTTTCAGCAATATTTTGGTGTAAAATATAATTATTTTTAACAAAAACCTCTGAATTCTAAAGCTTCAAAATGTCAAAATATAATGTCAAGCACAGCACATTCTTTTGTTATTATTATTATTTGTTACGACCCGTAGGGTGAAGGAGATGAGCAGGATGCACTTGCAGGGGAAAGTGTTCAGTTTATTAGGAACAAATGAAACAAAACCTTCAAATGAAACATCAGGTTTAAACATCTAAAGCCATTACTAAACTAATGATAGGCTAAAGCTAAACTAGAAAGGTGATCTAGAAATCACGAGAAAAGAGCGCACGGTTAAACACATCTAATCTAAACTATAATATAATACTCCGCCCCGAAGCGGAAACGGAGTGGCGTATTTAAACACAAAGAGATCACATCAATCACATGCCCAAATCAATGACAGCTGAAACTCGTCAAATTGCACAATAAACACGAACCAATGAGAGTTACGGAGGCGGAGACATGACACAGACCAAAACATACGCACATGGGGGAACACAGGAGGCGGAGACATGACGTGAACGAAAACAGACGCGCATGGCAAAAGTAAACAAAACGTGAGTCTTTGTGAATGGCGCTGGAATGTGCTCCGTGGAATGCGGAAGTGCGCTGCTCTGTTTAGCAGCATAGCGAGATATGCTGCTCCGTCGCGGAGCCGCAAGTGGGAGAGCTAACAGAACAAATCAGCCTCCGAACTGAGAAGGAGAGCAAACACACATCCAGAAATTAAACCTATGTAGCTAGCAACGAAATCAGGAACTGGACTGGGAGCAGGACTGGGAGCAGGACTGGGAACCTGATGGGGAACCTGATGGGGAACCTGATGGGGAACCTGATGGGGAACCTGATGGGGAACCTGCCTGAGAACTGGCTCAGAGATTGACCTTGGAACAGGGCAAAAATCTGGACATGGACTTGAACATGGACTAGGATTAGGGCAGGAACCTGGACATGGACTTGGACATGGATTAGGGCAGGAACCTGGACATGGACTTGGACATGGACTAGGATTAGGGCAGGAACCTGGACATGGACTTGGACATGGACTAGCTTGAGAAGAGGTCATCCCATGGACCTCAGACATGGACAGGGCAGGAGTGGAGGTTTCTTCTCGAACCTCTGACGAGAACACGGCTTGGGTGGAGGTCTCCTCGTGGACCTCCGGTGTAAGCAGGCCAGGAGAGGAGGTTTCCTCTTGAATCTCTGACTGCTGCTTGGGGCTGGAGGTCACCTTGTTAACCTCCAGAGGCAGCTCCACTGTGGAGACCTTCTGCTGGGCCTCCCGCTGGAGCTCGAGGCTGGAGTACACCACGTTAACCTCCCTGTTCAGCTCCTCTGTGGAGACCTTCTGCTGGGCCTCCGGCTGGAGTTCGGGGCTGGAGGTCACCACGTTAACCTCCTTGAGCAGCTCCCTTGAGAAGATCTCCTGCTGGAGCTCTGGGCCGGAGGTCACCACGATAACCTCCTTGAGCAGCTCCCTGGAGGAGACCTCCACAGAGCGCACAGTTAAACACATCTAATCTAAACTATAATATAATACTCCGCCCCGAAGCGGAAACGGAGTGGCGTATTTAAACACAAAGAGATCACACCAATCACATGCCCAAATCAATGACAGCTGAAACTCGTCAATTACACAATAAACACGAACCAATGAGAGTTACGGAGGCGGAGACATGACACAGACCAAAACATACGCACATGGGGGAACACAGGAGGCGGAGACATGACGTGAACGAAAACAGACGCACATGGCAAAAGTAAACAAAACGTGAGTCTTTGTGAATGGCGCTGGAATGTGCTCCGTGGAATGCGGAAGTGCGCTGCTCTGTTTAGCAGCATAGCGAGATATGCTGCTCCGTCGCGGAGCCGCGAGTGGGAGAGCTAACAATTATTATTATTATTATTATTATTATTATTATTATTATTATTATTACATTCTTTGGCAAAATATCAGTTAATACAGATTAAATATATAAATAGAAAAAATTATCCATTTACTGGTTCAACAACAGACTAGAATTTTCTATCTTTTAATTCCTGCCATCCAAAGAAACTGCTAAACTATCCACTGACCAGCAGATGGTGAGATTGGGCCACAGCTGCTGATAAACCAACCAATAAATTTTCACACTTGCAAACATGCCTCATGAATATATATATATATATATACAGTACTGTGCTTTAGGCACCCTATTTATTTTTTTTTTTTTTAGTGCAAACTTTGTTATAGATTTTTTTTATTTTATGACGTCTACATGATCAAATCAGTACAAAAAACATTTTCGATTCCCAGACATTAGTTTTCTAGCACAAAATGAAATGTTACAGAAAAATGTTTGTATGTCATTAAAGAAAGCAGCATATTACATAAGAGACACTTTTCAGACAGTAAACACAATGAAGGCTGCTGGGTTTCACTGCAAAAAAATAAGAAGCGAGTGCGAAAGTCAAAGTGTCCAGAAGAACTGTGTCTGGTTCTGCAAGATGCTCAATAAAACTTACCAGCTCATTTCCTTATAAAACTGCACACATTGTACCGGAGACTACTATTTTTATTTTTATTTTTTTGTCACACCAAACATTGACTTTGTTTCATTTACTACAGTTTACTGCTCTTTACTGTATTTTTTTAAAATGTGGAAACATTTAATTTCATTATTTTGAAGGCATCTTTGCTCTACAGCATTTCTTTGCACGTGTCTAAAACTTTTGCACAGTTCTTTACATTTTGAACAATTTTAATATTAAATCTCAGCTTCACCCCTTAATAACACCTTTTAAGGGGTTAAAACACTTTGTTTAATCTCTGTCCAGAAAACTAATCTGTGATAAAAGTGTCAGTGGTAACATGGCATAAAACCGCACAACTGTTAAAAGCTATCATAAAGAGGCGTGGTTATGTGTGCCGCTGTCCAATCAGAGTAGCTCTTTTCACTCCATTTAAAAATCTGAATATTCATTCAGATCAAGCGAATTATATTTAGAATTATTCTAAAAGTGAATGTGTTTATTATATTTCTGAGAGACTCTGCCTCTCTTTTTATACCCAATCATGTTACTGACCTGTTGCCAATTAACCTCCAGCTGTTTCTTTTTAGTAACACTTACTTTTCCAGCCTTTTGTTGTCCCCGTCCCAACTTTTCTGAGCTGTGTTGCGGCCATCAGATTCCAAATCACCTTATTTTTTTCTTAAAATGGTACATTTCCTCAGTTTAAACATTTGATATGTTTTCTAAGTTCTATTGTGAATAACATATGGGTTTATGAGATTTGCAAATCATTGCATTCTGTTTTTATTTACATTTTACACAGCGTCCCAACTTTTTTGGAACTGGGGTTGTAGATGGGACTCCAGTCCGCCACAGGGCATAAAACAAAGTTTTGTTTGTTTGTTTATTTATCTTCAGTAAGCACTTTATCCTGGTCAGGGTGGTGGTGGTGGTGGTGGTGGATCATCTCCCCCAGGAACACTGAGCGTGAGGTGAGAATACACTCTGGATGGGCTGCCAGTCCATCATATTTATTTCATCTTCAGTAAGCTCTTGTAGTAGATTTATAAACTGTAGCCATAATTTGTTTGAGGTTAAAGTGATCAGGAATGTGGGTCAGAGAGACCATGTGAACTAAACCCGGTTATCTAAAATTTACTTCAGGGACTGTTTGGTATCAATCTAATCCATATTTCATGGTCAACAATGTGGTGAAATCATACATATCATACATTCATTTATACATTATACATACACAATACATACATTTTAAGAAATAACATTTATTCCAACACCTATAAATATGCATACTGAGACCACCTGGTCTACATGGGAGACCTTTTCCTTTTGTTCCAATGACTCATTCTCAGGAATCTAATTAACATACAGCACCCTAGGGTGAGCATGGGGGTCCACATAAATTGTGTTTCCTCCATTTGGTACTTTGGTCATTATACATTTCAAAGAGGCTCAAGGGTATAAATAAGGTATTCATTATACAATGACGAGAGACTTTACCACCTTAGACACTTAAAAGGGTAGTTCACCCAAATTACACCCCCCCCCCCCCCCCTCATATCTGAAGATGAACGAAAGTCTTATTGGTTTTCAATGACGTGAGGGGGAGTAATCCATGATAGAATTTCTATTTTTGGTTGAACTATCCCTTTAAGAGACTTTAAACTGCCCTCGAAGGTGCTAAGGACCTTTTTCACCTGCACCTGATGGGGAAACATCACAGCCTAGTCTGGGAACAGCACCAAGCAGGATAAGCGACTCTCCAGAGGGTGGTGCGACCAGCTGAGCGCACCATCTGCACGGAGCTCCCTGACCTGCAATCCACTGACAGCAAGCGGTGCTGGACCAAGGCCAGAAAGATAGTGAAAGACCTACAGGCCATTCGGGGTGCATGGAGCTCGCATGTTCTCCTTGTGCTTCGGGGGTTTCCTCCCCCAGTCCAAAGAAATGCGTTGTAGGCTGAATGGCATTTCTAAATTGTGCGAGTGTGTGGGTTTGTTCCCTGTGATGGGTTGGCACCCCATCCACGGTGTCCCCCGCCTCGTACCCCAGAGTTCCCTGGGAATTAAATGTATTAGAGTAAGATATTTAAGTCATAAAGTTAAAACAAGCATTTATCCTTGTAAGACAATATCATTTCATATTTTAGTCCTACACACTTTATCCCGATCAGGGTGACGGTGGATGCAAGGCCTATCCTGGGAACACTGAGAATGTGCTCCGGATGGGATTTTTTTTTTCTTAATTAACATGATTATCCCCTTTATGCTGGTTAGAGCTGTAATGGGTATGGAGCCATTTTATTTTATTATTATTTATTTTTTATTTTTTTAATGTATATTTTTAAACACGGAAAATAACCTATATCCGTCCTGACCATGCAATCAAATATTTTTTTTTTTTAAACAACTACAAACTACTCATCGCATTGCGTCATAATCCAACACTGCAGCTTTAAGAGACCGGTTTCACACAAAATATTTACTGACTTGTTTGTTTATTTGTTTATTTATTCAGTTATATTTCACTTCGAAAACACAGCGACTCAGGATACGAAACACAAACCCGGAAGCTCGTAACGCTGTGGGGGTCAAAAAAAAATTACATAATTAATAATAATCATTAGAGCATTTTGATTGGCTGAGAGGACGGAGCAGACGCCCCCGCCGCATCCAATCCGCGTGCGCAGAAAAGGCCACACCGCCTGACGATTGGCCAGAAGATTTAGCTCTTTAAATATGTGAGCTACCGCTCGGGGAATGTCGCGTGTGCGCGTGGAGGTGGATAAGCACTGAAATCACACCGCTCTTCTGCTTCAGCGCCATTTAGTCACCACTGAGGTAGGTGTAAAAGCTGATAGAGATTTATTACCTCATATTTATTATCTCGTATTTTATCTGGTTTTTTTTTTGTTTGTTTGTTTTATTATTATTATTATTTTTATTATTTAAGCGTTGTTTTTTATTTTTTAGATACGAAACCATAGCTACGGCAATCAGCATCATTGTGTCTGGCACTAACAATATAATACTGCATTAATCCTACTGAGAATAAAGGTGCGCTGCAGCCGGTTAGGGAAATGTAGGTTATAATTTCCATAATATCAGGTGGGGTCAGGTCAGGTCAGGTCGGGTCAGGTCAGGTCGATTGCGTCATCTTGCCTCAGCGTTAATCCTAATCAGTAAAGCTACCCAAACTGTTATTAGCTATTTCTTTCTTCTTTAAAAAAAAAAAAATATATATATATATATATATATATATATATATATATATATATATAATTATTATAATTATAAATAAATCTAAGGATTATCTGAATTGAAATGATCTTCTCTTTACTACCTGTAGTTGCTACATTTAATATATTTTATGTTTAACACAATATACAGTAAATATAGAGGAGTTATTATTGTTTACATCCTTATCCATGTCATAATGAAATATCGAGCACTGAATAATATTATAACAGAGTAATGTTATATAATTATTGACACACCGCATCTTTAAAAATGGATAAGATTGACGTGTAATTCAGTATCAGATAGTAATCACAGTGTAATATTACTTCATTATATTATAAACGTTTATATCGATTAAAATCGAATAACATTAAGTATTATTATTATTATTATTATTAATAGATGGTGTGTGTGTCTAATAATATGCAACCATATGTTGAACCCAAAACCTCCCTTTGCTGGAAAATGAAGTGCTCTATGTAGGTTGTAGAAGGCGTTTGGGAGTCAGCCCTGTTTCACCAGGCGGTTTTTAGGGCATTAGGGTGACCTTCGGGATGAAGGAAGGATCCAGAATGCGCAACTTTGTGTAGAAAACTGTGTAAAACCCTGCAGTTGTCCGGCCTTCAGATACATTCGACGTATTTAATAAACCGACACACTGAGCAAATGTTTTGTTCTAAACTGGTCCGTTCTGCCTCGACTCATTTACATTTACATTTACATTTACGGCATTTCAGTTGTGGGTTAAGGGCCTTGCTCAAGGGCTCAACAGTGGCAGCTTGGCAGTGCTGGGATTTGAACTCACGACCTTTCGATCAGGAACCACTCTGCTCGTTGTGTTTCATTGTTTCAAAGCACAAAGAAAACAATCTGTACCGAAAAGAGAAGGAAGATCTCTGGTCATTATTCTGGTCTGTTCAGGTCTGCTTATTCTACACTGACGCAGATGATCTTAAGAGTATGAACGTTAGTGAAATGGTGTGTCCACAGGGTGCAGCTAGCTGTTAAATACACAATTTGTAAGATGCGGAAAGATTGTAATTAAAGCCGAACTGGCCGAACAGGTTTGTATCTGTCTGAAGTAAAAGTTCAAATACATTGTGAGACAGAATGGATTGAGCCGATATTTATTTCGCCTTAAAATGAATATTAACACTAGACATCTGACAATGATGAAAATGAGTTTATTATTTTAAAACCTTTTTTTGCAGAGGTGCCAGCGTTTACAGGTTAGCCATAGCTTTGACGAATTTTGACCCGTTGCTATGGTGATGCGGGAGAGCGGCGCATTTCAGTTGTCAGAACGAACCTGGATTCACCGAAGGGGAAAGGACACGGGACGTGAGAGTCCTCACTTCTCGAATTCACGAGCCTTGGCTTTGCGAGCCGATAGAGATCCGACGTCACGTGACCTCATGACGGGGGTGAGGGGGAAAAAGCGTGGTGAAAATCCGAGTGGACGGTTTTAAAATCTGTTACGCCATAGCGCTGCTGAATTCTGGATTCTGATTGGTCAGAAGGTGTTGATTAATTTTCTATTACAGCAGCTCCGACAGTAGCGCTATATATATATATATATATATATATATATATATATAATTTTTAAAATAAAAATAGCTAAACTAATTAGAATTATTTCCTTATTTCTTGAACTCTTTCACCCCAGTGTGATTAATAGCTCAGTACTCACACTACTTATGAAAGTGATTCATTTCCGATCTTGACTAAAGAAAAGGCCAGACGCTTCAGTTTTAGTGTGACTTCCCCAATTTCTGTCTTGCATCAGCCACACAGGTGCTGTAACAGCATTGTTCGGTGCAGTTAGTACACCTTCTTTTCTAAAAAAAAAAAGAAAAAAAGGCTCCATTAAAACCCCCAGCGCGTTTAAACCTGGTGTTTAACTCCTGCACCTGAGTGTATAAGCTTCATTTATACAATTATTACAAAATTAAAATAAGTGCACGTCCTCATCATAATCAACTGTTTACAGCTGTAGTGAAACAGACATCTTTTGTAGATATGAGCACCTGACATTTTTATTACTCACCTGAAACAAAAACCAAAACAAATCCATCCCTCTGTCTGGTCGAACAGGAACACGAAAACTTTAATGCTCTATAAAAACATGAAACCTCTTTCTGTATACCATTCTGTAAGGAAGAAACCACTCTGTGTAGTGTCGTTAAAGGAAAATAATCAACGACGGAGCGGCGTCACTTGTTACCACCTCCGAGTTGATTATTTTCCCGTAACAGCACGACCAGGAAGTGTTTTATTCCTCTCGCAACACAACAACACAACAGTTTGCCAACGATTACGAAGTTTAATCGTAAAGCGTGAACTCGTCTGTAAAGTTACAGCTTTACCTCTGACGGTTACAAAGCGCCGACACTGGAGACTCCTTCCATCCAAATGACTCCAAACAATAAATAAACATCTCTTTACTTTAAGAAAACGTCACCTGCTGCTGTTCTGGAAAATTAATCAACACCTTCTGACCAATCAGGATCCAGAATTCAACAGTGCTGTGATATAAAGGTTATTAATGTTTATTTAGATATTAAAAACATTTGTTTTGAATCAAGACCTGGAACATTCTACATGTTCCATCACGTTAAGTACAGTAAGAGCCAGCTGGCACTGTTTTGAGCATGTAGGCATCTGAAAACACCTGTGTGTGTGTGTGTGTGTGTGTGTGTGTGTGTGTGTGTGTGTGTGTGTGTGTGTGTGTGTGTGTGTGTATATACAAGTGAGGGAAAAGTCAACACAGTGAATGGTTCACTGTGACTCAGCTCTCAGTGATAACAGTAGATATGCTCATATACACAAGCGTGTGCGCGTGTGTGTGCGCGTGTGTGTGCGCGTGTGTGTGTGCGTGTGTGTGTGTGTGTGTGTGTGTACACACACGTTGTTTTTGCACTGTTCCTGAATTATTGAATCATGAATTGTTCGTCTCATGAACTACGCCCCATGTTGCTCTTCGTACACAATACAAACGCTACACTCACCTGACCAGGTTGATGCGACACAAATCCGATTTTCTGCGACTCAGATCTGATTTAATAAATAAACCAGAATTGTACTAAGAAGCTTGTAATGTGAAAGTAGCCAAAGATCGTACATATGTGTGTAGCTACGACGCAAATTAACTGAATTATTTAGCTGTACCTTAACCTGTGACACCTCCATCACCTGCCTCAGGTGTTTGGGTTCGTTTTTTTTTTTTTTTGTTTTTTTTTGTTCTCCACCCACTAGCCGAGCCATGCCTTCAGGCCTGCCTGCCTCAGAGTCGCTCTGCCCTCACGCCATCAACAAGATGTCCCTGCTGTACGGAGACGGCAAGCCAAAGGACAAGAACCAAGTGGGGAACAGCGTGGAGGAGGAGGAGGAGAAGGAGAACGTCATGGAGAGGACCTGGATCCGTCCAGATCTGCCCAGCAGGTGCACGTGGCAGCTCGAGGACCTGAACACGGCCTCTCCTCACGTCCACGCAGAACGGTGAGGAACGGTTTATCAGTTAAACGCCATTTTCTTCACTTTAGATGGTATACTTCGAGGTCCTGCATCACGCTGAGGTCCTCAACACCAAAACGTCCAGTTTTACAGTAAGACAGGAAGAGACACAGGAAGTCGAGTCATAAACATAAACAGGATTTTAGTCATCTGTTAGTGTAACTCAACCACATAATACATCATTTGTACATTTCCATTTACATCAGCTTATGACTTCTTCAGCGCTGCGAATTCTCCGTTCCGATTGGTCGGAAGGTGCGCATTAGCTTTGTATGGGCTGTTTATATACATACTTCTATAGGAACAGCTCATTCAGAGGGACTTGTACAGCGGACGGTCCACATAAACACATTAAAAACCACTGAGCTGGACTTTTTGGACTTTTTTTTTTTTTTTAAAGTCTTTATTATGGCAAAATGAATTATTAGACGATATATAACGTTCTCCTTTTCCCTGCAGGACAAAAGCTCCCAGCATTCTGCCCAACATCCTGAGACACATCGGAGACACTCCACTGGTCCGCATCAACAAGATTCCCAAAATGTTCGGGGTGAAGTGTGAGATCCGTGAGTATGAGTGCTATAGCAGTGAGTTTTACAGGAATGTTTCCTAACCGTCACTTCCACTGAACCCACAAACAAATTAGTCATCATGCTGAACTTTGTGCTTTAGAGCACTATGATTATGATTATGTGTCTCCACATTGTCATCATGCCAGACATTCCATGCGTACTTCATACACATCATATCTCCTAACTGCTGTGCAGTCATTAATACGTCACATGACCATTTCTACTAAAAAAACGTCCCTGAATAAGACACGTACTGTACCTAAACCTCCAGAGCGTCCTGCTTACCCTGAGTTCCTGAAAAGGTTACAGCAGTGAAAACCTTCCTGACTTTCTAAAATTTTTCTAAATGTTTTTCCAGCGTTCCTGAAAAGGTCCCTTCAGTGCAAACTTCCCAAGTTCTCTGCAGTAGAAAAAGTTCCGAAGTTTCCAAAATGTTTCTTGAGGTGTAAAAGTTTCTGAGTTCCTCAAAAGTTTCTTTAAAAGGTTCGTTTTAAACGAACGTGTTCGTTAAAAGGTGCAAAAGGTCAGAACCTTTCCGAGTTACGGAAAAGGTTCTTGCAGTGAAAAAGGTTTCAGAGTTCCCGAAAATGTCTCCTGAAGTAAAAACTTTCCCAAGTCATCCAAAAGGGTTCCTTTGGTGAAGATGTTCCTGAGTTCCTAAAAAGGTTCCTCCAGGAAGACTTTCCCAAGTTCCTAAGGTTCTTGCAGTGAAAACTTTCCCAAGTTACCAAAATGGCTCCTTCGCTGAAAATGTTCCTGAAAGGGTTCCTGCAGTGAAAATGTTCCCTATTCCCTGGAAAGATTTCTGCATTGAGAACTTTAACCAGTCCCTGAAAAGGTTCCTGCAGTAAAAAAATAAAAATAAAAATAAAAAATAAAAGGTTCCCAAATTCCTGAAAATGTTCCTGCAGTGAAAACATTACCAAAAAAAATTACCAAAACGGTTCCTTCAGTGAAAACAATCCTGTTTCTGAAAAGGTTCCTGCAGAGAAAAAGTTTCCTGTAGTGCAAAATGTTAAAATGTGTCAAAGTGAAAACATTCCTAAGTTCCTGAAAAGGTTCCTTCAGTTTAATTCCTAAAAAAATTCCTGCAGGAAGAAAACATTCTCGAGTTACCAAGATGGTTCCTCCATGTTACAGAGTTTCTGAAAGCGTACCTGGGATGAAAACATCCCAGAGCTTTTGAAAAGTTTCCTGCAGTGAAAATGTTCCTAAAAAGGCTCCTGCAGGAAGACTTTCCTGAGTTCCTAAAAAGGTTCCTGCAGTAAAAACCATATGTGTAGGCTGTGATTTAAACTCAGACTTGGTTTCAGTTTGGTTTTGATGGGAAGTGGTAGAAAAGATTCCCTACAGGATATAACGAAATCTCTCCCACCATGGAATATGCTGTACATTATCTGGGGTTATTTTCTGGTAGGTGAAAGACTCCGCCCCGCCTCCACATGTAATCCAGTCTGAGCTGGACTCGGGTCTCGTCTCTAAATTTGTTCCATGTTACGATTTAAGCTTGACTTGCCAAAATGATTTAAAAATACATTAAGGGTCAGAGTGAGTACTGCACATCACTGTGTTCCACAAAAGCTCAAGGAAAACCTGGAATACATCTTTACCGATAAATATAGGTATACTGGAATACACTATCCATAAATACTGGAACGCTATCAATAAATACTGGAATTAAATACTATAATATTCTATCCATAAATACTGGAATACTGAAATAATCTAATCTATCAATAAATACTGGAATACTCTTGATCAATAAATACTGCAAATAGTCCATCAGTAGATCCTGGAATTTTCTCTCAATGAATAATGGAGTCTTTAGCAATAAATACTGCAATATACTATCAATAAATACTGGAATATTCTTTATCGATAAACACTGGAATACTCGATCAGTACTGAACTGCACCTTGTCCCACCAACTGCACACACTCTAACCATTCCTAGTAACTTGTATACAGTACGTGTGACCATGCACAAATCGTAATGCACACAAAACAATATTTTTTATAAAATAAGAATAATGCTAATAATAAACAAAGCAGGAGAGGACAAATCAGTATAAACGGATTAGCCTTTTCTCGTTCTGACCTCTTATTGACCCTTTCACATTGAGCAGTTATTATTTGACGCGACTGCCTCACGGTGCTGTAACTCTAGCGCATGTTTCCGAATCCTGCTCTTTAGCCTTCACACAAGTGTCCTTTCACTGCGACTGAGGACCTCTTTGTGCATTAATCTGACCCTCTATCTCCTGCGTTCACGACTTCTGGACCGACCTCTGAAATACGAAGCGCATTTGGCCCAGTGTGCGTTCACAGGAATCCAAAGCCCCGAGGAGCGAGCTAGAATCCATTAGTGTGTTTAAATTGGCTGTATGTGGTGCGTTCACTTTAGTGTTTGTTGTTTCATTGTATTCTCTTATAAGTCTAGGTGAGAGGGTTCAGTCATGACCGTTAAACAGGTCAGACACGCTGCACAAGTAAGTTATATAAACATTCGATGTCACCTAAACTATACTGAACAGGTTTGAATCTGATGTTCATGTAACATTCATGGAAGGAGTCTCCAGTGTCAGAGGTAAAGCTGTAACCAAGTTTTCCGGCATCTTCAGGACAGATGAGTTTTTATAAATTAAAAAGAGACATTGTTTTTGTCTTATTAGCATTAAGAAAGAGGGAAAAAAGAGAGGCTGGTGAGGGAGCGACTGTTTATAGCTGCTATAGTGTAAGTGAAAACAGGAACTAACTTGCATCTCGGGTGTTACTAAAAACGGATAAAAAAAAAAAGTATGACGTGTCGTTATTCAGTTAATAAATGAATTTTCACAAAGATTACTCTTTTTTTTTTCTTCTTAATTGAAAGCATTGAAATTGATCTGTTAGTCATGTTTTTGACTTGATTGGTGTGTGTGTGTGTGTGTGTGTGTGTGTGTGTGTGTGTGTGTGTGTGTGTGTGTGTGTGTGTGTGTGTGTGTGTGTTTGCAGTGGGTAAGTGTGAGTTCTTTAACGCTGGAGGCAGTGTGAAGGATCGCATCGCCATACGTATGGTGGAGGACGCGGAGAGAGACGGCATCCTCAAACCCGGAGACACCATCATCGAGCCCAGCTCTGGAAACACAGGTGTGTGTGTGTGTGTGTGTGTGTGTGTGTGTGTGAGGAAGTAAGTAAAGCTTTATTTATACATCACCTTTCAAAACAATGTTTACAAAGTGCTTTACAGAAGACATGTACAAGAGAATAAAATCGGTAGTACTATATAGTATTATATAGTAGACTATATAAAAATGAGTAATAAAAGAAATGAAAGACAATAAGCAAAAGAGAAATAAAAGGCTAAGCAACTAAAATTAGAATAAATAAAAGAATACAACTAAGATAAAGTATGGAAAATGAACTGGTTTGAGGAAAGGCCCCAGTGAACAAATGCGCTGAGATACTTTTTAAAAGTGCTAATTGAATCAACTGCACGTAGGTAAGTTCTGTGACATCCACAGGGGTGCTAATCGACTTGTGGGCATCTGGTGCAAGTGAGAGGCAGAGTGGGGGTCGTCTGCATACTGATGGAAGGAGATGTTATATTGATTAATTACACCAGCTAATGGCAGCATATGTGTGTGTGTGTTAAATAACAAAAGACCCAAAATTGAGCCTTGGGGAACACCACGATACATCACATGACGTCTGGAGGTGTGTGTACCCAGTGCAGCATAGTAATCCCTGCCACTTAAGTAGGATCTAAACCAATCTAGGTCTAGGCCTGATAAGCCAACCCAGTTTTGACAGATTACCCGAGTCTTTATTTTGTTGCAGATCATTTAAAACTTTTACAAGAGCAGTTTCTGTGCTATGGTTGGACCGAAAGCCAGACTGAAATCTCTCTGTTGATGTTGAGATAGTTATTAAGCTGTATGGACACGACTTTTTCAATTACTTTGCCAAGACATGGAAGATTAGAGATACATAAACATACCAACAGGACAAGTGCTGGCTATGTTTTTGCCTTATGCTAGTAATTGTAATGCTGAAGAAAGCTGCAAACTCATTGCACTTTTCATTTGTGAAAAGGTCTGAAGATATTTGAGGTGAGGGTTTTAGCAGATCTATCTACGGTGTAGAAGAGGAATCTGGGGTTGTCTTTGTGGCTGTCAATTAAACTTGAAAAGTAAGATTTTCTAGCAGACCTCACGTTGTTTTATAGATAGCTTGGTGAACCATAAGCTTTCTGTGCTTCCACTGCCTTTCTGCTCTTCTGCAGTCTCTTTTTAGCCTTACAGTGGAGGTACTGTTTCTCCAAGGGGCAGCTTTAATTATCCCAGAGACAGTTTTTGTTTTTAAGGGGGCAACAGAGTTAATACACTTTGGTCCGCCTGACATTAAAGCTCTCCACTAGAGTGTCTATGGAAGGGAGTGAAAGAGGGGGAGAGATGATATGATGATATGAGCTCCATGAAGGTCGCAGTTGTATCAGAAGTGAGTTAGCGCTTAGTGACAGTCCTCTTACCACTCACAGTGTTAGTACACGCTGAAACTTCGAAAGAAGACACAATAGCGGTCAGAAATGACAATGTCGACTATCTTTGATTCATTAATTAGCTACACCATATGAGCTGAGCTGAGTACAGAGCTGCAGTCCTGTGAAGTCTGGTTTTATATATCACTTTTATATATCACTAAACAACCCTTTCCCTGCCATCACCACACTTGAAACAGGAAGTAACATGACGAGTTGGATCAATCACGTTACTTAGAGCAGATGCAACGGATTTGGACCGCACCATGGTTCTGTCGAAGCCCCAGACCAACATTTTTAAGAGGTCTACAGGTCCAGGGATCGACTCCCGGGCTCGAAAACAGCGTTCGCACATCATCTCATGTTCGCACATTCCAATCATATCAGGTGAAATAAATCAAATAAATAAATGTGTCCTTGTTCTGTTGTGTGTGTGTGTGTGTGTACTCTCAGGTATCGGCCTGGCCCTGGTTGCAGCAGTAAAAGGTTATCGCTGCATCATCGTCATGCCCGAGAAAATGAGCATGGAGAAGGTGATTATTTTTCATGAACTTCAAAATTTAAAAAAAACTGAGAGCTCCGAATCTCACTGACAAAATCTGATCTAGTGTTGAACAAGCATTATTGCATCACAGAATAAACGAGTCTATTAGGTTTCAGTATGCAAATGAAGGACACCAGGTTATAAGAGTAGGGGTGGGGCATGTGGAGTTTTCTCATTTCCACATTCATCATTATCTGGGTTTTTTTTTTTTTTTAACGACGGTTAAAATGCTGTAGTTTTTCAAATGTAATGAATATAAAGTGATGTAAAGGTTTCAAACAGCAGTGCGTGTGTACACGGCGTGTTTTTAACGTGAAACCCAGGTGGACGTGCTGCGCGCTCTCGGCGCCGAGATCATCCGGACCCCGACCTCCGCCCGTTTCGACTCTCCGGAGTCTCACGTGGGCGTGGCCTGGCGCCTGAAGAACGAGATCCCCGACTCCCACATTCTGGATCAGTACCGCAACGCCAGCAACCCGCTTGCTCACTACGACAACACGGCCGAGGAGATCCTGGAGCAGTGCGACGGTAACTCGTACATACAGAATCACGTCTGCTGGTGAAGGTGCGTGCAGTGTTTCGGGTGTCGTGACGTCCTGGCTGTGTGTCCGCAGGTAAAATAGACATGCTGGTGGCGGGAGCTGGAACAGGCGGGACCATCACCGGCATCGCACGCAAGCTGAAGGAGAAATGTCCGGACATCAAGGTAGAGCTCAGATCTGTCCATCAGAACTCACCTCAACTCTTCTTTTTGTTCTTTGATTCTTTCTTACTTTGATTCATTCCTGCATTCAACGCTCATAAGCTCATTCTGGTGTCGAATACAGGCAACATCAGCTTTAATAAAATATCATATTAAGCAGAAATATGTCATTGTAATAGCAAGAATGAAACAAATTCACTCCTGAGACCTAGAAACTCACTTAATACACTTATATACTGTAGTCTACTTGTACACAAAGGAAAACTCATGATAATGATTAAAATGTTTGATGTAAAATTCAAGCTAACACGTCTGTGTGTAGAAAATTATAATAATAATCTGCAAGTTTACCCACGAGGCTTAAACATTTAAAGAAATCAAAGGGAAAAGCTGTCCTATACTAAGTTACTTTATCTATCTGTTTAATTCCTGACCAGTGATTTGTTGTTTGGACCATTAAAATCATCTGTTACCATGACAACAGGGGCACACCCGGTGATTCAATACATTGTGATTCAGGTGATTATGGTGATTCAGCCATATACATTGAAAACTCTCAGAATGTTTCAGTTTTGTTGTCTTGCTGTGTGTGTGTGTGTGTGTGTGTGTGTGTGTGTGTGTGTGTGTGTGTGTGTGTGTGTGTGTGTGTGTTAGATTATTGCCGTGGACCCAGAGGGCTCGGTCATAGCAGAGCCAGAGAACCTCAATAAGACCGATAAGCCCCAGTACGAGGTGGAGGGAATCGGATACGACTTCGTCCCCACCGTAATCGACAGATCTGTGAGTGACAGCTGTGTTTTACGTCATTTCTGGAAACTGTTTATGTGTCATTATGTCTATTAGTAGTGTAGTGTGGTAAATGCTAATGACAGCGTTAATTGCGTAATCATGCGATGACTGATTGTCAGGTGGTTGACAGTTGGTGCAAGACCAACGACAAGGAATCCTTCAACATGTCACGTATGCTCATCCGACAGGAAGGACTACTGTGTGGTACGTTCCCTAATCGCTCTCAGGAAACCTGTGATGATATCCGGGCCTCAAAATATCTCTTGCATGTCTTATATATTGCTTAACAATTTAGGAATTATCTGGCGTAGAGACTTAACAGTGGGGAAAAAAATCACAATCGCAAATCCACTCATAGCTTTATAGTTTAGCACTAAACCCAATGTGTTGTTTTTTTGGTGTTAATTTGTTTGGATTACACACAACTCCACAAAGATTTCTATTGATTTGCTGTACAGTTTTCATCGTGGCAGTCGTAGTTAGTCCTCATAAAAAATCACAGAATCACAGCTTTTTGTTATTCGCTACACCACTCATAAGTCTGATCAACTGTTTTGAAAGTTAATTTATATAAAACGCCACTTATTTATTTGAAACGTGGGCATTTTTATTGAATCCTACGTATTAATTTGGACCTCGGACCATCTGACCATTTCCTGTTTCTCAGCGGTATAGAAATGGAGACTAGATACTAGATGTAAAAATTGCGAAGCAAACCACCAGTTTTCACACTGTTTACTGCGTTATTTAATGTGTGTTTAACTAGTTAGCTGTAGGCTGTACATTTTGACTACCACCATCATCATCAGAACTAAAAATAAAATAAAATAATAATAATAATAGGCCACGCCCACAGTACTAAGCGACACGACTGACCTTGTTGCCTGCTATTCAGCATAGGATTAGTCTCTAGGTAATAAATGTGAGGGGTGCCAATACTTTCGAAACCAGGCTTTTACAACACAAATCACTATCTAAAAACTTTATGCTTTAAACATAGTGTTAAAACACAATAATTCAAGTATTTACTACATGAAGGGTGCCAATAATTTTGGAGTTGAACGTATACAGTAGGATATAGATGGATATCCAGTAGATTAATGTATGTTATGTATGAATGTGTGCGTGTAGGTGGTACTTCGGGATCAGCCATGTCTGCAGCGATGAAGATGGCGAAGGAGTTGAAGGAAGATCAGCGCTGCGTGGTCATCCTGCCCGACTCGCTGCGTAACTACATGTGAGCATCTGCTGACTTGAATTCTGGGTCCTGATTGGTCAGAAGGTGTTGAGTAATCCTCTGTAACAGCAGCCCTGACAGCAGCGCGGGCTTATATTAACGCGCTCGTTCTGATACGTCATCGTTACTATAGTAACAGCTCGTTCATAATAATAATATACAGATACATTATACAGTTTTCTGAAAGGAGACGTAACATTTATAGAAGGAGTCTCCAGTGTCAGAGGTAAAGCTGGAACTTTTATCTTCAGGACAGACGAGTTTACATGACAATCTGCGATTTTTATTTATTTATTTATTTATTTAGACTCTTATTAACTCGAACAGAGAGAAAAAAGAGGAACTGGAACTGCTATAGCATAAGCGAGAACAGGAATTAACTTGTTTTGTGGACATTCCACAACATTAGATGTAATTATAAATGGATAAAAATTATCATCATTCTTTTAATTAAGTAATCATTGGCAAATTGCTGTGGTATAAGAGGTAGAAAACACTTCCTCATGCGCTGTTACAGGAAAATAACCAGCTACGGGGCGGTAACGGTAACTCCGCTTCGTCGCAGCACTCCGTCGTTGATTATTTTACTATAACAGCACGACACGGAGTGTTTTATTCTTTACATCGTTGCTAACAGTGCTTTATAATTCCTTCTACAGGTCCAAATTCCTCAACGACATGTGGATGTGTGATAAAGGCTTTCTGAATGAGGAGGACCTGATGATCAACAAACCATGGTGAGCCCCACACACACACACACACACACACACACACACACATGTTAAGAATGAAAATATAACGTATAGGGATAGACAAATATATCCAGAATAAAATATTGCAACAATTTCCAACCTTCTCACTGTGTATATACCATGTTTTTTTTGGATTTTTTTTTATTGAAATGTGACCATAAACATTTCCATCACACTGATTACTGTACTCTCACACACAAGCATCTGCCCCTGTTCTGATCACCGCGCCTCCCTTCTGTCATCGCACACGCTACGGCGAACACCAGATTTATTGCGCAAACACTCCCGTTTCAGAGAAGACGTGAAGGGAAGCCACGCAGCATCCGGCTGCTTCAGCGCTGATGTCTCTGATGATCGACACGTGTTAAAGTATCACGGTTGCACAGCGTGGAAACAATTTTACAGAACAGAAAAACACTCAGCTTGATTTACACTGAAGCAGAAGCTCATGGGTTGCCAGGTTTCTCTCGGCGAATTCCCCATCGCAACACCAATTGAAAAACACTTGGAGCTAGCCCAAAAATGCTTGGGTGTATTTAAAGATGAACACATTTTTCTATCAGTGTTGCACATGCATTTCTTATCTGCATTATACTGGTACACATTATACCATCCTGCTGGAAAAAAAACAAAACAATAGAAACCTTCATAGAATTTGTAATGGTTTTAATGGGAATTGTATTGGTTTTAATGGAAACTATAATGGTTCCTGTGGGACTCTAGTGGTAATTTGTCGGCTTCTATTGGTGGCATGTTATGTCTAGTGGATACCATTAAGGACCGGTAATGATAATGGTTCTAATGGTTAGCTGATGGTTTGTAATGGTATTTGTAGTGGAAATACAGATTCTTTTTTTTTTTTTCTTTTCTTTCTTTAGCTACAGTAGCCTGACCTACACGCTGCCTCACCGACCTCCGAAATAAAGTCCTATTTATAACATATTTAGTGCAGCTCATATGCGTATCTTTATTTGTATCTATTTAGAACACAATGATGTATTCATTTTCAGTCACATTTCTAGTTGGGAATGTAAGGAATGTCGTCTCTGTACGGTGCAGTGCATCTGATGTCTCTTTTCGTCTCGTCGGTGCAGGTGGTGGAATCTGACTCTACAGGAGCTGCGGCTCTCTGCCCCTCTAACAGTTCTGCCGTCTGTCAACATTAAAAACACCATTAAGATCCTGAAGGAGAAGGCGTTCGACCAGGTCCCGGTAGTCGACGAGGCCGGGTACGTCCGGATACACAACACCGACACATTTCTCTTACAGTAGCCCAGAGTACAGTGCCTTGCAGGAATCTCCACCACCCCCCTTGATCTTGTGTTGTGTCACAACCTGAAACTGAAATAGACTTATGTTTTGAAGCTACGCACTGTGAAGCACGATGGTGGTGGTGGTGGCACCACATGCTTGGTTGCTTCTCAGATCCCTTTTTTACGGTCTCCTCTAACCAGAGTCGTGGTTGTTCTGTATTCTTTCCATTTCTCAGTGATGAATTCGGTGTCACTCCAAGAGATATTCAAAGTTTAGGATTTTTTATTTATTTTTTTATTTTTTTAAACAAATCCTGATTGATACTTTTCCAGAACTGTTCCTGGATTGTTTGGATAGCTCCTTGTGGTCTTCATGACGCAAACAAACTCCGGATTCTTACAGGGACAGGGGTATTGTTCCTGAGATCATGTGACTCTTTAAGTGCACACAGCTCGATCCCGTTCAACTAATCATGTGACTGCTGACAGTTTGCAAACTATCAGTTTCACTTTCAGCATGCTTCCCAGTGTGGATGGTGTTCTCATAGTAACGAGTGGTGTTGAGCACATCTACGCCTTTTA
>CM042535.1:2623898-2676398 GCA_023630585.1 Cranoglanis bouderius
CATGAACTTTTTCATCAGTTTGTGCTACAGTGGCTCTTCTGTGGGATCGGACCAGACGGGCCAGCCTTCACTCCCCACACGCACATCAGTGAGCCTCGGGAGGCCATGACCCTGTCGTTCAGTTACTCAGTAGAGGAGTTGGATGGACCGCTTTATGAGACTCACAGGGCGCGTCAGGTTATCGAAGGTAAGCAACAAAAGCCTTGCGTTAATCTCTACTTTTCTCCTGTAATGTAAACATGTATGGAGTGATGTGCTGGGACGTATTAACAATTTGTCGTGTCTCAATACCTTTATCCCCTATCAATTTCATGCACTCAGAATACTCTGGAGAACGAGAAGTCAAACCTGAGGGCCCAAGTAAAAACAGAGCAAGACTCAGTGGAGACGTTGGAGGAACAACACGATGAAACCTGCAGGATGTGTGAAGAGAAACTGAACGTATTGTAAGTGAGAAAAGCCTTTTCTATTTAGAGGTGCACAAAAGAAGACATTTTTACAATTGTAAGGCCAGAAGTAAAAAAAAAAAAAAAAAAGTTTCATGCCATAGCAAAATACACATTTCAGCCAATTCAGTTTATAATCAGATACAGGGCAGTGTGGCATGAAATGCTGTTGCTACTGCTGAGTCCTTCCTTGGACCACTTTTAGTAGGTACTAACCACTGCATACCGGGAACACCCCGCAAGACCTGCGGTTTTGGAGATGCTCTGACACGGTCATCTAGCCATCACGATTTATGGCGGGATGACATTACTGTCTTTCTCCTGTCAATCACAGTGACAATAGCCAATCGTGTGTGTCTGTGAGCTCACACATGCAGAAGAGGGCAGATAACGCCTTCCTCCAACTGTGTTAAGGCTAATCTATACTTGTCACATGACTTTGCATGTAAGCCTTCACTCTCTTTGGTTGGAAGTTGTCCTGTGATAGAGGAGAGTTAGCTAGTGGGTGTGAATTGGCCAAGACCAAATTGGGGGAGAAAATGGGAGGTGGATTGTTGTTGTACACATTTGATGTTTTCGCTTTCTATGGATTTTTTACCCACATCCATATCATAGGAGGTGGTAACAGCATCACACCTGCTGCTAACCGTGCAGGTTAATAGAGCTCCGGTAAAACGTTTCCTTCTAACTGCCAGGTTTATAAGGATTGATATTGTCTTTTTTTTCCATCCAGGGAAGGAAAACATCCACAGCATCCTGACTTATTGCTGGAATAGTATAAGATTTTATTCATCATTTACCAACACACGTGTATGAGGACATTTTGTGTTTATCCAAATAACTCACTTTTGCTACTAATGTATACAAGTTAGTTTGTGTATTCAAAGGTATTCAAAATTCACAGTAGAAAATAACAGTTTAACAGGGTTTATTTATTTATTTCTATTTAAGGTTTTAGTGCCCTTGAGGAAAATACCCACCTCCAGACCTACAGAACAAAGGAGTCAAGTTTGTTGTCGGTCACATTGACTAAATTCAGAGTAATCTTCTCCTTGAGAAAACTAAAAGACAAGCAACGTGTTTGTTTTCCATAATAAAGCAATCACATACATTTTTCGGTTGGAGCTTTTACTTTTCAAATTCACAACCAAGTGGCAGAAGTAAAGGAATTTCTCAGCGAGGGAAGTTATTTTGCCTCACGTTTATTATAAAAAATATTATTTAGCAGCATGTGAAAAGGACAAAATGACAAATTACAGGAAACACGTATTAGATGAATTAAGTTAGGTGAAAAGAAAATGGTGAAAATGACAAGAAAATGGAGGAGAAAAGATCTGCCGAGGTGATCATGGACACCAAGCACACGATACATGAAAACTGGTAGTTTAAAAATGTTTCACGTGTCTTGCGTCATATATTTGTCTTAGGTTCTTGCTCTTTTCCTGTCCAGGCCTTATATCTGTATCGTCCCTTCTTACCTCCACTTTTTTTTTTTCCTTTTTTAAATTCTTTTAATTTCTTATTTCCTTTTCTTTTTTCTTTCCTTTCACACTTTACTCTTACCTCAGGCAAAGCCTTGATATACTCTACCTGTCATCCCTCTACAAAGGTGTGACGTAAGGCTGTGTCAAAGTTGGCCTTAAGTAACTTGCCTGGCAGGTACAGGCAATCCGGGTTAATCACCCTGGAGAATTCTGGGTAACTGGGTAACTGGGTAACTGCCTCCCTCTGCTGGCCTTAATATGTATTATTACTGGCCTTGATTTACGTAATCTCAGACTGCCGAGAACCAAGTCTGTGTTAAGAGTCTTCCCAGAAATTAAACAATAACAGATTAATGACAGTTTCTCAGATGAATGTCATTTGGGAGCATCCGAGATTTCCAGATATTGCAGATAGTGCTGTTCCTGAGAAGCTACTGAAGATCTCCAAAATTCTCCAAGGGCAAAGTTTTCAGAAAACAAAACAAAAAAAAAAACCTAAATGTGCTGTTCTGTCATAGTAAGATAATCAGTGGTGTTTTATTCTTCTTATTCGAACAATATTTTATTTATTAAAGAATGACGGCATACATTTCATCTGTTTATATTTATGTTTAATGTGGGGTAACATCTGAAAAATAGGTTCCTCCTGTTCTCACTTACATTATAGCAACTATAAAGTCGTTCCCTCACCAGCCTCCCTTTTTCTCTCTCTTGAAGTTAATGAGACAAAAAACAAACAAACAAACAAACAAATAAAACACAACTAGTCTTGAAACCACAAAGCATAAACTCCTCTGTCTTGAAGATGTCACTGGAGACTCCTTCCATAAGTGTTAAATAAACATCTGACAGAACCCCCAAACAACCCACCACCATCCCTCCACCCCCCTTGGTGTGTTATTTCCATGATCTACACGCCGTTGCTGTGTTACAGTTGGCCAGCAGGTGGAGTAAGTGATCAGTAGCTCTTCTACACGTGCAATAGACTAGTGAAAATGTGAGTGATCACTGGTGATAACACATACTGCACTCTTTTTAATGACACTATTTTTTTTTTAGTCCTTCGTTGATGTGTGGTGGATAAAACCTTAGCTGTTAAGGCAGAAAATTGATGTAGGGTGTCTTTCTCTTTAGTATTGTTTTGTTTTGTTTTTTTTCTTCCAGGAATAAAGGTGATCTTGTGGGAGTCCAAACTGTTCATTAATCAGAAAACAAACTCCCTAAAAGCTCATCTGAGCTAAACATATTGTAGTGAATATTGGTGAGAAACAGTGAGGTGCCACTTTTTCCTTTGTGTCCAGTTAAAAAAATAAACTATAATAATATAATAAACAGTCCAACGGTATACAGCATTAGACAGTCCCAACGGTATACAGCATTAGACAGTCCAACGGTATACAGCATTAGACAGTCCCAACGGTATACAGCATTAGACAGTCCCAACGGTATACAGCATTAGACAGTCCAAAGGTATACAGCATTAGACAGTCCAACAGTATACAATATGAGACAGTCCCAAAAGTATACAGCATTAGACAGTCCAACGGTATACAGTATTAGACAGTCCCAACGGTATACAGCATTAGACAGTCCAACGGTATACAGCATTAGACAGTCCCAACGGTATACAGCGTTAGACAGTCCCAACGGTATACAGCATTAGACAGTCCCAACGGTATACAGCATTAGACAGTCCAAAGGTATACAGCATTAGACAGTCCCAACGGTATACAGTATTAGACAGTCCAACGGTATACAGTATTAGACAGTCCAACGGTATACAGCATTAGACAGTCCCAACGGTATACAGCATTAGACAGTCCAACGGTATACAGCATTAGACAGTCCCAACGGTATACAGCATTAGACAGTCCCAACGGTATACAGCATTAGACAGTCCAAAGGTATACAGCATTAGACAGTCCAACAGTATACAATATGAGACAGTCCCAAAAGTATACAGCATTAGACAGTCCAACGGTATACAGTATTAGACAGTCCCAACGGTATACAGCATTAGACAGTCCAACGGTATACAGCATTAGACAGTCCCAACGGTATACAGCGTTAGACAGTCCCAACGGTATACAGCATTAGACAGTCCCAACGGTATACAGCATTAGACAGTCCAAAGGTATACAGCATTAGACAGTCCCAACGGTATACAGTATTAGACAGTCCAACGGTATACAGTATTAGACAGTCCAACGGTATACAGCATTAGACAGTCCCAACGGTATACAGCATTAGACAGTCCAACGGTATACAGCATTAGACAGTCCCAACGGTATACAGCATTAGACAGTCCCAACGGTATACAGCATTAGACAGTCCCAACGGTATACAGCATTAGACAGTCCAAAGGTATACAGCATTAGACAGTCCAACAGTATACAATATGAGACAGTCCCAAAAGTATACAGCATTAGACAGTCCAACGGTATACAGTATTAGACAGTCCCAACGGTATACAGCATTAGACAGTCCCAACGGTATACAGCATTAGACAGTCCCAACGGTATACAGCATTAGACAGTCCCAACGGTATACAGCATTAGACAGTCCCAACGGTATACAGCATTAGACAGTCCAAAGGTATACAGCATTAGACAGTCCCAACGGTATACAATATGAGACAGTCCCAAAAGTATACAGCATTAGACAGTCCAAAGGTATACAGCATTAGACAGTCCAACAGTATACAATATGAGACAGTCCCAAAAGTATACAGCATTAGACAGTCCAACGGTATACAGCATTAGACAGTCCAACGGTATACAGCATTAGACAGTCCAACGATATACAGTATTAGACAGTCCCAACGGTATACAGCATTAGACAGTAGCAACGGTATACAGCATTAGACAGTCCCAACGGTATACGGCATTAGACAGTCCCAACGGTATACGGCATTAGACAGTCCCAACGGTATACGGCATTAGACAGTCCCAACGGTATACGGCATTAGACAGTCCAAACGGTATACGGCATTAGACAGTCCAAACGGTATACGGCATTAGACAGTCCCAACGGTATACGGCATTAGACAGTCCAACGGTATACGGCATTAGACAGTCCCAATGGTATACGGTATTAGACAGTCCAACGGTATACGGTATTAGACAGTCCAACGGTATACGGCATTAGACAGTCCCAACGGTATACGGCATTAGACAGTCCCAACGGTATACGGCATTAGACAGTCCAACGGTATACGGTATTAGACAGTCCAACGGTATACGGCATTAGACAGTCCCAACGGTATACGGCATTAGACAGTCCCAACGGTATACGGCATTAGACAGTCCAAACGGTATACGGCATTAGACAGTCCCAACGGTATACGGCATTATACAATCCAAACGGTATACGGTATTAGACAGTCCCAACGGTATACGGCATTAGACAGTCCCAACGGTATACGGCATTAGACAGTCCCAACGGTATACGGCATTAGACAGTCCCAACGGTATACGGCATTAGACAGTCCCAACGGTATACGGCATTAGACAGTCCCAACGGTATACGGCATTAGACAGTCCCAACGGTATACGGCATTAGACAGTCCAACGGTATACGGCATTAGACAGTCCCAACGGTATACAGCATTAGACAGTAGCAACGGTATACAGCATTAGACAGTCCAAACGGTATACAGTATTAGACAGTCCAAACGGTATACAGCATTAGAAAGTCCCAACGGTATACAGCATTATACAATCCAAACGGTATACAGTATTAGACAGTCCCAACGGTATACAGCATTAGACAGTCCCAACGGTATACAGCATTAGACAGTCCTAACGGTATACAGCATTAGACAGTCCAACGGTATACATTATTAGACAGTCCCAAAAGTATACAGTATTAGACAGTCCCAATGGTATACAGTATTAGACAGTCCCAACAGTATACAGTATTAGACAGTCCAACGGTATACAGCATTAGACAGTCCAACGGTATACATTATTAGACAGTCCCAAAAGTATACAGCATTAGACAGTCCCAACGGTATACAGCATTAGACAGTCCCAACGGTATACAGCATTAGACAGTCCCAACGGTATACAGCATTAGACAGTCCTAACGGTATACAGCATTAGACAGTCCAACGGTATACATTATTAGACAGTCCCAAAAGTATACAGTATTAGACAGTCCCAATGGTATACAGTATTAGACAGTCCCAACGGTATACAGTATTAGACAGTCCAACGGTATACAGCATTAGACAGTCCAACGGTATACATTATTAGACAGTCCCAAAAGTATACAGCATTAGACAGTCCCAACGGTATACAGCATTAGACAGTCCCAACGGTATACAGCATTAGACAGTCCCAACGGTATACAGTATTAGACAGTCCCAAAGGTATACAGTATTAGACAGTCCCAACGGTATACAGTATTAGACAGTCCCAACGGTATACAGTATTAGACAGTCCCAAAAGTATACACTATTAGACAGTCCTAAAAGTATACAGCATTAGACAGTCCAACGGTATACAGCATTATCATTAGTACTTATGGCTAGTATGGTTTAGCACATTTTACTATAAGTAGAACTTTCAAACACAACACACTAGTAAAGAAGAATAAGAAGTTTTATTTATATGTAGCACCTTTCCAAAGCTCGAGGTCGCTTAATAAAACAGTTTTAAAAAGGTTGCTTAGTAAAACATGAGCAAAACTATTCACGAGCACAAGAGGAGTTAAACACACTTCCTCTTCACTGCTTTACAAGCACCTGAAATAAAATGTCATCATTTGTTTTTACTAGGAAATTATGGAATTGGCACTTTTTCAAGTTTCGTTTCTCCCTCCACTCACACACACTCACACACACACACACACTCACACACACACACACACACACACGCAGTTCACTGCCCAGACCAGTCTCGCGTTCTTGGAAAACACGTGGTTTTGCTTCTGGCTGTTCCAGCATTTCAACACATCCCCACCACACCCTCGCCTACTTTATACATCGGTATTTCTCACAGCCTTGTGTCTATTTACTTCCCTTTCACTGCTCAAACTCACCACATTTAACTCATTAGTTCATTAAACAGCTCATTAGTGAGTCTGGTTATTGATCTGGTAAGTCGGTTGTAGTGTGTTAGAGCACTGAAAACACCAAGACGTGCATTAGAAAATTAAATGGAATTTTGGGAAAATTAATTACCCCCCAGCGTGTGCTGCTTCCTACGTCTGAAGAGTGGGATCAGTTGTAACGTCACTTTTTCTTGAAAATCTTAGGCGTGAAATATTCTGGAGCTCCACATTTTCAGCGTATGATAAGAACATTTGTCTTTTAACTATTGACAATAATGCAGTGCCTGAGGGCATGACCACTTATTTTTTTCCTTTTCTTTCATGAACCCTGCCAGGAAACACTGGAAAACCCTGGAAAACCCCAGATGTCAAAATGTCAGCATGGTGTGTTTGTACCTGCTTGAGATGTGTTCTAACAAATTTAGATGGTTCGATGATATATGTTATATTCTACAGGGTGTCCCAAAAGTCTCCATACCTAGGGGACTATGTTTGCCAGAACCACATGGGTTTTTGAATTTTCCAGTCTTTTTGAATTTGTTAATGAGTTTGGCGACAGTGTCGTGTGTGATGTGTCCATCGCTACCTTGCGACGGCTTCCCGATCCAGCCATGAGAATGAATTCAATACGTTCTTTTTTTAAAGTTAAAAGTTTTTTTTTTTTTTTAATTAAAAGTTTTAATCTTGATGATCACGGCTTACAGCTCATGGAAATCAAACATCCTCTATATATATATATATATATACACACACACACACAAACTAAGTAAAACTAAGTATGAAAAATTTTGGAAGATATTTCGCCTTTTGGGAGTCACCCTGTATATATAGATATATATTGGCAAACTAGTACACCCTGTGACCCTGACCAGGCAGTTACTAAGGATGAAGTAATTAAGCTCTTTCTTTGCTAAAATGTGTTCTTAATTTTGTGCATTAATGTTGATGAACAAATACATCAATCACATGAAAATCAGCTGATGTGCTTGGGTCTTTAAGTTTCATCCTACATTTATGGCATTTGGCAGACGCCTTTATCCAGGGCGACTTACATTTATACAACTGAGGGTTAAGGGCCTTGCTCAAGGGCCCACAGTGGCAGTTTGACAGTGCTGGGGTTTGAACTCACGACCTCCTGATCACTCTCACACCAGACCCCACACAGTCAACCGTTTTAACATGCTAGCTACCCAGCTTAGTATTTTCATGCTAACTCATCATCAACTTGACAGTCAAGTCTATTTTGTTTTGGGTTCATTTGCATACGAAATGAACATAGTTCAAAATATTCTCCAGACTAATAAGATTACTGAAATCTGATAGAAATTTGACGATAAATTCTTCACAGCTATTTTCACACTTGGCCCAAATGACTGAGAACATAATTAATCAGGACCGATTCCGGGCTCGTTTGTGGGTGGGGCTCATGACGCCAGGTTTGCTTTCACATACAAGGATTTCTTTTGAACCATGGATCCTTTTCACATTTCTATACTGAATTGGATGGGATTAAACAATTTCATCACTTCTGTCCATGCAGGTTTGCAAAATGGCCAGCACTCCATTCCATTCATATTGTTTTTTTGTTTTTTTTTATCAATTCCCTTTTGTCCCAACGCTCAAGAACAGAGCTTTTGAAATGCATGGCATGTCATCATGTAGGAATACATGCAATCGAGGAGCTGTGTGTGTTTTTTGTGATGTTGTATCAAAGCTGAAGTACATGCTCCAGTCCTGAAAGTGTGATTTTATTGTGTTAGGTCTGTACCGATACATACAGTAATAGTGAAACGTTTGCTTTGCTACTGTTGAGTCTTTCTGTCTTCCTCAATGAATCGTAATACTTCTGACAAAGTTTGTTTTTAAACACACGAACCGCTCAAGTGAAGATGTTGAAATTAGGGCAGTGGTAGCTCAGTGGTTATGACGTTGGACTGCTGCTATTCGGTTTTTATAAGTTGCAGCCATGCGTTTGAATGCCTTCTTTGCATCACATATCAATAAGGTGTTCTGTTTCCTCAGCTGACCATAACCACTGTTTCCCCTGTGAAACTTATGACAGGAAGGTACATGACAAGTTGAACAAACCATTGAATTAATTGCTATGCAGCATTGAGAGCAGACAGCACCAGGGCTCCCCACTGGGGTTCCCCCCCCCGACATTTCCAAACTTCTTTAAACTTTTTTTTGTTGTTGTTTTGTTTTGTTTTTTTGGTCAGTTGTCACACTTAAATCATTTACAGTTTTATGTGTTAAATTCCAGGGAGTAGTACGTTTGTGCGCACAATATAAACATAGACATATGATTGTACGCATATTAGTCCTGTATCAAATGTAATTTCTTACATGTGTGTGTGTGTTGAGTTTTTATTTGAGGCTATTAAGTTATAGATGTGTGTAGTTGTGTGTGTATTCATCAAAGACTCCACTCAAAGTATCAGTATTCGTGGTCCCTTATGGGCTCTTTCACGCTCCACCAAAATCCTGGAAAGAAAATCTCAAGTGTGAGCTCCTGTGAACCTTTTTTTTTTTGCAGGCAGGAGAAGGATGCTATGAGTATGTGCAGAGTGAGAGTCACCACTGAGTTGCGTAAAATTTGCGCTCACTGCGGAGGGAGAACGGGGCGGGGCTAACACATGCGCATTCGCTGATGATTGGCTGTCGACTGGAGGTAGGGGGAATCACGATAATCTCGCGCTTTGATTGGCTGATATATCCGCTGTCAGCTGAGTCAGTGTCGGGTTTCATGTCTTAGGAGGAGATAAACTTGCTGCAGAACCCAAACAGCTGGCATCATTCTCTAGCTCACTATAATAACCTGTACAGATCACCTTTTTAAATTCTACAGACTTTCCTTATTGGACCAAATCCGAACGTTTTTTTTAAAAGGTAAGATAGTTTATAATAGTACGAGCACGTGATCTGGTTATGAAATTCCAAAATGAATAACTGGGAGGGTTTTTAGATCTCTATTTTTTTATTATTATTTTGACTTTAGATCACTTAGCTGTATATGTAATAGTTTAATATATTTAATAGCTATATGTTCTTAAACATGTTCTCTTATGTTCTTCTTCTTCTTCCTCTTCTTCTTCTTCTTATTATTATTTGTTAGCATTTGTTATTGATATTATTTAAAAGGTTGTAAAAGTGTGTGTGTGTGTGTGTGTGTGTGTGTGTGTGTGTGTGGTGGGGGTACAAAATTGACTTGAGACAGATTTATTTAGTTGTCGGTTTGTTTTAAGATTCATTCGTATTCAGTATCTGCAACTCTAAAGTAGGTTACAGCTCACTTGAACTTTTTAACTTGAAAAATTCACCCAAAAACGCAAAGAATTACCACAAAAGCAAAAGAATTTTATAAAGTTATCGTTGCATTGTTTTTTTTTTTTTTTATTAATCCCCTTTTTCTCTTGTATACCAGATCAACATTCACGGCCACGTTTAGCACAAGCCTGATTAAATCTCTTATGGCTTGAGGAACGTTAAGGAGAAAAGTGTACCTTCTCCTACAGCATCTGTCTGTTTGAGAATTCACACGAAGACAATATTTGCTAGATTCGCATCCTGGCTATTAGTTTTCTTTGTTTTTGTTTTGTTTTAATAGCCTAGGCTATATGGTTTTTCATAGTTGCCTGGAAGACAAGTAGGTTCAACATCCAGAGAAAGAAAAAAATACTTCTTAGTGACTTCATCCAAACAAACGTTTTATTTTGGTGTGTATGTTTAAACTTCACTTTATGCTCACACTAACAAGAGACGAGCTGGGGACTAATCACCTGTGGGCGTGGCCTGTCCAGCATCCTTTTTTTTTATAGGTGAAATGAAAAATGATACAAGTGCAAGATGTAAAATGTAAATGTTTCTAAATATACCTAGTTAAACACGGCCTAACTAAAACACCAATCAGTGTGAGAACTTCCAGTGACGTACATTAACCAGAGGCGCCGCAGACGATTTCGAGAAGTGGCTTCTTTGCTGCCCTTCTTGACACCAGGCCATCCTCCAAAAGTCTTCTCCTTACTGTGCGTGCAGACGCACTCACACCTGCCTGCTGCCATTCCTGAGCAAGCTCTGCACTGGTGGTGCCCCGATCCCGCAGCTGAATCAACTTTAGGAGACGGTCCTGGCACTTGCTGGATTTTCTTGGGCGCCCTGAAGCCTTCTTCACAACAGTTGAACCTCTCTCCTTGAAGGTCTTGATGATCCGATAAATGGTTGATTTAGGTGCAATCTTACTAGCAGCAATATCCTTGCCTGTGAATCCCTTTTTGTGCAAAGCAATGATGGCTGCACGTGTTTCCTTGCAGGTAACCATAGTTAACAGAGGAAGAACAATAATTTCAAGCACCACCCTCCTTTTAAAGCTTCCAGTCTGTTATTCTAACTCAATCAGCATGACAGAGTGATCTCCAGCCTTGTCCTCGTTAACACTCTCACCTGTGTTAACGAGAGAATCACTGACATGATGTCAGCTGGTCCTTTTGTGGAAGGGCTGAAATGCAGTGGACATGTTTTTTTGGGATTAAGTTCATTTTCATGGCAAAGAGGGACTTTGCAATTTTAATTGCAATTCATCTGATCACTCTTCATAACATTCTGGAGTATATGCAAATTGCCATCATAAAAACTGAAGGAGTAGACTTTGTGAAAATTAATATTTGTGTCATTCTCAAAACTTTTGGCCACGGCTGTAATAAACACTACAGTTAACTCAAATGAACAACTCATTTAACTCAAATAAACACTACAGTTAACTCAAATGTACAACTCATTTAACTCAAATAAACAACTCATTTAACTCAAATAAACACTACATTTAACTCAAATGAACAACTCATTTAACTCAAATGAACAACTCATTTAACTCAAATAAACAACTCATTTTACTCAAATAAACAACTCATTTAACTCAAATAAACACTACATTTAACTCAAATGTACAACTCATTTTACTCAAATAAACAACTCATTTAGCTCAAATAAACCCTACATTTAACTCAAATGAACAACTCATTTAACTCAAATGAACAACTCATTTAACTCAAATAAACACTACATTTAACTCAAATGAACAACTCATTTAACTCAAATGAACAACTCATTTAACTCAAATAAACACTACATTTAACTCAAATAAACACTTCATTTAACTCAAATGAACAACTCATTTAATTCAATGGAGCAACTCATTTAACTCAAAAACACTACAGTTAACTCAAATGAACAACTCATTTAACTCAAATAAACACTACAGTTAACGCAAATAAACACTACAGTTAACTCAAATGAACAACTCATTTAACTCGAATGAACAACTAATTTAACTCAAATGAACACTACAGTTAACTCAAATGAACAACTCATTTAACTCAAATGTACAACTCATTTTACTCAAATAAACAACTCATTTAACTCAAACACTACATTTAACTCAAATAAACACTACATTTAACTCAAATGAACAACTCATTTAACTCAAATAAACACTACAGTTAACTCAAATGAACAACTCATTTAACTCAAATAAACACTAAATTTAACTCAAATAAACACTAAATTTAACTCAAATGAACAACTCATTTAACTCAAATAAACACTAAATTTAACTCAAATAAACACTAAATTTAACTCAAATGAACACTACATTTAACTCAAATGTACAACTCATTTAACTCAAATAAACACTACAGTTAACTCAAATGAACAACTCATTTAACTCAAATAAACACTAAATTTAACTCAAATAAACACTAAATTTAACTCAAATGAACACTACATTTAACTCAAATGTACAACTCATTTAACTCAAATAAACAACTCATTTAACTCAAATAAACACTACATTTAACTCAAATGTACAACTCATTTAACTCAAATAAGCACTACATTTAACTCAAATAAACACTACATTTAACTCAAATAAACACTACATTTAACTCAAATAAACACAACATTTAACTCAAATAAACACTACAGTTGACTCAAATGACCAACTCTTTTAACTCAAATAAACACTACATTTATCTCAAATGAACAACTCATTTAACTCAAATAAACACTACATTTAACTCAAATGAACAACTCATTTAATTCCAATAAACACTACATTTAACTCAAATGAACAACTCATTTAACTCAAATTAACAACTCATTTAACTCAAATGAACAACTCATTTAACTCAAATAAACACTACATTTAACTCAAATAAACACTACAGTTGACTCAAATGACCAACTCATTTAACTCAAATAAACACTACATTTATCTCAAATGAACAACTCGTTTAACTCAAATGAACAACTCATTTAACTCAAATAAACAACTCATTTAACTCAAATGAACAACTCATTTAACTCAAATGAACAACTCATTTAACTCAAATAAACACCACAGTTAACTCAAATGAACAACTCATTTAACTCGAATAAACACTACATTTAACTCAAATGTACAACTCATTTAACTCAAATAAACAACTCATTTAACTCAAATAAACACCACAGTTAACTCAAATGAACAACTCATTTAACTCAAATAAACACTACATTTAACTCAAATGAACAACTCAATAAATTCAAATAACCACAGATGAGCTCAAAAATAAAACTTTCTGCTTTACTGCCAGTATATTTAATGTTGTGTTTTGGGGGGGAAATCACATTTCAACAACAGCAACAGCAGTAATAACAGCTCCTGCAACATGAATGTCCTTTCCCCCTAGGCTGCTGGTCAAACTACTGGAGCTGAGCTGCCAGCTAAAAGTCAAAGCCTCTTTCGACAAGTAAGTACAGATGTCGAAATACTAAATTGACCCGTTTTATTAACTGTACTTTATATTTTGTATTTTTATATTTTATTTTCTCCTTAGGGATTTAACAGAAAAGAATACAGTCAAGGGGTAAAAACTTGCACATTGCACTTTTTGGAACTTTTTGGTAAGCCCAATGAATAGTTAATGTTTGCTCATTTCTTTCTTTGTCTTCTGATGCAGATTTCGTAGGTTCAATATTTTAGGAACCAGCACTAAGGTCATGAATATGGAGGAATCAAACGGCTGCCTGTCTGCTGAGTTCCGGCACTTGGTATGAATAGCATACAATTTTACTGAAGTATTGGGGGTTTTGTTCTTTTTGGGGGTCAAAATGCAGATAAAGTTGTGATTTTGATGACTATTTAACGTTAACTATCTAAAACTAATTTTGCCTCTTTTTTAATTTCCATACAGCAACTGAAAGAAAAGAAAGCAGTTGGAAGTAGAGCAAATGAGGTTGGAAACTTTTACCTATTGTATTTACTGGATATCATCTATAATCAGTTCAATAATAATAATAATAATAATAATAATAATAATAATAATAATAATAATAATAATAATATTAATAATAATAATAATATTAATAATAATAATTGAGAACATCTTACACTAGTAAAATACTTTAGAATTTATCCATGTAGTCATTAATTCTAGCATCCTATAAGGTTCTTTGTGAACGCCACTAACCATCCAAAGAACCCATAAAAAAAACTTTCTTAAATGAATTAATTATCAAACAATTGCAAACAAAAAACATACATTTATCCCCAAAAAATATATCTTTGTTAAATATAGGTGTGCAACAATTATTGGCACCCTTTTAGTCAATACTTTGTGCTGCCTCCCTTTGCCAAGATAACAGCTCTGAGTCTTCTCCTATAATGCCTGATGAGGTTGGAGAATACATGGCAAGGGATCTGAGACCATTCCTCCATAAAGAATCTCTCCAGATCCTTCAAATTTCGAGGTCCACGCTGGTGGACTCTCCTCTTCAGTTCACCCCACAGGTTTTTCTATGGGTTTCAGGTCAGGGGACTGGGATGGCCAGGGCAGGACCTTGATTTTGTGGTCAGTGAACCATTTTTGTGTTGATTTTGATGTATGTTTTGGATCATTGTCCTGCTGGAAGATCCAACCACGGCCCATTTGAAGCTTTCTGGCAGAGGCAGTCAGGTTTTCATTTAATATCTGTTGATATTTGATAGAGTCCATGATTCCATGTATCCTAACAAAATGTCCAGGTCCTCTGGCAGAAAAACAGCCCCAAAACATTAAGGAGCCACCACCATATTTAACCGTGGGCATGAGGTACTTTTCCATATGGCTACCTCTCTGTGTGCTCCAAAACCACCTCTGGTGTTTATTGCCAAAAAGTTCTGAGCTGACATTGAACTCTTAAGTTCATTGCTGATCTTTGGTAAATTTTTGCAGCATGAAATTTCTGATATATATATATATATATATATATATATATATATATATATATATATATATATATATATATATATATATATATATATTTTTTTTTTTTTTTTTTTAAATAAATTTTCATTAGTAAATTTCATTTTTACGTTTCTTTGCTGCATTTTGCTCTTAAATGAGTAACAGGGTTAATTTTTTTTTTAGCATATAATTAGCAAATACACAAAATGTGGTACAAATTGTAGGACATTCTAATAATTTACTTAAAATGTACTTTTAATGATTAATTATTTAATTAATAATGACTGATCACAATATCATCAAAAATGAAGAATTACTTCTCTTCTTTCTATGATTTTAAAACATTTCATGACTAAATATTAAGCTACACGTTAAACTATGGGTTTAATCACATACAGTACAGTGGTGCTTGAAAGTTTGAAACTTTAGAATTTTCTACATTTCTGCATAAATACGACCCAAAACATCATCAGATTTTCACACAAGTCCTAAAAGTAGATAAAGAGAACCCAATTAAACAAATTAAACAAAAATATTATACTTGGTCGATTATTTATTGAGGAAAATGATCCAATATTACATATCTGTGAGGGCAAAAGTATGTGAACCTCTAGGATTAGCAGTTTTTTGAAGGTGAAATTAAAGTCAGGTGTTTTCAATCAATGGGACGACAATCAGTTGTGAGTGAGCTCCCTGTTTTATTTAAAGAACAGGGATCTATCAGAGTCTGATCTTCACAACACATCTTTGTGGAAGTGTATCATGGCACGAACAAAGGAGATTTCTGAGGACCTCAGAAAAAGAGTTGTTGATGCTCATCAGGCTGGAAAAGGTTACAAAACCATCTCTAAAGAGTTTGGACTCCACCAATCCACGGTCAGACAGTTTGGGTACAAATGGAGGAAATTCAAGACCATTGTTCCCCTCCCCAGGAGTGGAGACCAACAAAGTTAAAGAAGAATAAAATTAATGTTTTGGAATGGCTACGTCAACATCCTGACCTTAATCCAATAGAAATGTTGTGGAAGGACCTGACGCAAGCAGTTCATGTGAGGAAACCCACCAACACCCCAGAGTTGAAGCTGTTCTGTACTGAGGAACGGGTTAAAACTCCTCCAAGCCGATGTGCAGGACTGATCAACAGTTACTGGAAACGTTTAGCTGCAGTTATTGCTGCACAAGGGGGTCACACCAGATACTGAAAGCAAAGGTTCACATACTTTTACCTTCACAGATACGTAATATTGGATCATTTTCCTCAATAAATAAATGAACAAGTATAATATTTTTGTCTCATTTGTTTAACTGGGTTCTCTTTATCTACTTTTAGGAAAATCTGATGATGTTTTAGGCCATATTTATTGTAATGAATCAGCTTTTAAAATGAAAGAAACGAAACAGAAGCGCACGCTTGGATTCAAAGCACCTTTTTAAAGGAGACAAGAGTTTTAAAGTGTGCCCGCATTATCGACCAGAATATGTAGTGAAACTTTACCCGCATCTCTCCACCAAAATATGTAGTGGAAATTAGCTGTTTGGGTTAATTTGATATATTCTCCACCATTTTACGTAAGTAAAAATTAGTTGTTAAATTGAGCTATCTTTATTCTCCTCCAAAGATGTCGGAGAGATTAACAGATCAGCTCAAAAGGGGAAATTTGGCTAATTTAGTATTACTGATCAACTACTGTTGAAACTAGTGTATTCATTAATTATGCATTAGATATTACCTCTGTGGCCACCAGCAATAATATCCTAAACATAGTGAAATATTATTTAAAGAGCATGTAGCAGAATCACAATTCAAGGCAATAGACACTTGTAAGCAATAAGAACACGTATATTTAAGAACAGACGAGACTTTATTGAACTACTCTATGACACAGAAACTAATCTAATATATAAAACACACGCACACACACACACACTCACACACACATACGCATACATAAATGGGTGATGATGAAGAGTGAATGAAGTTCCGAGTCTCTAGCGTTGCATGCTATTTCACAGACCATGATCTGAACGAACCATCAACTTATTAATTTATCTTCACTTCCTTTAGAAGGGCTCAACTTATTATAGACACCAGATTAGCTAGATTCTGGGGTATTGCGCTTGCCTTAGCTGTGTTGAAGGGATTTCCTTGTTATGTCGTGGTGTCATCAGCGGTCTGGTCGGTGAGAGGCGTCTCGGAAGACCAATCGGAATGCCGAGTGGAATGAAGGCGGGAGGCTTGAAAAGCAGGCAGCGGCTCTCGCTGGGTCCCCAGGCTGAGGTAAACGTGATCTGATCTCCCCGACGTTGATTGGCTCTGGAGACCCTCCTCCGACCCCGTCCTTCGAAGTGTGCCAAGAAGCAAGAGACACGAGAGAGAGCGAAGCAAGCGACGACCGCAGAACTTGTGTTCTTAGGATTTTAACACTTCCTGGGCTAGTCCAGCCCAGAGTGCTTCCTCCAATCAATATTGTCTTTGGGTGGGGTGTTAACCAGATTCTCCACCTATTATTCTAATCAGCCCCTTGTCCATGTGGATGAGTGGTTCCACACTCTTCAATGATGAGTGGATTATTAAACTTTGTCCTGAAACTTTGCATGTACATATCAGAACAATCTACACTAATTTCCTTACTCTTATGATTTAGGAAATCACTCAATGAACACATACATACCAAACAAGACATGTTTGACTATACTTAAAGTACATTACTAATATTTAAAACACAATGATCCTCCTAGGGCTACTACACTAATACATGATTAAATGGAATAATTAGTGGCAACTTAAAGGTGATACACATGAAGAAAACAGAACAACACATGGTAGGACATAGGTGATTGCAGTTGTTCAAAGATGTATTAATTCCCACAGTCGTTGCTCCTGGTAGGCGGCGATTGTGGAATGTGTGATTCCTTGTGTGGAATTGTGGAATTGTGGAATGTGTAATCTTTGTGACTGAGCGAAACGGTCTCTCCTTTCTTCCAGAATTTATTGGCCTTACTGGTCTGGCCCAAAAGACCTAAATCACTGCATTTGAGAGCAGTTTCTGTGGTCGAGAGGGTTCAGCCCTGGGTCAGGGAGGCCTTTAACGCTTGCCATGTTGGTTGAGATAAGGCAGATGCACACGCTGGATTTAAGTGGCTCCTGGGTGTCTGGGTGTGGATTCCTTGTTTTATGGCTCCCTGAGTGGAGAGATTTTGGTCCAGAGTTTCTTGTTGGTTCTCTGGCTGAGAAGGCCCATTGTTTTATTTCTTCTGGTTATAATTGTGTGAATTATATGATGCTGCTTGTGCTGAGGCGTTACATATCCCCCCCTTCGGTCGGTGATGTTGGAGGAAAGGACATCAGCGAGCGCTGGAAAACATCAAGCACAAACAGCCACACACATACAAGCATCAAGACAACACCTCCATTACTAGCTAAATACTGGTGCGGGAAGTGAATTATTAGTGTCTACGGAATACCTTTATGACACTTTAATTCTAAGGTTATTGGCTTTTGTCAGCCTTTTTCTCTAGGTCGTTGGGCCTAAAAGAAAAGAGGAAAGCGAGAGAAAGCAATAATAGTGGAAGTGATCGGCAGAAGAAAAACTCTTGATTATAAACAGCATTGTTTCCCTATGCTGATGTGAGTGCACTTCTCTACACTAGTGTGAGTCGATTTAAGTGTTTCCTATGGTGGTTGATTTAGATGTATGTTAGGGTGGTGTAGTGTATAAGTGGTCTGAAGTGTGTCAATCTGTTTCAGCTCCCCCCCCCTTTTCTTGCCCTTCTGATTTCACTGGAACCATTTGAGGGTCAGCTCTCTGTACCCATGGTGGATCTTGATCCTGTATGCGGCTGTTGCGAGCTTGTCTATGATCTCAAGAGGTTGGTCCAGTGATGCAGTTCTGGCATGTCCTCATGTTTCCTGGAGGATTCGTTTCTTTGGAGGAGCTCCTTCAGTTGCTGGATCAGTCCTTGCGTGTCAACTGAGGATGGAGTGTCTTGTTCTCGGGCATACTCAGGTTTGGGTTGTTCTGAGCAGTGCCGAGGTGGACTCCATCGTCGACTGCCCTTGTATTTCTGGCGGTTGGTTCGTTTCTTGTGGTTGCCGCGGGAATGGGGGTACTGTTCTTCAGGTGAGAGTCTGGCGCTGTCATGATGCTGAATGTCTTCCAGTGCCAGCTCTTGGTCTTCGGTTCTGTGGTTACGGACTGTGAACGTTTTATTACCCTTTCTTGAGGCCATCTTCTATTTGTTGTAGGCCTGGTGGGTTAGGTCACGAAGCTGTCAGATTGTCATCGTGCGAGGGCAGGCCATGACACCTAGGTGATGGCTTACTCCAGGATGCAGGTTCCTTAGGAAGAGGGTTTTAAAGTTCATGTCCTCTTCCAGTTCCAGCTCATTGTGTGCCCCAAAGTAGGCTCGTCTGAGCCTGTGGTAGTAGGCTTGGGGATGCTCTTGCCGACTCTTGTTTGGTTTCCAGGGCGGCTGACAGTCCATGTTCAGACTCTGGGTCTGCAAATTCTTTAATCAGGGCCTGACAAAGTAGATGATAATCTAACCTGATGTGGATCGGCTGTCTGTCAAGGAAACTTCGCACCTCTGAACTGGATGTCGTCCTCAGTAGAAAGAGCCTGTCTTGGTTGGTCACCTGAGGCCTCATTTCCAGGTGGAAGTCAATGTCCTTTAGGTAGGTCTGTATGTCGTAGCCTTCAATGGCATTCGGTGTGAATTTATTGATGTTCCTGGCCAGACAGTTTAGGTCTTTTAGGTCCAAGCCATGTGCAGCTTCGGGGTCTGCCTGGATGGGTCCTTTCCTTCTGTCTGCCGGAACAAATTCCTCTGTGAGGAATACAATATGAGTCTCTAGCGTTGCATGCTATTTCACAGACCGTGATCTGAACAAACCATCAACTTATTAAGTTATCTTCACTTCCTTTAGAAGGGCTCAAATTATTATAGACACCAGATTAGCTAGATTCTGGGGTATTGCGCTTGCCTTAGCTGTGTTGAAGGGATTTCCTCGTTACATCGTGGTGTCGTCGCTTGCTTCGCTCTCTCTCGTATCTCTTGCTTCTTGGCACGCTTCGAAGGATGGGGTCGGCGGAGGGTCTCCAGAGCCAATCAACATCGAGGAGATCAGATCACGTTTACTTCGGCCTGGGGACCCAGCGAGAGCCGCCGCCTGCTTTTCAAACCTCCCACCTTCATTCCACTCAGCATTCCGATTGGTCTTCCGAGACGCCTCTCACCGACCAGACCGCTGACGACACCACGATGTTGGTTTTATAGGAAAATAATGTATAAATTTCAGCCTGAGTGGTATATTGGTTAGAAGAGTATTACATGTTTATATCCTCCTGTCTGCAGGTCCTGAGGCTCAAGGCGACCCGAACACTGCCATCTACTGGACTAAGTTCACTAAGGTGAGCATGTAACTGCAGTTTATTCACATTACTATAACGCTGTTACAGTCCTGCTTGGTTTCTTTACACTTCTAGTTTGTTTCACTTCTGTGATCGTGAAAAGGTTACTGATGAAACGAAACTTATTGAGAATGCCGACATGATGGATGATGGATGAGTGTAGAGATATAATCCGAACAGCAGTCACAGCTGGATGTGGTTTAGAGCACAAAATTTCTCTTGAAACCAACAAGACAGGATTTAATGTAAATTTTTGCAGATGTTCCTTTAATATCAGAAACGATCAAAATGATTAATAAAAAAAATAATAAATGAAACCAGCTATATATTATTTCTTAATGTTGTATCACTCTTTTACTCTACTTGCTTAGAATTAGAATTTCTAATTTCTCATGTCGCCTACTGTTTTTGTGGTATTTTTGTTTTGTTTTTCTTCCACTCTCCATCCGTCTCCTTTTTTTCCGTAACAATCTCCACATTAAACACTTTTTATATGTCTTTATATCACCTTCTCCAGCTCTGTGAGAGAACAGTATTTTTATTTTAGGTATTTAAGAGACACAAAAGCATTATCAAGAGTGAGAAGTTTTAAAACTCCGATGTTGCCTGTCGCACACGTTTCGGATGTGTCGTGATTTAAGTCTCTGTCTTGTCGACTTCGAATTCGGCCGTCACCTTAAGCAGTAGTTCCACCTCATCCTCAGTCCACACGTATGAATCTTGTTCTTGTCATTTTTTTCATTTCGGTGGCCATGTTGGTGTTTTTCTGCATTGTATCTTCTCTAGCGCTCAATACACAGCTCTTAAGGTTTCTTGAGGTGTTTGGTGTAACAGTTGATGATGTACTATCGCCTCCTACTGGACAGTCATGTTCATTTCAAAACAGTCTGTGTGTTTTCTTGTGGACGGGATATTTTCAAAAACGCCGTTTGTGTGGACGGGATATTTTTTCTGAAAGTCATTTGGATTTGTCACTTTTCTGCGTCATACTAATTTGCACAGAATTGAGAAAATCTCAGTCTCGATGTCTCTGAGATCGTGGCTCTGTTTCATGTATATTTCAAGTACATGATTAGCTTTCACTAGACTATTCATTCTACCACATTTGTAGAGAAAATTGTTGCACGGAATTGTTTTGCACAGAATTTCACGGTGATGTCTGTTGGTAAACGAGACCTTTTAGCTGTGCTCGTGTTCGACGCACGTGAATTGAAGAGGGCTTTGGCTGGCTTTGGCTTTGTCTCTGCCCAAATCTGCGGAAAACCTGCTGTCATTTTGAAAAACTGCACGCGCCTACGAATATTGTGGAGTTTGCTTGATTTCGTGTTCATTTCTACGAAATTCTGGAGGGACCGACACGTAAAATTAGCTTTTTTAGCTTTAACCAGCGATTCAAATTCACCTGTTAATTTTAGGTATTAACTTCTCTAAAATAGCGTTAATTACTTCCCTATCGTTCCTATTGCTAGTTTTGTTTTTTGTTTGTTTTTTTTATTTCAGACGACATCGAACGAGAGAGTTGCTGCTTTCTGGCTGTGGATTGATGGGATTCTGGACCTCATCAAACGATGTCTACTCAATATCTGGAATGATGGGTAAGAAAACAAGAACATAAAACAGATTATTATGTTTAAAGGTGCATTCAGTACGCTGTAGCCCCACCAACACCTCTGCTATTTTTCTTTACTGCCGCTTTACAATTGATCTGGTTTTTGGACTTGTAGAGTGGAGTTTCTGACTGAATACGGACTGCATGGAGTGAAACGCTGCTCTTTTCTTTCTCTTCATGTTGTGTGTGTACAGGTATATAGTGGGCTTTATTAATAAAGAGAAGGAGAAAACTCTGCTACAAGACAAACCTCCAGGAACTTTCCTCCTGCGCTTCAGTGAGACCTGTAAAGACGGAGGCATCACCATCACGTGGGTGGAACAGTCCCAGAACGGTACGTGTGTCAGCGTCCATCGGCACACTTGTGGAAATGTATATACTCTAGGCTTGCGCGATGTTGAGTCTTCCCTGCTCGTTATTTTTTGCTTGCTGTTGTAGACCGTAGACCTTTTTTAATATTACCCAGATAGCATACATTTCCGGTGCTCATCTGGGCCAACTATGGCACATATGGCTCAGTTCTGGCAATGGCAAAGGTCATATGGGCCGTATCTGGCCCACACACCACAAGCCGGTTTTGGCTTGTGGTGTCTGGGCCCACATCAGGTCCACAAGCCAGCCACACTCAGGTTGAGTCATTACCATCATTCCATACGGTATGTGGGTCAGCTGTCATTTGCTATCTGGGTATTGGCTCAAAATCTTTGTTCTTTCTATCTTTATGGCCAAAAGTATGTGGACACCCGGTGATCACACCCATATATTATTTTCCACAGTGGTTCTGTTGCCACAAAGTTGGAAGCACACAACTGTATAGAAAATGCATGAACATTGGTGTGTCTAATGATATGATATAACATAATCGGAGTAAACGTCACGTTGTGTGGAACGCAGGTGAACCCCAGACACATTCGGTGAAGCCCTACAGGAAGCACGATTTAGTCAACATCTCTTTCCCTGACGTCATTCGGAACTACATACTGATGGACGCTGAGAATTTTCCAGAAAACCCTCTGGTCTACCTGTATCCGGACATCCCGAAAGACGTCGCATTCGGACGCTACTACAGCCTCGGGGATGGTATACACTCATGACTTATACTTTTAGCCAAACAATACTGTATGTGTCTGAATGTGTCATGTGGACTGTGTAATTATCTAAATAGTGAATAATCTGGACATGTTCACAATGGGCCTTATTTATCAAACTGGATACGACTGAATTTATATCGTCCTCGTGAGCGTTTACAGAGGAAATTTTGATGAAAATCCAATGATTTTGAGAAAACGTTCGTATCTTACGCTTAAGTTTGAGTAAATTTACGCATAAGGGATATGTTAAAGGGATAGTTCACAGAACGTCCACTCTCGCGATACTACGGGACACTGTTTACAGCAGAGGAAGAGTCACATAGAACAATCTTTTTAACAATGACGTCTCCAGATTTCAACATGGAGGAAGAGGACTTGCGTATTTTTTGTCCGCTCTCGCGTCAACGCGACACGCGTGCGTCGTGCTTCTGTCATGAGCGCGTGTCGGAGATCTATGCGGAAGTGAAGATATTTTGTGAATAAAGACTTAATTAAAATTTTTTGCGCACACAAAGAATTCGTATCGCTTCATAAAATTGGGATTAAACCACTGGAGTCACATGGATCACTTTTACGATGCCATTACGAACGTTTTTAGAGCTTGAAAGTTTTGGTTACTGGACTGTAAATGGAGGGACAGAAATCGCCCAGGATTCGTTATAAATGTCTTCATTTGTGTTCCGAAGATGAACGAATGTCTTATGGGTTTGGGACGACGTGAGGGGGAGTAACCGATGACAGAATTTTCATTTTTGGGTGAACTATCCCTTTTAAAGCTGTGAACGTGCTTGGTAATTTACACAACTTTACTAAAAGGTTGATAAATGAGGCCCGAGAGTCTGAAGCACTGGCAAGTTAATATTAATATACAAGACTAATAGGTCAGAAGCCAAATATATACATTTTACTAATTTTTCACACGTTCTGATTTCAGCGATAAAAAAGTCGTACTGCAGAAGAGTACCGAGTACTGTACTCATTCTATGTCCGTACGTGGGCAGACATATAATCCCAGTGTCGGTGAGTTTTGATAAAAATATCAGCAGCAATAAAGACTATAATAAAGCAATACAGCAGTTGTTTTAAGATGGATGGATAACTATTGAAATGCTTTCACTTCTCAAGCCCAAAGGAAGACTTCCGGACAGAATACTGCCATTGAGTCCGGAGGAATTTGGAGAGCTACAGCGTATTAACAGAAACAACGGAATGGACAATTTTGGTAATAACAATCGCTCCGTTTATAAGAACCTTAATAAGGATAATGTCTATACACAGGCCCGCACTTACACCATTCATTTAAAATGAAATAAGAAATAGGATTCAATTAGGAACCTCTGTAATTTTTTGCAGCGCTCCGGTTAGCGAAAGTCAGTCCCAACCTACTGAAATTTATAAGTCATGTAAATATTTGCTGTAAATTAACTGTATTTTTAGTTAAATGAACACTTTTATCCCGTTTTAGTAACAATTCTGAATATCTTGATGCTCCACCGCAGTAGGAATGAAATGAAAGGACGCAAAGTCGGCGTTTAATTCTCAGTGTTTACGTTTTGCGATGAAAAGATGAAGAAGTGTAAGAGCGATGGAACGAAGGTTTTTTCTTTTCGGTGTTGGTACGTAGACAGAAATAGTGCACAAGAAAACTGTTGCACTCGCTCAACTTCTGCTGTTTCTTCCTTTGTACCAGAGCACTGTTTAATTCTGGATTCTGATTGGTCAGAATATTCATTTTTTGTTGATTTACGTTGATTGGTTTTCTATTACACCAGCTCTGAGTGTAGTGCAGCTGCAAACCACAGGTTTATTATCGTTTCTATAGTAACGGCTCATTCACAGGGATTTGTATTTGTCGATATGGTGAAGTTTTCTGTAAGGAGATGTTTATTTAACATTGATGGAAGGAGTCTCCAGTGTCAGCACTTTGTAACAGTCAGGGATAAAGCTGTAACTTTAGGAAAACACTTTTTTCAGTAACATGACAAGCTGCGCATTCGGTCTTATTAACTTCATGAGTGTGAAAAAAAAAGAACGAAGGGTTATTATTTTTGTTTGTTCCTGCTTGCAATGTAAACAAACTAGTAGCCTAATTTAAACCACTGCATGCTTGTGTTAATGAACATGGTTCTTGTTTCCGCTTCACGTCTGACTGCTTGCTCAGGTATGAGATACGACAGATATGATGTCCGGTGAAACTTTCTGACAAAGTTTCTAAATAAATAAATAACGAATAGTCCTCCTCCTCTTCATATCTGTGTTTGCATCTGTTTAGAACACATTATCTGTTCATTGAGAATAATGTATTTCTAGCAAAACGGCACATTATTGCTTAACGCTGACTGATAATGACTTTATACACAATGCCCGGTTTTAAAGGAAACTTACATGCTGTTCCGTTTTCTCTCCTCAGTGTGAAACTTTGCCGCAGTAAAAACCACATCAGCGAACACGTCCATCTTCATCCTCTCCATCTTCATCCTCTCCATCTTCATCCTCCAGCTTTCCTTAAAGAGCAGTTTGTGGATTTAACAGCAGAGAGTTTTACTGCATCCACGCTGGGGTGTGGGAATGGGTTTCATATATTTTGTTAACGTGTGTGTGTGTGTGTGTGTGTGTGTGTGTGTGTGTGTGTGTGTGTGTGTGTGTGTGTGACACAAACAAAGAAGTGTTTTTACACTGTTATGTTAATGGTGAATTTGTGGAATTGTACAACTGTGAAAATTATTTTTACGTACCAGTGCAGGGCGACGAGAAAATAACGCAGACATCTATTTTTTCCTCACGGCTTTATTTAATATTGCACATCTAAAAGTAAATATATACGGAATCGTAATATGAAACAGTTGCACGTGTCCACACAACTCATACTCTGAACTCTGTGAAGTGTTATCTATGAAATAAAAATAAAAATGGTTTCTGCTGCACATAATGCTTAAAACATTGCTCGATTTTCCTTCACATTTATTGTTGTTCTTTGACACGACATCCTAACTGTATTTACTCCTGCTTAAAATAATAAACTTGGAATAATTCATTGTTTTAAAAACAACCCCCCCCCAAAAAAAAAAAAAAGAAGAAAATCGCTTTAAAATGACCTGGAAACATCTCTCAGATTTTGCTCAAATTAAAACTTTGTTGTTATGTTGCTCAGGTGACAATTTGAGCTCAGTGTTTATGTTTTAAATGTTGCCATTACAATTAAAAATTATTTTAAATGAATACTTTACACAATTTCAGGATAGAGTATTGAATCTTCACCCCGCTGCAGTACAACACTGACCCTTACAGGGGTTTCTTACAGGAAGTGACACCACCAGCACTTATTTCTAACACAAACTGATCTAGAAAATGTTCATAACAGCATCAAACTGTCAGAACATTTTATGGAATAATTAATTATTGAATGAATAATGATTACTGAATAAAATAATAAAATAAAATGTCACATTACAGAATATACTTTTATTAGAATACTCCAAATTGTTCTGTTCATTTAAGTGCATCACTTTCATATTAGTAATTAATTACCAATTGAATGAAGAAATAATTTCTTCATTTATTATCTATTTAATTATATGTATGGTATGTATTTCCATTTTATTATTTATTAAATCAATGACTCAATTCTGATCCAAATTCAGTGTTTAAGCTTTTCACTGAAGAGATGAAGTGATGTAAAGGAAGTTTTGCTTTTCAGTGTGGTACGTTTTCTCTGTGTAACTAAAGAAAAGCAATACAGTGGGTATAGAAAAGAATCCCCCCCCCCTTAAAATAATCACATTTTGTTGCTTTTCCGCCTGAAATGAAGACGGACACAGTTTTTGTTTTATCCAGCTGTATTTACTCAGTGCAACTTATAACATCCAAGTGAAAGATATAACACCAACATGTCAGAAATAAATAAAATTAATTAAAAAACAGAATCACTGAGTTGGAAAAAGGATCACCCCCTTGCTTTAATTTACCTTAATTTTTTAATTACAGCCTTTAGTCTGTTGGGATATGTCTCTATTAACTTTGCACATCTAGACGTTGCAATATTTGCCCACTCTTCTTTGCAGAACTGCTTAAGTTCAGTTAAATGTGATGGTGACCGTTTGTGGACTGCAGTCTTCAAGTCATTCCACAGATTTTCAATGGGGTTTAAGTCTAGGCTCTGACTAGGCCATGCAAGGACATTCAGATTTTTCTTCAACCACTGTGTGGTCAGTTTTGCTGTGTGCTTTGGGTCATTGTCATGTTGGAAGGTAAACCTTCTTCCCATTGACAACTTTCTGGCAGAGGGCAGCAGATTTTCTTCAAGAATTTGACGGTATTTTGCCCCGTCCATTTTCCTTCTATCCTGACAAGTGCTCCAGTCCCTGCTGCAGAGAAACACCCCCATAAAAGGATATTACCACCTCCATGCTTTATTGTAGGAATGGTGTTATTTGGATGGTGAGCTGTATTGGATTTCCACCAGACATATCGTTTGGTGTTGAGGCCAAATAATTCAATTTTAGTCTCATCTGACCATAACACCTTTTTCCATGTGGCCTCAGAATCTTCAAGGTGCATTTTGGCAAAGCTCAGTCGTGGGTGGCTTTTTTCTTGCAACCCTCCCATACAAGCCACATTTGTGGAGAATTTGTGATATTGTTGTCACATGCACACAATGACCACTCTTTGTCATAAATTCCTGCAACTGCTTCAGAGTTGCTGTAGGCTTCTTGGTATCCTCTCTGACCAGTTTCCTCCTGGCTCTTTCATCCAGTTTGGAGTGACGTCCTGATCCAGGGAGGGTCTGTGTTGTACCAAATACCTTCCACTTCTTAATAATAACTTCACTGTGCTTCTAGGCATTGATAAAGCCTTTGAAATGTTTTTGTATCCATCTCCTGACTTGTGCCTGTCCACAACTTTATCCCGGAGATCTTTTGACAGTGCCTTGCCACCCATAGTTGATTGTTTGCTTCAGTTGCACTACAAAATGCTCCAGGAAAGCTCTTTTCATGCTGAGCTAATCAAAATGACCACAGCTGATCACAGTTGAAGTTTATTACTCCTTATTGAGTTTACAAGTCATTTTTAGGAGGGGGGGTGATCCTTTTCCCAACTCAGTGATTCTGGTTTTTTATTTATTTATTTATTTTCTGACATGTTGGTGTTATATCTTTCACTTGGATGTTATAAGTTGCACTGAGTAAATACAGCTGGATAAAACAAAAACTGTGTCTTCATTTCAGGCTGAAAAGCAACAAAATGTGATTATTTTAAAGGGGGGTGATTCTTTTCTATACCCACTGTATTTCTTATTTATTTACTTAAATTTGGAAATTGGGTATTGTTAGATTTTTTTTTTAACACAACAAATGCTGAGAAATCCTAAAGGGGGCTTAACTTGAAAAACAAAAACAAAACAAAGAAAAAAATCACAAACAGATGAAGTAGGGGAAATGAGGTATGTATTTAAGGGCTAGTGTGAAGTGACAGATATTATACTTTTACATTCTTCTACATTAACTAGTCTTTATATTACATCTTTATAATTACTGTTTATGCACAAAGTTTAGTTCTGAGATTTTAAATAATTTATACACTGCCTGTCAAAGTTTACTCACTATTGTCAGTTAAATAAGAAAAAAGTGTTCCAATAAATTCCATAAATCTTTATATTTAAGAACTTTTTCGTCAATAGTATTGGAACCATAAACTAACGGCAAACTAAAAATTGTGCTTAAGAGTCATTTATATTCCCAACATGGTATTCTGGTTGATTTTCTCCTTGAATTATTAAGGTAAAATAAAAATCTCTGTAGGATCAATCTTGGGTTTCTATTGGGATCCTAAATTACTGAAAGACCGTAGGTTAGTGTAAGATTCTGAGTTACTGAAAGACCGTAAGTTACCAAGAGTCCGTAAGTTATTGTGAGGCCATAAGTCACGGAGAGACCGTAAGTCACTGGGAGACCGTAAGTCACTGGGAGACTGTAAATTACTGAGAGACCATAAGTCACTGAGAGACCGAATTACTGTGATATTCTGAGTTACTGTAAGAACGTAAGCTACTGAGAGACCGTAAGTCAATGGGAGACTGTAAATTACTGAGAGACCGTAAGTTACTGAGAGTCCCTAAGTCACTGGGAGACCGTAAGTCACTGGGAGACCGTAAATTACTGAGAGACCATAAGTTACTGAGAGACCGTAAGTCACTGAGAGACCGTAAATTACTGTGATATTCTGAGTTACTGTAAGACCGTAAGTTACTGAGAGACCGTAAGTTACCGAGAGTCCGTAAGTTATGGTGAGGCCATAAGTCACTGTGAGGCCATAAGTCACTGGGAGACCGTAAGTCACTGGGAGACGATAAGTCACTGAGAGACCGTAAGTCACTGAGAGACCGTAAGTTAACGTGAGGCCGTAAGTCACTGAGAGACCGTAAGTTAAGGTGAGGCTGTAAGTCACTGAGAGACCGTAAGTTAAGGTGAGGCCGTAAGTCACTGAGAGGCCGTAAGTTAAGGTGAGACCGTAAGTCACTGAGAGGCCGTAAGTCACTGAGAGTCCGTAAGTTAAGGTGAGGCCGTAAGTTATTGAGAGACCGTAAGTCACTGTGAGACCGTAAATTACTGAGAGACCATAAGTTACTGAGAGACCGTAAGTCACTGAGAGACCGTAAATTACTGTGATATTCTGAGTTACTGTAAGACCGTAAGTTACTGAGAGACCGTAAGTTACCGAGAGTCCGTAAGTTATGGTGAGGCCATAAGTCACTGTGAGGCCATAAGTCACTGGGAGACCGTAAGTCACTGGGAGACGATAAGTCACTGAGAGACCGTAAGTCACTGAGAGACCGTAAGTTAACGTGAGGCCGTAAGTCACTGAGAGACCGTAAGTTAAGGTGAGGCTGTAAGTCACTGAGAGACCGTAAGTTAAGGTGAGGCCGTAAGTCACTGAGAGGCCGTAAGTTAAGGTGAGACCGTAAGTCACTGAGGGGCCGTAAGTCACTGAGAGTCCGTAAGTTAAGGTGAGGCCGTAAGTTATTGAGAGACCGTAAGTCACTGTGAGACCGTAAATTACTGTGAGACCGTAAGTCACTGAGAGTCCATAAGTTATGGTGAGGCCGTAAGTTACTGAGAGACCATAAGTCACTGTGAGACTGTAAATTACTGAGAGACCATAAGTTACTGAGAGACCGTAAGTCACTGAGAGACCGTAAATTACTGTGATATTCTGAGTTACTGTAAGACCGTAAGTTACTGAGAGACCGTAAGTCACTGTGAGACCGTAAATTACTGACAAACCGTAAGTCACTGTGAGACCGTAAGTGACTGTGAGACCGTAAGTCACGGTGAGACCAAAAGTCACTGAGAGACAGTAAGTTACTGAGAGTCTGTAAGTTATGGTGAGGCCGTATTTACTGTGAGACCGAAAGTCACTGAGACCGTAAGTTACTAAGAGTCTGTAAGTTATGGTGAGGCCGTAAGTGACTGTGAGACGGTAAGTCACTGTGAGACCGAAAGTCACTGAGACCGTAAGTTACTAAGAGTCTGTAAGTTATGGTGAGGCCGTAAGTCACGGTGAGACCGTAAGTCACTGAGAGACCGTAAGTCACGGTGAGACCGAAAGTTACTGAGAGTCCGTAAGTTGTGGTGAGATCGAAATTCACCGTGAGACCATAAGTTACTGTACTAAGTTACAGGGGTCTGGCAGTGTAGTTAGTGATTAAACCACATTATCATTCATACAGTAATGATCATATATCTTTATACAGTTTATGAATCCTTACAGAGTCTCCAAATACAATTTACACCTTTTGCCAAATAAATATGTTAAAATGTTTATATAATGGGGTGTTATTTATTTAATTGGGATGACTGATCCTTGTTTTTTCTTGCACCCTTAACACCATCTAACACGTCACAGTAACCTGTCCTCCTCACACAAGCGAAACGAGAGCAGTTTGACAGTTATAGACTGCACGGGGTTTTTTTATAGAGACGGAGAGACGGAGAGATGCTGATAATACCGTAAATACGTGAGGCATATAGCAGTCACCACAGGAAGCAGTCACCACAGGAAGCAGTCTATGGTCAGGAGTGGGTGTAAAGAGAGAAAGAGGGAGAGAAATTGAGTGCCCTCTGCTGGTGTGAACTTTACGTCTCTTAAGTCTCCAGCATGCCCTCCAGGTTCTTGGTGGCGTTCTCCTTATCGACGCTGAGCTTCTGCACAGGAGTGTATTTATTACAAAACTCCTGCAGGAGAGTCACCACCTCGTGATGGCCGAAATGTGTGGCTTCATCCAACGGCGTGTTTCCCCACCTACACACACACACACACACACACACACACACACACACACACACACACCATGACTCTCTTTAAAAACTCCTCAAATATATTTATATATTAAACATTGTATTAGATTATATCAGATTCCTCCTCTAATATTTATTTAGTTAATGAAGGAAGAATGAAACAGATTTAATGAGTTTAAATGTGTATTGTAATCCTTTCCAGCTGTTCCAGGTGTTGAGCTTACCTGTCCTTGGGAACGGGGTTCACCTTACAGGCCTCCAGAAGAAAACGCACCGCATCCACATGCCCTGCAGGCACACAACACATACTCACAGTCAAAAGTTTATTGTTTTAAAATAATCATGAAGACGTTATTAATAACACTGTGACATAACACACATGGATTTATACAGAGATCAAGAAAAATGTTAATCAAATCCAATGTATGCATGTATAAATATAAATACACAAAAGTATAAATACACAAAAGTATAAATACACACTCTTCTTTCTTTTATTGCTTTTTATTTCCTTCTCCTTTACATTTTATTATTATTATTATTATTATTATTATTATTATTATTATTATTACTACTACATGATTTTTAAGTTCTGTGATGTATCTGTACAGTGTTCTTGGGTACTCTGAAATGTTCTTATAAATGAAATCCACTATTATTATTATTATTATTATTATTATTATTATTATTATTATTATTATTTTTATTATTATTATTATTATTTACAACAAAAAATATATACAGGACGTGTTGCACATTTTTTCTACTGTAAGTTCTAAGTGAAAGGGAAACAATTTAATATAAATCATAAACTGCTTGTTTAAAATAATAGCTACTTCTTTAAGAATTCAAAAAAAAGAAAAACAAACAAACAAACAAACAAATAAACAAAAATGGTTTTAGGGCCAGTGTTTTTATAAAAAAAAAAAAAAGATGTTGAGAATATGTACAAGTCATAATGTATTGAGAAAAAAGTTGTAATTTATGATACTACAAGACAAAAGTCACAAAATGTTGAGAATAAAATTGTAATATTTTAATAAATTCAAGAAAATGTAATATCTGATATGTGAATATTTCACAAATATAGTAGTATTTTTTTTGAAATATCAGATATTACTTAATACATTTTTTTCTTGAAATATTACAACTTCTGGAACATGGAGTCTCTTTTGTGCCGTTTCTGTATGCACCGTTCTAAGCTAACACGTGAGAGAAGGACGTGTACCTTCAGCAGCTGCCACGTGTAGAGCAGTCCTGGAGTCATAGTCTCTCTGCTCCATGTCCATAGACGACAAAGCAAACCTGGAAACATCAGAGTCCAATTCCTGATTAATTTTCTAGAACAGCAGCTCTGACAGTAGTGCAGGTTTATATTAATGATCTCATTCTACTACCTTATCGTTTCTATAGTAACAGCTCACTCACAGGGACTTGCAGTCATGTGGAAAAAAAAATCCATTTTCGGTTCAACTTCAACTTTTGGACAGATGGCCTCACGTTATCTTCAAGCACTGTTTGGTATGATTCAGTATTCATAGTTGAACCCCAAACCATAACATTTCCACCATCGTGCTTCACAGTCGGTATGAGGTGCTTCTCCTGAAAAGCTGTCTTTGGTCTGCGCCAAACATGTCTGCTGTTACTGTGGCCAAACAACTCTATCTTTGATTGGTCTGTCGAGAGCACATTATTCCAAAAGGCCTGGTCTTTGCCTATATGCTCGCTGGCAAACTGTAGTCTCGTAAAAGGCTTTTTCCTGACATGCCTCCCATGCAGGTCAAAACTGTGAAATCTCTTCCTGATTGTAGAAGCATGCACTTTGACACCAACAGTTGCAAGATTTACTAGCAGATCATGTGATGAAATTTTGGGGTTCTTGGAGACTAATGGGCAGTCGTTTGAAATCTGCGCCACAGTTTGGAGATCTTTATAAATCCCTTGCCAGACTCACAGGTTTCCACAACCTTTTTTCTGAAGGCCTTACAGAACTCTTTAGATCTTGGCATGATGACACCACACCCCTCAATAGCAAAGGGAACACCAGACACTAAATATGAGAGGGGTATAAATAAGACAGGTTCCACCTGCACTCCCTGAGCAGGTTCTAATCACTGGCACCTGATCTTCAACACCTGATTCTGATTTTATGGATTTGTAGGTGTGATAAATGTAGGGGCGTACTTATTTTTTCCATGTGACTGATCTGTTTTTTTGTTAATTTAAATTGTGAAAATTATCACAAAATTTCAATTTTATGTGTTATTTGATTGATGATAGAGTGCATCACCTTTACTAATAATCCGCTTTGCGGTTCCTCGGAGGACGGGCCAGTCTGTCTGTCTGTCTGTCTGTCTGTCTGTCTGCATATAACCGTAAACCGTAAACAAACGCCTCAGCTGACGGAAGATTTAGTGCGTGCTTATTATTATTATATATTATTGAATTTTTTTGCCATAGAAGTGAGTCAAAATAACTTCCATATCTGTTTTTCAGCCTTTACCCTGATTGTTCATTTTGTGCTCCCAGCTGTCTGTACACTTTACCTACGAAGAAAATCAGCGTTTATGAAACTTTTGTAAATCTGGTTGAAACTTTTTGTTTGGTTTGGCAGCTCTGCTTTCTAAAAACACACCTTTATGTTATAAATGTAGAGCATGGACGGGCTGCTAGTTGGGATTTGGAGGGATAGATGATGTTGGGAGGTGTAATGGTGATAACATACCTTCTGAGTGCCGATACATCTCCGGTGTAGGCAGCGAAGAGGAGGTTAATGACAGACTTCACCTGTAAAGGGATGGAAAACAGTGATTGGTGCACCTGGAGCACTACAGAACCGAGACCTGAACGTGGTAAAGCCTTCAGTGGATTTACGATTCAGTCCAACCTGATCAGCAAGATTTGCATATTCAATCATTTGTGTGGTCATAATCACATTTTCTAAGGTTCCTATTTTATTAAAATATCTGCTGCCTTCTCATTTTGTAGCCTCCATCACAGAGGAAGTCAACAAACAGCCTGTAAGGACACTGGTGTTGTGTATGAAGGTGTTCTACATTAACCTGGTGGATATGTGAACTTTTCCACTGTAGTTACTTCTCTTATCATTTTTCCTGCTCAACTGCGCTAACTAAATTCCTCAGAGTATAAACCAAATCAGTGGATGAGGTGAGGAACAACCCGAGTGTCTTTCTGACTTGTTAAGTCACCACAAGAGGGCACCAAAATTCCATTACTTACTTTTATACCGCAGCACTGTTGAATTCTGGATTCCACACCATCCCCTCAGTGCTCCAACACCATCCTGACCTCTATCACCTCCCCTCAGTGCTCAAACACCATCCCGACCTCCATCACCTCCCCTCAGTGCTCCAACACCATCCCCATCTCCATCACCTCCCCTCAGTACTCCAACACCATCCCAACCTCCATCACCATCCCCTCAATGCTCCAACACCATCCCCATCTCTATCACCATCCCCTCAGTGCTCCAACACCATCCCCATCATCTCCCCTCAGTGCTCCAACACCATCCCCATCACCTCCCCTCAGTGCTCCAACATCATCCCTATCTCCATCACCATCCCCTCAATGCTCCAACACCATCCCCATCTCCATCACCTCCCCTCAGTGCTCAAACACCATCCCCATCACCTCCCCTCAGTGCTCCAAAACAATCCCCATCACCTCTCCTCAGTGCTCAAACACCATCCCCATCTCCATCACCATCCCCTCAATGCTCCAACACCATCCCCATCTCCATCACCTCCCCTCAGTGCTCCAACACCATCCCGACCTCCATCACCATCCCCTCAATGCTCCAACACCATCCCCATCTCCATCACCTCCCCTCAGTACTCCAACAGCATCCCCATCTCCATCACCATCCCCTCAGTGCTCCAACACCATCCCAATCACCTCCCCTCAGTGCTCCAACACCATCCTCACTCCATAACCATCCCCTCAATGCTCCAACACCATCCCCATCTCCATCACCATCCCCTCAGTGCTCCAACACCATCCCCATCACCTCCCCTCAGTGCTCCAACACCATCCTCACCTCCATAACCATCCCGAGTGCTCAGAACAATCAGCACACAGAGGAGGAGTGGGACAAACAGCAGTCCACTGAGTGACGGATCATAATTTATAATAGTCTGACAAAGGTGAAACAAAGAGTGAGGGTCAAATCAAACCACAGAGCATTAAGGAGCTTCACTTCCACATATACAGGCCTTTCAGATTTAGCACACAGATTGAATACATGCAGAAGATTTTTAAGGGGAACATTTCCATAAAAATATTAACAATGCTAGCAAAAGCTGGATTTATTGATTATCTATCATTAATTGTTAGCTGAGTGAGCAATTTCTGTTATGTCTTTACTCATTATTTTGCATATATTAACTGTTGTTAAGCAGAAAGCTCAAATTTATCTTACTCAGAGATATCAGTAACATGTATGAAACAGTAGTGTCGTTTAGTAGCCCGCAAAAAAGAGAACAGGGGAAAAATGTGATCTCGGTGACATGAGATGAGATGTTTATGGTTATTGGGGCCGGATGGGCTGGCTTGAGTATTTCAGAAACTGCTGATCCTATGGGATTTTCACACAAAACAGTCTCTAGAGTTTACACAGAATGGTGCGAAAATTTTTTTTTAAAAATAACCACTCTTTACAACCGTGGCGAGCAGAAAAGCATCTCACAACACATGAAACCAGGTGGGCTACAACAGCAGAAGACCACATGACTCACCCAAACTGATGAAGATAAAGACTGGGAAAGGAAAAGTCACCTAGTGTCTATAGTGATAATGCTCACCAACAACTATGACACGGTTTGTGACTTTTTGAATTCAGCGGGTGTTTTCTTTGGTTCCTGGGGTTGGAAATTCCGGGTTTTAGTCGCAATAACAGCCACAGCAACGCAATAACCCACGCCGAGCATGTACGTACAACAGGAACGATGTTTCAGGCTGGCCTTGGTATCGTCATTTGCGTTCATAGTGTATGTTTGCTGAATTGTTTCACACAGACACAGAACAACCATCTTCAGTTATCCAGCTTCTTTATTAAAGAGAATAACAAAGCGATGTACAAGAACCTGAGCTGTAACACTGGAACCTCCAACATTTACACAGCAACACTGTTATATCTTCATTTATTTCGCAGTAATACCTGTCCTCAGAGCTGCTGTTAAGAGCTCGGAGAGTGGAAACGAGACGATTATGGTTAAAAACAAACAAACAAACAAAAAAACCATGAGATAACAGATGAGATGGGTTTACACAAGTGTATTAAAATAAAACAATACAAAATGAACAGCCAGAGAGAAAGCAACACTGCCATACTGTGAGAGAGCACCCATGACATGACGTACATGAATAATAATTCTATAAGGAAAGCATGTTTATATTTATATAAATATATATAAATACGTCTTTAGCATGAAGACAAATGAGCAGCATGACTGGAGTAGTAACATAGAGAAGGGATCACTTTCCCATGTTCAAGTAATCACTGTATCCTCCAAAAATTCCATCTTGCTGTCTCGCTAGAGAGTGTGAGATGGGTTAACAGCACACACATACACACACACACACACACACACACACACACACACACACACACACACATACAAACACACACACACACACACTCAATCCAGTACACACAGATACAAACAGTAAATAATGAAAAGGAAAAAAGCAGTGAGGTGTGTTAATGACATACTCAGCATGGGAAAAACAATACAGAAACAATATTATACATTCCTGGGAACATAAACAACACACATGCTTGAAAAGAAAAAAAAAATTAAAGCAACATGTACATCGCCTCCTTGTGGCTGTCGTGTGTTTCATTACTGTTGCAAGAAAGCAACACATTTCATTTTTGATTCTAATTTTTCTTGCAAGAGTAATAATTCGGCTAAAGGCTCAATCAGGAATTGCGTCATTCTTCATGAATCATGTTAAAACCCCAGAAATGGGGCCGTCGAATAACATTAAAAGCTACAAAATGTGCTCTCGTTATACTCGTGTACTGTGTCGTTTGTGCACTTCCTGATTGGGGCTTTAGACCCATCCGTCTAACATGTCAGACGTCAACACGTGAAGGTGCGACGGAAGAGAAAAGTCCCTAAGCAGCATGAGATCTGAGATTCTAAGGCCTCGCCTCGGTTTTGGGCAAAAAGCGTCTCAGCGTTAAGGCCAGATGTTTGGAGAGGAGAAAGTCGTGAGTTTGGAGAGGAGAAAGTCGTGAGTTTGGAGAGGAGAAAGTCGTGAGGTTGGAGAGGAGAAAGTCGTGAGGTTGGAGAGGAGAAAGTCGTGAGTTCGGAGAGGAGAAAGTCGTGAGTTCGGAGAGGAGAAAGTCGGACTGTGAGCTGAGTGCTGAACGCTGCCTGATCGATTCGAAGTTTCTCACTCCTCACTTCTGGTGGAATTATGAGCCTGAGCTTCTTTATATAGCATCACATCTTAAAAGAAATGTGATCAAACCCGTGTGAGTGAAGCACAAACAGCGGATACGAGCCTCTGGATTTTATCTGCTAGTGATGATTCAAGTGATGTTTTACTTCGACTGTTTGTTCCTTAGACCGAGTATACTGAACTACAGCACAGTATTTCAGCCTGCTGCTCTGGAGTCTGTAAATGTCTAAACTTCGGAATGTTTTGACACGATTTCCTTTTTTTCTCTCACTGAAAACATCATGCGGATGTAGAATAGCAACCCGAATAGCGATTCCATAGTCCCTAATGTGTTAATACACAACACACTGAGAAGCAAGGCCATGTGTAAAAATTACATCGCCACTCATTTAAAAAAAAATAGTTGAATGTGTAATTCTATGCGTCAGCCAGTAGGAGATCTGCAGACTTACTTTCATTTCTCTGTATATTTTCTATGCACTCAAACAGTTTAGTTAGCTCCGCCCACAAAATACACCGACAACAAATCGGAGTAAAATTCGACTGATTGATTGGCTGGCAAGCGATAGTTTTTCCCGGTTGCGTCCGTCGCGGGAGCGGCTGAGAAGGGTTCGCTGTAGTTGTACACTATGAGAGCGGCCTCTAGAGGCAGAATAAAAACTATCGTTGACTTATTTTGTTGTGTTATTTGAAGTGTTTTTGATTCATTTTGGAGGTCTCTATTTAGGATTCTTCCATCAGGAGGAAACCTATCGTTATTGATATTCTTCTTCTTATTATTATTATTATTATTCTCCTTACCTCCCTAAAGTGCCCGATAACTTGAGGTCTGAATGGTAAAAAGTTTTGAAATTTGGCACATTGATACTACAGGCCACGAGTAACTCCCACACCACAAATGGCCCACAGGCCACGTCCAAAGTCTACGTTATTTTCCCTCCGCTCCATAAGTCCAAAATGTCTGAAAATTGGTATTCATGCCTTATTTCTCATGGGGAACAAAAAAGCTGTTGAGACCCGTAAAGTCCGCCATGATAGATTTTCCAGTACATTGAAAATTTGTCCAAAACTACAAAAATCTTCTTCTCATTAACCATAGGTCCGACTGACTTGAACTGTGGTACATATGTGTGGGATACAGGTCTTCCTATTGGGTGATAAGCAATAAGGAATCAGATAAAAATTGGCCGGACTATTTACATACTGATGAATTGACAACTGCTGCTCATAGTTCTTGTGTCCATAAATCAGTGGAACATTAACCTATGGACTCGTTCTGTGCCGCAGACAAAGAGGACACTACAGTATGTTACCATGTGCAACAGAAACCTCATATCTCCAAAAACAATGGCATTAAAATGAATAACTTAATAATAATATCTGTTATATTATGTTTAACAAAATCTTTATCGTCCGCCAGATGGCGCTGTTCGTCTTTAAACTCTGCCAGTGATCCAAACGCATTGAAATGTTACATCTGTGGGATACGTTTCTCTACCACGTCAGTTTTGAAATGGTCCTCGAGGAGGAATCCGCCATTGCTGCTTGCAGCTATATTTTTTAAACTCTTTATTTTTGTAATAAAGTTTAGTAATATTTTACTTTGAGTGTTATGTTTTCATTCAGTATCAATTTTAAAAACTATCGGTTGATTAATCGGTTATCGGCCAGGTACGGCCCAACTTAGTTATCGGTATGGGTTAAATCTAATTGATTAACGTCTAAACCAGAAAAAAGCTGGATAAAACTCCATGGAGGAACACAGTACGTGACCGAGTCTGTGATTGGTCAAACAAAGGCATGAATCCGTATTTGTGGAAACTGTTATGATATCTGTAACAGTGCCACCTGCGGGACTGGAGCACGCGTACGACGGTCAGCGTGAGAGTATGAGGGGTTGTGAAGCTTTCGTCGTCTCCGCATTCATTAAGCCGAGGTCTTCTGAATGATACTTTTTTATGAGGAGATAAGAAGTGAACACGTGGAGCTGAAATGTGTTGGGTTTAGATAAAAGCATTTTCGAGCTGAGCCGATTAAAGAGCCTGCACGGGTACAGCTGAAGGTCATGCAAGCGAGCGAGCGAGCGAGCCCGTGTGACCTCTGTGACGTCACCTGATCGATCGATGTGTGTGTGTGTGAGTGTGTCGGTGTGTGTGTGTGTGTGAGGAAGGCTCATGACTGTGCTGCAGAGAAGAGAGAGCGATCAGCGTCAGCTCAGCAGGACCGTATCACCTCCGACTCGTCACTCGTGACACCTTTCCCTGCGTGTTAACCTGAACAAGCGCTTCCCTCTTTGACCTCCTGCTTGGGCTCAGGATCCGTCTCTTCGGTTCCGTATTCATTCAGAAGCAGAAAAGAAAAATCTGGGTGTGTGAGCGTCCGCATCAGAGACAGAGAGGGGGGGGGGACACCAGAAAAAAAAATAAAAAAAGAGCTGCAAGGTGCCAAGCCAAGACACAGTAAAGTGAAATAAGAGCGAGTGAAATAAATATGATGCTTTATTCCAGCTGGAGCGCGGGTGTGTTTAGTTGTTCTCGCCGACATTATCCATCCTATAGATCACAGTGGTGGAAGAGTCTTCGTTGGACTCGGTGGGCGAGACTTTTTTCCACAGAGAATCTTTGAGAGCCAGCTCTTGCTGAAGACTCTCGTAATCCATCGACCCAAAGGAGTGCTGCTGTGTTGAGCGACACGGAGAACACGTTAGTTTTCTCTAGATTTCCCAGGCTTCCATGTCTGTGTGCTGCAGTGATGCTGTTAAATATATACACAGTACTGTGGAAAAGTTTCAGGCGCGTGCAAAGAAATGCTGTAGAGCAAAGACTCCTTCAAAATAATGAAATTAAATGTTTCTATTTTTTTTTTTTTTAAAATGCAGTAAACAGTAGTAAATGAAACAAAGTCAATATTTGGTGTGACAAAAAAAATAAAAATATTAGTCTCCGGTACAATGTGTGCAGTTTTATAAGGAAATGAGCTGGTAAGTTTTATTGAGCATCTTTCAGAACCAGACACAGTTCTTCTGGACACTTTGACTTTCGCACTCGCTTCTTATTTTCTGCAGTGAAACCCAGCAGCCTTCATTGTGTTTACTGTCTGAAAAGTGTCTCTTACGTAATATTCTGCTTTCTTTAATGACATACAAACATTTTTCTGTAAAGTTTAATTTTGTGCTAGAAAACTAATGTCTGGGAATCGGAAACGTTTTTTGTACTGATTTGATCATGTAGACGTCATAAAATAAAAAAAATCTATAACAAAGTTTGTACTAAAAAAAAAAAAAATAGGGTGCCTAAAACTTTTGCACAGTACTGTAGATATACATTTAGTGTGTGTGTGTGTGTGTGTGTGTGTGTGTGTGTGTGTGTGTGTGTGTGTGTGTGTGTGTGTGTGTTTTGCCATCAAAGCCCTGCATGCCATAATGTTAGTAAAGAGTAAATAAAGCCGTTAGAGTCGTGTGTTAGGTGAGAAAGCGTTGCTCATTAGGCTCGGCACGATCCACACAGCAATTTGTCGACGATTATAGTTTTTAAAAAAAAAAATTATTATTATTAATGACCAAAACGTCGCACTTTTCAACCGTTTATACGTTGTGGAACAGTCGTGAAACGACAAGTTAGTTCCTGTTCTCATGTACATCATAGCAGCTGTAAACCTCATCGGCCTGTCTTTATTTCTGTCGGTTTTAGTTAATAAGACAAAAACACGCAGCTTGTCATGTTCCAGAGAAACCGCAGAGCAAAGCGCGTCTGAAACCTGACTATAAACAGAAAGCTTGAGCACATCAACATTTGTTGATAAAAAAAAAAAAACGATACATTTTCATTATTAGTTTTAGGATTGAAGAATCTGCAACAGATTGAAGCTATCGTGACGGATAACAAGTGGGACGATTTAAATGTTTGATGGAAAAGGAGGCGATTGGAAGGTTTTGCTGATTAATCTGCACCGATATCTGATCGCTGGCAAAAATCCACACCGATAGTTTTTCCCCGTTGCGGGAGCGGCCGAGAAGTTCAGCTGTCATTATACGGTACGAGGGCGGCCTCTAGAGGCGAAATAAAGACTATCACTTACAAATTTTGTTGTGTTATTTGTTATTTGGAGCGTTACGTTTTGGTTCAGTTTGGATGTACATCTTTTATTTACTTAACATCCATTAATAGTTCATATATATTAACATTTATACGTTTCATTTTAAAGAGTACAGTACATTTTCATTATACGGTCAGTACTGTTCACTTTTATAATAAATTTCAGCAATATTTTCCTTTGAGTGTTGTTTTCATTCAGTATCAATTTTAAAAAATAGTTGATTAGACTCATAAACAACTTCGGTACACAACACGCATTACATACGTCTGGCCACGCCCACGCCCCCCACCCCTTTCTGTTGAGAAGAAAGTTCCTCAAAATTTAAATATATAATGCGACACGTGTTAAAAAGACGATCTCAAGAATCACCAGCGGGTGAAAAAAAAAAAAATCTTTTATTAGTTTTCAAAATGCCTTGATCGTGACAAGCCTAGTGATTCTGTGCTTGGCTAATGTGTGATCTTCGTACGTTATGACACACCAGAAGATAAGAACAGCACCTTCACCCTTAAGCAGCGAAGTGTAAGGTGAATGAAATGACTTTTCCCGTGCGCTAACCTGTAAATACAGCTGAGGAAGGTGTGGTGTAGAAAGACAGATGTGTTAGTGAGTCAGAAACGGACTCGTTTACACGCTACACGCAAACTCGCCCCTCCTATATCGTGAGCCGTAGTGTTAGTGGACAGGTTTGGCGTGTAGCGTCGTAGCTCGGCAGCTGGAGAGTGTGACCTGTATGGAGTGTGTGTGTGTGTGTGTGTGTGTGTGTGAGACGGGCAGGAGGAGGAAGAGTTTATCTCTGCGTCGGTCCTCGGTACAGAGCGTTAGATCGGCGGCGGTGCGGAGTGCTCACTCGTACAGGACTCTGTGTAGCGCGTTGATGGGGCATGCAGGTAGGGATAGGTGGGCAGGCAAACGAAAGAGCGCACTCACCCGCTGCTCACCGCCCTCGCGCCGAGGGTCCAGCTTCTTCGCAAAGTGCCGCAAGTTGTCGTAGTTGTGGAAGTTGAACAGAGACACCAGATCCTGCAGGGGAGAAACAGGAACAAGGATACGTGAGGAATGACGCGTACAAACACGTGCTCGTGTGAACTAGAGCAAAAGGAGGCGGAGCAACTCTTGCAAAGTGATGCAAAGTGGGTGGGCCACGCGACAAGACAAGGCAACTATATAAGGGACGTGACGATAAAGTAAAGATTTACAAAATCAGCTGATTGTTTTCACACACTGTGTATGTTGATAAACGCCAATTCAGCCACGCCCACAAAACTCCATAAAAGGCAAAGAGAGTTTGAAAATGACGAAAACGGAGACTAAACGGTGCGCATGGCATACGCTAAATCTTCCAGTAATGCAGCTCAGCCACTGATGCCGTCACTTACCACAGACAAACACTGACTCCTCCTCCTTTTATAGGGCGCCATTACTTTCGCCCTCATTAGATGGCTAGTCTTACTCGTCTTCATTTATGGATTTGTTTTGTAGCTAGCTGTTTAGTTTGCCTGGCCATGTCATACTAGCAAACAAACAAAACCTGAGCACTATTATATGCAATGCTGTGCAAAAGTATTGGCACCCCAAGCCCCCCCCCCCCTCTTGTTTAATATATTAATATCAGAATCTTTTGTCTTGGGTGTTTTTTTTGTCTTACGTTTGAATGTTAGCACACGCTGTCTGTCACAAAAGTGAAAGAATTCACCGGTCCAACTGGATGCCAAGTAAAAATAAGGAAAACAATAATAATAATGTGTGTGTGTGTGTGTGTGTGTGTGTGTGTGTATACCGTGCAGAACTGGATGCCTCGAACGCTGTTGCCCAGTTTGTCCAGTGGAGGAGACCAGCACATGATACCCATCACGTTGGGCACCACCAGGAGGATGCCACCTGCCACGCCCGACTTAGCCGGCAAACCCACCTGAGATAGGTAACAATAACTAGTCAACCATGGGGTGCTGTGATGAAGTGGAAGTGAATGAACGCAGTAATACGAACCTGCGCTACTGTCAGAGAATGAATCAATGGCTTCTGACCAATCGGAACGCAGAATTGGAAAGTGTATGACACTCACGTGGAAGGCGAACTGTCCAGAGAAGTCGTACATGCCGCAGGAGTGCATGAGGCTCAGCGTGTTCCTCACGGCCTCGGGACTCAGCACGCGCTCGCCCGTGATCGGACAGAAGCCGCCGTTGGCCAGGGTGGCAGCCATGACGCTGGCGCTCTCACATGTCACCTCGATGGAGCACAGCTACACACACACACACACACACACACACACACACACACACATAGTCTTGTGTGACTGAGATGTGTTTACAAACAGGGCATCTAAATCTGGAACCTGGCAGCCAGTGTGAGTGTGTGACGTGTGTATCCGGTTACACATTCCCATAAATCCATGGGAGACGGATGATCTGTGTGGCTGACGCCAGCGCACACACACACACACACACATACACACACACACACACACAGATCACGTTTCCCACGACTTCTGACCTACGATCATCCTTCTACAGCCTGCATACCAGCACTGTTCATGGTTAATGTTGTGTGTATGTGTGTGTGTGAGTGTGTGTGTGTGTGTGTGTGTGTGTGTGTGTGTGTGTGTGTGTGTGTGTGTGTGTGTGTGTGTGAAAGTGCTGGGGTGCTGATCTCACCTGGAAGTACAAGTCCAGGATGGAGGTCATATCTGTACCTTCAGGAAAACACTGTAAACACAAACGAGAACACGATTAACACACACATTAACCGAGATTACACGTTTAAGTATGCAAATAAATATGAATATTAATTAGCCTATTTTTATATTGTCAGCAGTGTTACATGAAATACGTTAAAACTGACACGATTTACTCGGCGTAATGGGCCATATTCTGAGTCGAGCACGTAGTGAGGATTTATTACGGAAATGATATCATGCGGAAAATATTCAGACCTCAGACGTAACTACGGACTTGCGCGCCAGTTAGACGTTACACGAGAGTCACACACACGCGGGGGCGGAGTTTGAGCAAAGCAGTCAAGAATCTGATTTTGAACTAAAAAGAAAATCTTGGGGGCGTGAACTACGTGCAGGTGATTTGCATACACTGAATGTGACGGCAAAAAAAATTTAAAATCAACAAACATACTCCGGTGAGTAACCCGACTCTGAATATGTATAACTTTCCCCGAGTAAACGCTGACATAAATCTCCGACTCTGAACACGGCCCATAGACGTTAACGTAGCGTAGCAGTCATGCCCCAAACTAACCTTCTTCTCCTTCAGGTAATAGCCGATGGCGAAATTCCTATCGCCTGATTCACGCTCAGACTGGAATCTGGCACAGAGAACACAAACAATGTGTTGAAGTCTGGGAAAACCTGTCAACCAGTAAACACACTGTGCACTCATGCAGTTATCTAATCATGTAGCAGCAGCAGCACAATGCATACAATCATGCAGATGATAGATCAAGAGCTTCAGTTAACCTTCACATCAAACATCAGAATGAAGCAAAAAATGTGATCTCTAAAGTGTGACTTGAACCGTGGCATGGTTATCGGTACCAGATGGGCTGGTTTGAGTATCTCAGAAACTCCTGATCTCCTGGGATTTTCACATGCAACAGTCTCTAGAGTTTACACAGAATGGTGCGAAAAACAAAAAACATCCTGTGAGCGACAGGTCTGTGGGTGGAAACGGCTTGTTGATGAGAGAGATCAGAGAAAGACTGATTCGAGCTGCCAGGAAGGATATCGGAACTCAAATAAGCACTCTTTACAACCGTGGCGAACAGAAAAGCATCTCGAGAACGAGGATCTGAGCCTATCATGGGCCCAGGCTCACTCAGACAGTTGGAGACAGTTGAAGACTGGAAAAAGACCAGGTGATTGTTTTTTTTCTTCTTCTTCTAATCCTCAACTGTCTAGTTTTTGGTGAATCTGTACCCATGATAGCCTCAGACTCTTGTTCTTGGCTGACAGGAGAGGAACCTGATGTGGTCTTCTGCTGTTGTAGCTCATCCGCCTCAAGGTCTGATGTGTTGTGTGTTCTGAGACACTTTTCTGCTCAGCACGGTTGTAAAGAGTGATTATTTGAGTTACTATAGACTTCCTGTCAGCTTAGACTGCTTAAGTCTGGTCATTCTCCTCTGATCTGATCTCCTCCGCAGACCGTCCGCTCACAGGATGTTTTTTGTTTTCTGCACCATTCTGTGTAAGCTCTAGAGACTGCTGTGTGTGAAAATTCCGGGAGCTCAGCAGTTTCTGAACCAAGCCATGGTTAAAGTCGCAGAGATCAGACTTTTTCTTCATTCTGATGTTTGATGTTTGATGTAACTGAAGCTCTTGACCTGTATCTGCAGGAATTTTATTATTTTTTTTGCATTGCATTGCAGTGCTGCTGCTACACGATTGACTGGTTAGATAACTGCACGAATGTGCAGGTGGTCCTATTAAAGTGGACAGTCGGGTTAAGTCTGGTGAGTAACTTACGTGGCATTGCTGAAACCCACATACTCGTTGCCCGCCATCTTTTTGAGGAAGTTCATCAACTTTATACAGAATAAAAAAGAAAGAAAGAAATAAAATCAGATGCTCGGAACAAAACTCACGAACCCTCGGCTGGCTTTTATGAACTCTGTTCATACTCACATAGTCAAACTTCTCCGCGTTGCCTGCCTTTTGCTGAAAGAGATGAAAAAAATGAACACAATAAATAATCACCTGACAGAGAGGTATATATTTATATATTCATGTATGCATACATATGTGGGGGAGGTGGGGGAGGGGGTGGTGCTTAATACTAGAAATACTGTAGACACTCGATCATTAAAAGAGAGACGATATTTTTCAAAAGGCATTCGAACAGAAATGTGACTACATATTTGCAGATCACAGGGAGATTTAACATACAAAAGTGAAAAGAAAAAGAAAAAAAAACAAATCTGTTAGTGGTTTTATTTGTTAGGCAATAAAAATAAAAAATAAAAATAAAAAAGAAGAAGAGGAGGAGGAGGAGGCTACTGTGTGTAAGATTCGTTAATGAACTCGTTGTGTTGTTCTTTACAGCTAGAGTTAAACGTTAAAATGGAGGATGAAATGATACGCGTAAGTCGCTGTGGTTAAGCCATGAATGCCAAACCGGTAGGTCAGTCAGAATCGTGTGTGAAAGTGTGTGAAGGACAGCAGTTGGTCCTGCTCAGGTTGACTGGATGAACCCTGATCTGATTAACACCATGTTCACACTAGCGGGCGACAAAACGACGGCCGATCGTTAACGTATTTCTACGTACGCGTTCGACACGGAGCCGCGGTTTCGGAGACATTCATTTTCTTGAGATATCTTCTATGCAAATGAGATGTGATGCTGTAAAATGATTGGCTGGAACGATTCCTCTGACCGATCGTATGGTCCGGCGTTTCTTCGGTTTCCCCGCTCGCAACCCTAGATTAGTTCCCATTTACCATTCGATGCAAATATTATAACCGTGGTGTCATCTTATCCTGTCGTATACGTCGTCACTTTAAACGTTTAAACAGACGTTATGAAGAAAAATAAAGCTCGGTAGATCGTTGGGGAGATCGGATTTACGAGTCGGGAAGTCGTAATTACGACTTCAGGTGTACCTTCTCCTAATTAACTACAAAACATATAGAAAGAAGGCACATCTGGTGTGTTTTGCTTCTTTATGCTTTTAGTCAATTTGATAAACTTCATCGTTACATATTACATCGTAATTGTACAATACGCTTGTATTTCAATAACTTGCTGTATAACATAATAACTGAAATCAGCTTCTGAGACGCGTAAACATTCAATTTCAACAAATTTACCGTCGAGTACAGACGTTTTGCATCCATTGATTTCGCCATGTTTTCTTACCGACACGCCCCCCGACTCGCAAACTCTGAGCTCAAAGAAAATCCAGAGTTTCCCCGCTCGTGATTACGACCTTGTGGTGGCGTTCATGTGCGCTCGACTCCTAAATACGATCTTTCCGGCATAGCTAGTACATAGCAAACTACAGTTATGTTAGTTTTGTTAATCTTATCGGTCAACGAAGCTAGTACGATGACATAATACGTAAATTAAACCTAATTACATTTTAAACAGTAGTGATGTGTGTTATAAATCGTATAGAGGGCTGTAGGCTTTTCCTTTTTGTCGGAACTGTCGATGCCCAAACATAGCAACAGTAGCGGCCGCGACACGTAAGCTACAGACCGTCACCTGCTAGTGAGAACAGTGTAAGAGCTAAGCTCAGGGTGTGAGGAGACACGGATGGTCTAATAGCTCCCTCCGGGTGGCATCTTTTAGAGATGTTCATCATTCAGGACAAAATACATCACAATTTTCAGAACCATCAGTGAATTTACATATGCAGATTATTTGCACTTATGTAAGTTGTTGGTGTTTGCGTTTTTGAGCTACTTCGTGCAACGATTGTTTCAACAATATACCGCAGTGCAGCCCTGGCTAGTAGGGGTGGGAATCTCTAAAGACCTTCACAGGGTGCCAGGAGTTTTTTTTAATGCATCTCGATGTGATAAAACATAACCCTAGCATTTCCATTCATAGCAGAAATATTTATATGTGCACACAAATATTTCCATTACAGCTGGCAGAACAAGTTTTAGCCAAATTTCTTTACATAATCAAATGCTCAAATAAATCTATATTCAAAAGTTTCTTCTTCTTCTTCTTCTTCTTCTTCCGGCTGCTCCCTTTAGGGGTCGCCATTAGGGAAATCCGGTTTTATGATCTGCATATTTGATTTGGTACAGGTTTTACACTGGGAGCCCTTCCTGACACAACCCCTCCATTTTGGGACCGGCACTGAGAGTACACTAGCTTGTGAAGCCCCAGTGTGGGGTTTGGTGCCCAGTGTGGGGTCTGGTGCCCAGTGTGGGGTTTGGTTCCCAGTATGGGGTCTGGTGCACAGTGTGGGGTTTGGTGCCCAGTGTGGGGTCTGGTGCCCAGTGTGGGGCTCAAACCCACCATCCTGAGGTTCTCATGCTCTACTGACGGAGCTGGCCAGGCTTGTATTCAAATGTTTAATACCCTGTTAGACTTTTGCATTTATTAAACTGGCTGTCTAAGTGATTACTAATCTAGCCACAGGAGGTCACAAGCCAGTGTACCTTTTGTGCCGGTCCCAAGCCCGAATAAATAGAGAGGGTTGTGTCAGGAAGGGCATCCGACGTAAAACTTTTGCCAAATTCAATATGCGAATCACTAACATGACTTCCATACCGGATCGGTCGGGGCCCGGGTTAACAACGACCGCCATCGGTGCCGTTGACCTACAGGGCACTGGTGGAAATTGGGCTACTGTTGTTCGAAGAAGGAGAGGAGGAAGGTGTGTTAGAGGAGGAAGGCGTGTCCATAGGCAGAGAGAGAAGAGGAAAGGCAGGAGTTTAGGACTGAAAGCAGGGACTTTGAATGTTGGTACGATGACAGGTAAAGGCAGAGAGCTGGTAGATATGATGCAGAGGAGGAAAGTCGACATTCTGTGTGTCCAGACCAGGTGGAAAGGGAGCAAGGCTAGAAGCATTGGAGCAGGGTTTAAACTGTTTTATCATGGGGTGGACAGGAAGAGAAATGGAGTAGGAGTGATCCTGAAGGAGGAGTTTGTGAAGAACGTTCTGGAGGTAAAGAGAGTGTCAGATAGGTTGATGAGTCTGAAGCTGGAAATTGAAGGTGTGATGTTGAATTTTGTTAGTGCTTACGCTCCACAAGTAGGTTGTGAGCAAGAGGAGAAAGACAGATTCTGGAGGCAGCTTGAGGAAGTGATGCAGAGTGTTCCCAGAGGTGAGAGAGTGGTGATAGGGGCAGACTTTAATGGACATGTTGGTGAAGGGAATAGTGGGGATGAGGAAGTGATGGGCAGGTTTGGTCTTCAGGTAAGGAACCCAGAAGGACAGAGGTTGGTAGACTTTGCTAAAAGTATGCAGATGGCTGTGGTGAACATGCACTTTCAGAAGAGGCAGGAACACAGGGTGACATATAAGAGTGGTGGCAGGAGCACACAGGTGGACTATATCTTATGTAGACACTGTAATCTGATGGAGATTAGCGATTGCAAAGTAGTGGTAGGAGAGAGTGTAGCTAGACAGCATAGGATGGTGATGTGTAAGATGACTCTGGTGGTGAGGAAGATGTAGAGAGCAAAGGCAGAGCAGAAGACAAAGTGGTGGAAGTTGGAAAAGGAAGAGTGCTGTGCGGTTTTCAGGGAGGAGTTGAGACAGGCTTTAGATGGTCAGGAGGTGCTTCCAGATGACTGGACTACTACAGCCAAAGTGATCAGGGAGACAGGTAGGAAGGTGCTAGGTGTGTCATCTGGAAGGAGGAAAGAAGACAAGGAGACTTGGTGGTGGAATGAGGAAGTTCAGGAGAGTATCCAGAGGAAGAGGTTAGCTAGGAAGAAGTGGGACAGTGAGAGGACGGAGGAAAGTAGACAGGAATATAGGGAGATGCAGCGTGAGGTTAAGATAGAGGTGGCAAAGGCCAAACAGAAAGCTTATGAGGACATGTATGCAAGGTTAGATAGTAAGGAAGGTGAGAGGGATTTGTATCGGTTGGCGAGGCAGAGGGTTAGAGATGGTAAGGATGTGCAGCAGGTTAGAGTGATTAAAGATAGAGATGGAAATGTGTTGACAGGTGACAGGAGGGTGAGGGAAAGATGGAAGGAGTACTTTGAGAAACTGATGAATGAGGAAAATGACAGAGAGAGAAGATTAGTAGAGGCAAATATTGTTGAGCAGGAAGTAGAAAGGATTAGCAAGGGTGAAGTTAGGAGAGCTTTGAAGAGGATGAAGAGAGGAAAGGCGGTGGGTCCTGATGACATACCAGTGGAGGTATGGAAGTGTCTAGGAGAGATGGCAGTAGAGTTTTTAACTAGGCTGTTCAACGAGGTCTTAGAGAGTGAGAGGATGCCTGAGGAATGGAGGAGAAGTGTTTTGGTGCCGATTTTTAAGAACAAGGGAGATGTGCAGAGTTGTGGAAACTACAGAGGTATTAAACTGATGAGCCATACAATGAAGTTGTGGGAAAGAGTAGTGGAAGCAAGGCTAAGGGGAGAAGTGAGCATTTGTGAGCAGCAGTATGGTTTCATGCCAAGAAAGAGCACTACAGATGCAATATTTGCTTTGAGAATGTTGATGGAGAAGTACAGAGAGGGTCAGAAAGAGCTGCATTGTGTCTTTGTAGATTTAGAGAAAGCGTATGACAGGGTGCCAAGAGAGGAGCTGTGGTATTGTATGAGGAGGTCTGGAGTGGCAGAGAAGTATGTTAGAGTGGTGCAGGATATGTATGAGAGCAGTAGGACAGTGGTAAGGTGTGCGGTAGGTGTGACAGAGGAGTTCACGGTGAAGGTGGCACTGCATCAAGGATCGGCTCTGAGCCCTTTCTTGTTTGCGGTGGTGATGGACAGGCTGACAGATGAGGTCAGACAGGAATCTCCATGGACTACGATGTTTGCGGATGACATTGTGATCTGTAGTGAGAGCAGGGAGCAGGTGGAGGAAACTCTAGAGAGGTGGAGGTTTGCTCTGGAGAGAAGAGGAATGAAGGTTAGTCGCAGCAAGACAGAATACATGTGTGTGAATGAGAGGGATCCAAGTGGAACAGTGAGGTTACAGGGAGAAGAGATAAAGAAGGTGCAGGATTTTAAGTACTTAGGGTCAACAGTCCAGAGCAACGGGGAGTGTGGAAAAGAGGTGAAGAAGCGTGTGCAGGCAGGTTGGAATGGGTGGAGAAAAGTGTCAGGTCTGTTGTGTGATAAAAGAGTACCAGCAAGAATGAAAGGAAAGGTGTACAGGACAGTAGTGAGACCAGCGATGTTGTATGGTTTGGAGACAGTTGCGCTGAGGAAAAGACAGGAGGAAGAGTTAGAGGTAGCAGAGCTGAAGATGTTGAAGTACTCTTTGGGAGTGACGAGGATGGATAGGATCAGGAATGAGTACATCAGAGGGACAGCACATGTGAGATGTTTTGGAGACAAAGTTAGAGAGGCCAGGTTGAGATGGTTTGGACATGTTCAGAGGAGGGAGAGTGAATATATCGGTAAAAGGATGCTGAGGTTAGAGCTGCCAGGCAGGAGGCCGAGAGGAAGACCAAAGAGGAGGTTTATGGATGTAGTGAAGGAGGACATGAAGGTAGTCGGTCTGAGAGAAGAGGATGCAGGGGAGAGGGCTAGATGGAGGCAGATGATTCGCTGTGGCGACCCCTGAAGGGAACAGCCGAAAGGAAAAGAAGAAAGAAGAAGCCGTCTAAGTGATTTCTGTTTTGCCTGACAGGCTAGCAACTAGTTAACGTGGACGGATTCCAGATTTGATGAAT
>CM042535.1:2681398-2761398 GCA_023630585.1 Cranoglanis bouderius
TGACGTTAGCTTACGTGCTAACAAGCTTAGGAAAAGTTTGATGGGGTAACGTTAAATATATCACGACACACTTGAATTACTTACTAACCGGCAAGTCAACGTTACCGTAGCGACTAGTTACCTAAAGTTAAGATAGTCAGCAGACTGTTAAATAGTGATGGGTCGGTCACGAGCGAGTCGGCTCACCGAGTCGACTCCTTTCAGTGAACGACGGGAGCCGCCTCCCGTCCGAGAGCCGATTTAATTTTTTTTTTTGGAAATGAATACGAGACAGAATGATAGGATGATCTTTTCGCCACACTGCTCGGCCACGCCCACGCCGAATGAATGTTGTGTTGACGTGTATGTGCGTGTAACATTTGGATAGTTCGATATGAATAAAACGTTCAATACACACGTGTACTAGTGTTTGATGTTTTTCATTATTTTATTGTCAAATTATGTAAAATTATAAGGTTTAGTATAATTACATTGAATAATTTAAGTGATGCACTAAATCATACATCAAAATATTGCGGAATCCGGCTGAATTATAAAAGCCAGAAGTGGCACTAAACGAAGAGCCGTTTGGGAGCCGAAAGAGTCGACTCTTATTGCTGAGCTGAGCCGAATGATCTGGCTCACTAAAAAGAGCTGGAATTCCCATCACTAATGGAAAAGAAGACGATGCTGTTATCTTGATTCTGATTGGCCAAAAGGCTCGAGGCGCCACCACTGATCTAATATATATATATATATATATAGACAGACAAAACTTAGCGGAATCCTGTACGGACTGATTTATAACATATCTCCAAATTGTCCTATATTACAACTTGATCTGCACTGATCTAATAGAAATGTATGAATCTAAATGATCGAGAACCAGGACACAAGCCCCGCCCCTTTTTCTGTAGTTTCCATCTTATGTGTATTTAACGCACATTTCCGCTTCTGTTCAGAAAAGGGAGAATAACTCGGGCTTTCTCTGCATCATACATTCTTCAGGCATTGCATCACTTCCTGTCACTTGTGGACTACTCAGAGCGCGGTAACCCGACCCCGACTGACCGCACGGATCATTCTAGCGAACGCAGCGTCACGCAGCAGGAAGTAGGGCGTTGGAGCGTCGGTACTTGTGGCATTTCCGTCCAGAGCAGATTTCCTCCACACCCTCAGGAACGCTCTTATCTGCACGCCATTAAACTTTCATTGTGTTGCCACGGCAACTCGAGGACAGCGTCCTGAAGTGGCTTAAACCCGTATCAGATGATCTTTCAGGAACGAAAACATGATGACTCACTCCAAAAAAAAAACATTCCAGCGTCGCCACAAATCCAGCGCTGCAGCATTCAGAGAATTGTGGGTAATATGGCATGAGAAACAAGCTGAGAGCGGAGAATAACAAGGCCCTTGGCTTTTCATTGGATGTTCTGAAACACTGCGACGGATGTTTTACGAATTACGTAAGAGGAAGACTGGAAAACATTTCGCAAAAAAAAAAAAAGTAAAAGCAGAAATTATTTTTTCCCAATTTATCCAAAGTATTTTCAAAGATATTTAGCTTGACCTTTTTTTTTTTATTTGACATCTGAAGAAACATGAGATCCCTTTAAATATCTGTAATCTTCAATTAATTTTTTATTTCACTACATACGCTCACATAGGATATAACATAGTGGTGTTATTATATTATAGCTACAAACAAAGTAACAATCTCTGGCTGGCTGGTACTGGAGCAAAAAAAAATAAATAAATACACATGCTATGATTACTAATGTCAGACGGGAGAAAGGGGGCGGGGCTTCCAGGTTGTCGGTTAATATCAGAGAGTTAAAGCACTTACGCAATCATTTCTGGCGTATTTTCGAGTGAGAACTCCAAACTCTACAAGCGTATGACAAGCTTGAACAATGAACACTGAATGATGCTGGCTGTGAGGTCTGATATCAGTGAAGGAGCGTCTGATCTAACCCCAGGGTGTGGTGGACGGGTGGAGGAGAACTCACCTTCCTCGTTCAGAAAGAGTTTGTTGAAGCGTAAGCCGCTGGGCTCTTTGCCGATGAAGTGGTGCACGTACTCGGTGCCGTGGTCGTGCACCGCGATGGCGTACTTCAGCGGCTTCACACACGACTGCAGACAGAACGGCACCTTGGTGTCGCCCACAGTGTGTCTAACACACACACAGACACACAGACACACAGACACACACACACACACACACACACACACACACACACACACAGAGAGAAAGAGAGAGAGAGAAAATGAATACCATCATACACCATGAATCATTCTATAAAAGCACCTTGTAGTTATACTCCATTTTATTCAGCGTCATTCTAAAGTCACGTGTATATTCACATGAGGAAAGTTCAGCATATTCAGAGTCGGGTTAGGCGCGCTCTTAAGCTATACGACTGTTCTGCTATACAATCAGTCCCTCCAGGATTTTTTTCCGAATGCAGAAATGATCACAAAATCAAGGAAACTCCACAGTATTCGGGGCGGAGCTTGCTATTTTTCAAAACGATAAGGCAGATCCTCCGTAGATTCTGGCCGAGAGGCGTCATGTCACGTCATCACAACACGCATTCGGCCAAAGCTGAAGGCCCTCTTCGATTCACGTGCGCCGAACGTGAGTACGGCGTAAAGGTCTTGTTCACCAACAAACATCACTGCGAAAGTCCATGTAAAACTATTTCGTGCGATTGCAATTTCAACCCAAAAAAAAAAAAAAAGCACGCAGAAATTGGCCAATCACACCTGGGTGTAACAGGGTGGGTGTAATTATTCTGATGACATATTGGCCAGAACTTCCTTGCAAAAGAGATATTGCTAATCTGAAGAGACTTCCTGGTTAAAGAAAGAAAGAAAAACAGATTACAGATTGACCTCTGACTGTTATGAAGCTCGCACACTGGAGACTCCTTCCGTAAACGTCAAATAAACATTTCCTAGTTCCGCATATCAATGATTTTTCGTTGGTAAATAATAACACATTTAAAAATCAGTTTACAATTAGAATTAACACGGTACACGTCCCTGTGAACGAGCTGTTACTATAGAAACGTGTTAGAAATAGTGCCTTAATACTGTATGTACCTGTGCTAGAACTTGGCAGACAGACAGTTAAGGAAGGAGGTGAGACGAGGTAAACGTTTGAAAGCTTGATAAGGGACAGGTTTGTAGACGGACACAGTTTTTGATTTATCCAGCTGTATTTACTTTATAACATCCGAGTGAAAGATATAACACCAACATGTCAGAAAAAAAAATAAAAAAATAAAAAACCAGAATCACTGAGTTGGAAAAAGGATCACCCCCCTCCTAAAAATGACTTGTAAACTCAATCAGGTGTAGCTAATCACCTTCTCAATGGCACACAAAGCCATTTGACTTTCAACTGTGATCAGCTGTGGTCATTTTGATTAGCTCAGCATGAAAAGAGCTTTCCTGGAGCATTTTGTAGTGCAACTGAAGCAAACAATCAACTATGGGTGGCAAGGCACTGTCAAAAGATCTCCGGGATAAAGTGTCAGGAGATGGATACAAAAAAATTTCAAAGGCCTAGAATCAATGCCTAGAAGCACAGTGAAGTCTATTATTAAGAAGTGGAAGGTATTTGGTACAACACAGACCCTCCGTGGATCAGGACGTCGCTCCAAACTGGATGAAAGAGCCAGGAGGAAACTGGTCAGAGAGGCTACCAAGAGGCCTACAGCAACTCTGAAGCAGTTGCAGGAATTTATGACAAAGAGTGGTCATTGTGTGCATGTGACAACAATATCACAAATTCTCCACAAATGTGGCTTGTATGGGATGGTTGCAAGAAAAAAGCCACCCACGACTGAGCTTTGCCAAAATGCACCTTGAAGATTCTGAGGCCACATGGAAAAAGGTGTTATGGTCAGATGAGACTAAAATTGAATTATTTGGCCTCAACACCAAACGATATGTCTGGCAGAAATCCAATACATCTCACCATCCAAATAACACCATTCCTACAGTAAAGCATGGAGGTGGTAATATCCTGTTATGGGGGTATTTCTCTGCAGCAGGGACTGGAGCACTTGTCAGGATAGAAGGAAAATGGATGGGGCAAAATACCATCAAATTCTTGAGGAAAATCTGCTGCCCTCTGCCAGAAAGTTGTCAATGGGAAGAAGGTTTACCTTCCAACATGACAATGACCCAAAGCACACAGCAAAACTGACCACACAGTGGTTGAAGGAGAAAAAGCTGAATGTCCTTGCATGGCCTAGTCAGAGCCCAGACTTAAACCCCATTGAAAATCTGTGGAATGACTTGAAGACTGCAGTCCACAAACGGTCACCATCACATTTAACTGAACTTGAGCAGTTCTACAAAGAAGAGTGGGCAAATATTGCAACGTCTAGATGTGCAAAGTTAATAGAGACATATCCCAACAGACTAAAGGCTGTAATTTAAAAAAAAATTAAGGCAAATTAAAGCAAGGGGGTGATCCTTTTTCCAACTTGATTCTGGTTTTTTATTTTTTCTGACATGCTGGTGTTGTATCTTTCACTTGGATGTTATAAGTTGTACTGAGTAAATACAGCTGGATAAAACAAAAACAGCGTCCGTCTTCATTTCAGGCTGAAAAGCAACAAAATGTGATTATTTTAAAGGGCGGAGATTCTATTCTATACCCACTGTACATTCCTGTGATTACAGATCACTGACTGAAATAGCAACAGTGTTCTACACATTTATCTCATTTATATCCGACTCTTTACATAACATAACACACCATTTTACAGCTGTAAGATTCCCAAAAACACACAGTATATCCATTTTTACTCATTATTGATTCGAGGCCCGTTCTATAGTATTCTATATCCATCCATCCATCCATTTTCTGTACCGCTTGTCCTACACAGGGTGGTGTGGAGCCTGGAGCCTATCCCAGGGAACTCGGGACATGAGGCGGAGAACACCCTGGATGGGGAGCCAGCCCATCACAGGGCACAATCACACACCCATTCACACACTATGGACAATTTGGAAATGCCAATCAGATTACAATGCATGTCTTTGGACTGGGGGAGGAAACCAGAGTACCCTGAGGAAACCCCCGAAGCACAGGGAGAACATGCAAACTCCCGGCGGAGGCGAGAATCGAACCCCCAACGCTGGAGGTGTGAGGCAAATGTGCTAACCACTAAATTAATTAGAAAACTAAGCCCCACACAGGTCACTTGGACACACAAAAAGATAGCAATAATGCATGTTTTGACAGATTTATGACACAGGCTTTATTCAGTATTTGTTCAGAGGTGTAAGTGCGTGGTTGTAAGCGAGCACTCACCTCTGTCCGTCCACCGTGCACAGAGCCACGCCCCACAGGTTAGGGTTGAACTTAGCGAGTTGAGGAATGTAGTCAGCCACCTGAGACAGAAACACAGCATGACACTTCAACAATTCCACACTCCATGTGTAAAAAGGAGAGGAAGAATGAGAGAGGAGAGAGAGCAGGAGGGACCGTGATGCGTCACGTACCTGACCTCCGGACAGGTTCCTGCCAGTCTCATAAAGCTTGTCTATGTGGGAGGTGAAAGTCGTGAAATCAGGGATGACGAACTTCTTGCGGAAAGCTTGGGTCAGGAGCACGATGTTGCTCTGGACACATCTGAGGAGGGGAGAAAAGGAAACAACGCCTCAGCAAGGCCTCTTTTTTTGGTTATACACTGAATACATTTGGGTTTAAAATCAAAAGATGGATATAAGACAATAGCTCAGCTTAGACTTTCAGCTTTTATTTCCTGGTATTCACATCTAGACGAGTTAAACAACTTCGAACATGCCACCTTTTGTATCAAACCACCCAATTTTTAGATGACCAAAAGTATAGGAACAGACAATCTTAAAGCAAATAACACTTAATATTTGGGTGCATTTCCCTCGCTTGCAATAACTGCATCAAGTCTGTGATTCAGTGATACCAAACTGTTGGTTTCTTCTTTTGTGTTGCTTTTCCAGACTTTTATCGCAGCCTCTTTCAGTTGTTGTTTGTTTCGGGGGGGTTCTCCCTTCAGTCTCCTCTTCAGGAGGTGAAATGCTGCTCAGTTGGGTTAAGGTCTGGTGATTGACTTGGCCAGTCTAAAACCTTCCACTTTTCCCCTCCTGATGAAGTCCTTTGTTGAGTTGGCAGTGTGTTTTGGATCGTTGTCTTGCTGAATGATGAAGTTCCTCCTGATTAATTTGGATGCATTTCTCTGTAAATTGGCAGACAAAATGTTCCTGTAAACTTCTTAATTCATTCTGCTGCTACCATCATGAGTTCCATCACCAATAAAGATTAGTGAGCCTGTTCCAGAACCAGCCGTGCAAGCCCAAGCCATGACACTACCTCCACCATGTTTCACAGATGAGCTCGTATGTTTTGGATCATGAGCAGATCCTTTCTTTCTCCACACCTTGGTCTTTCCATCACTTTGGTAGAGGTTAATCTTGGTTCCAGAACTTTTGTGGATCATCTCTGTATTTCTTTATGAATTCCAATCTGACCTTCTGATTCTTACTGCTGATGAGTGGTTTGTATCTTGTGGTATGGCCTCTATATTTCTGCTCTCAAAGTCATCTTTGAACGGTGGATTGTGATACCTTCACCCCTGCCCTGTGGACGTTGTTGTTGATGTCACTGACTGTTGTTTTTGGGTTTATCTTCACAGCTCTCACAATGTTTCCGTCATCAGCTGCTGTTGTTTTCCTTGACCGACCTGTTCTATATCTGGTTGTTAGCTCAGCAGTGTTTTCTTTCTCTTTCAAGACATTCCAAATTGTTGTATTGGCTACACCCAATGTTTGTGCAATGCCTCTGATTGATTTTTCTCTCTTTTCTCAGCTTCAAAATGGTTCGCTTTTCTCCCATAGACAGATCTCTGGTCTTCATGTTGGTTTATCCTTTTTAACAACAAATGTATTCTTCACAGGCGAAACTTAGGGCTCTAACCGAGAGTAGACATTCAGAGCTATTAATTCTTTAAACGATCAATTTAACAGGGCACGCCTGGGCAGCGAGAAACACCTATCAGACACGTGTTCAAATATTTTGGGTGGGTTCAAACAAAAAGGTGCCACGTTTTAAGTTGTTTAACACATCTAGATGTAACTATGAGGAAGTGAAAGCTGAAATTCTGATCTGTCGTCTCATCTTCATCTTTTGATCTCAAACCCAAATGTCTTCACTGTATAGCAAAAAAAAATTAAAATAGAATTGGCCTTGCTGTTCCAATACTTTTGGAGGGAACTGTACATTGAGAGGAAAAATCCTGAAAAAAATATCACGAGGAAGTGAATATCGAATTCGGATATATTGTGAATATCAAGACTCCTCCCCTGCTGTAGGAATGCTTTATCACGCAGGAGCCGAGTTCCCACACGTCTCTCTGAGCAGACGAGGGATAAAAATAGCCGTGTGTGTGTGTGTGTGTGTGTGTGTGTGTGTGTGTGTGTGTGTGTGTGCGCTGATGACGCATCACTCAAACTCGGGGAAGAGAGAGGAGCCACGGGGAAGCATGGAGCAGACGGTCAGCTTCTCCTCCTCGTCTGATTTGGACTGATTTCTGACTGACATTGTAAAAGAACATTGCGGGCCTTGCGTTGTGTTGTGTTGTGCACGCTGAGATGCTTTTCTGCTCACCACGGTTGTAAAGAGTGCTTATTTGAGTTACTACAGACTTCCTGGCAGCTCGAACCAGTCTGCTCATTCTCCTCCGATCTCTCTCATCAACAAGCCGTTTCCACCCACAGAACTGTCGCTCACTCAATGTTTTTTGTCTTTCGAAACCGTTCTGTGTAAACTCTAGAGACCCAGGACATCAGGAGTTTCTGAGATACTCAAACCACAGCCCATCTGGCACCAATAACCATGCCACGGTTCAAGTCGCGCTTTAGAGATCGCGTTTTTTCCTTCATTCTGATGTTTGATGTGAACGTTAACTGAAGCTCTTGACCTGCATCTGCAGGTGTTCCTATTAAAGCGGACGGTGAGCGTTTTACACATAAGCTAAGCGAAAACACACTCGCGTCTCACTCCCGACTCACTTCTTAAACAGGTGGCGGTCCAGCGTCACTCCGTCTGACGTGGACTTCAGGGTCACCTTCAGCATCTCCATACACTCCTTCAGCCGGGGATCTCCTGTTCTCAGGCCTGTGGCCTTCAAAGCCTGGGAAAATATTTTGATTAGTTTATAATATTGTTGTTTTATAAGGAGAGACCGATACAGAGCGATAGAACAAGCTTGAAACGGGTAACAGTCGGGTACTTGTGCTGTGTTCGTTAATAGACGGGCGTTTTAGATTAGACGGATCAATCAGATTTAACTTCCTACTCGATGATGACGCCGCTGTTCTGAGGAAAGTGAGTTAACGAACACGACGGCGTGTACAGTAAACGTGTCACGGCGTGTGATCCAGTGTACACAGGTCGGAGTGTGATAACCTGTGCAGAATAGATAACCTCAGTGTAAATAAACATGGCTCTCAGCCTGACGTACACACACACACACACACACACACACACACACACACACACACCCCAAAATGAAGTCAGAGTAGCTCTGTAAACACCATCACCATGTCCTGTATCAGACTTTTCACCTGAGGATCAATCAATCACAGGGATCAGTGCACATGCATTTGTTTAAAGAACACATCGGAACACCGTTAAAGTGATTAAAACACACCCCCCGTGACGTGCTGTTACAGGAAAATAATCAACTCGGAGGCGTAGTAGTAACTTCATCCCACCAGCCGGTCGTTGATTACTTTTCTATAACAGAATGACCCGAAGTGCCCCCCCACCCCCTTTAAATTGATTAAAGATCGACACATCAAACTTTTATCCATTTATAGTTGCGATTTCTGTTCTCACTTACGTTATATGAAACGAATATATGTACAATGCTTTAATCTAGGACTGGGCGATATAATCGGTATAATATGGATAATTGCGATAAACGATTACGCGATACACGTCTCTGAGATGTTTTCCGTTGGTACGGTGATGTCCGATTTTACGTTTTTAATAAATACAAATTAAATGGTACTTAACGGACGCCGCTGATTTGACGTGGTCAGTACGTTAAGCATAGCTTCGTTCATCACTAAGCAGGAGCTGGATAATTCCCCCCAGGACTTTAAGGTCTGTGGTGTTTGGGAGCGCTTCGGGTTCTCTGCGAGTCACGACGTTGACGGCCAGTAAGCGGTCATTTAAAATTCAACGGTGCTACACATGACATCTAGCTAACAGCTGAATGAAGCTACGTTCACACATACAGCGAGTCCGGAGACGAGAGCTGGCGACTTCTGGAGACTTGAGAGACAGCGAACATTGGCGACTAGATGTGGGCGTGTCCAGGAACGCGACAAAGCTGAGGAGAGTTGAACTTTATGCAAATTTGGAGCGACTTGGTGCAGCGACTACCAATGGGAGTGAAGACAGTCGATCACGTCACACCAGTAACAGCTTATCCATGCTACTTATCATTTTGTTACATTATACGTAACGTTTTGTTATACCGTACGCTCCTAACAGTCTGAAAAGATCACGTGTGTGTGTGTGTGTGTGTGTGTGTGTGTGTGTGTGTGTGTGTGTGTGTGTGTGTGTGTGGCATTACAACTGACCTTAATAAATTTGTGGGCTGGGATCTTCTCCTGACCCTCGGCAATGGTGTAGAAGAGCAGATCCTCCAGACTCGGCATGATCCCTGCCTTCCTTCTCCTATAACACACACACACACACACACACACACACACACACACACACACACACACACACACACACGCACACACGCGCACCGTGAAAGGTTATTCTGTAAATAATTTGTTTCGTATTTAATGAATAAAGTACAAAACTCTCCGAGGCGTGCTGTTACAGGAAAAGGTATTAGAGCGAGCGCATCAATATAAACCTGCGCTACTGCCAGAGCTGCTGTTATAGAACATTAATCAACACCTTCTGACCAATCAGAACGCAGAACTGAACAGCGCTGCGGTGTAAAAGAGGGAAGTGAATGAGCCGTGTTTAAATGATATGAGCAGCGTGAATGTGTTGGCTTTCGGATGAGATTAGAGGTCTGCGTTGTGGCTGTCTTTCTCACGGAGCTGTCCAAACACACACACACACACACACACACACACACACACACACACACACACACACACACACACCCCTCCATCAGCACGATGAGTAAACTGACTCAGGAGGAGAAGACGAATAGAGGAGCAGCTCATCCTGTAGTTTTGTTTTGGTTTTTTATAATAAAGGCTCGAGGTTAAAAGTATATATTTTTACTGTAATTACTCAGCTCTGGTTAGAAGAAAGTGAAATGTAATGAAATGAAATGATACTTACACAGAACACACACAGCCACAGCACACGGTGATGGAGAAACACAAATACAGAACAAGATCATGGATGAGACACGTTACACAGACACAAATAAACACACACACACACACACACACACACACACACACACACACACACACACACACACACACACACACACACACGATGCACGAGTAAGAAACAATTCAACATTTAATCACAAATATTTAGAAAGAAAATAGTGCAGAACAACAAACATGACACTTAAACTGAACTGTCAGAGGGGTAGCTAATTAACTGGTGATTAAACAGATTAGTGTGCGGGCGGAGCGCTGACTGCGACGGGGGGCGGAGTGGTGATGGTGATGGGGCGGAGCGGTGACGTTGATGGGGCGGAACGCTGACGGTGATGGGGCGGAACGGTGACTGCGACAGGGGCGGAGCGGTGACGGGGGCGGAACGCTGACTGTGACAGGGGTGGAACGATGACTGCGACGGGGGCGGAGCGGTGACGGGGGCGGAACGCTGACTGCGACAGGGGCGGAGCGGTGACTGACGGGGGCGGAGCGGTGACTGCGACGGGGGCGGAGTGGTGACTGCGACGGGGGCGGAGCGGTGACTGCGACGGGGGCGGCGCGGTGACGGGGGCGGAACGCTGACTGCGACGGGAGCGGAGCGGTGACCGCAACGGGGGCGGAGGCTCCGTCTCCTCAAACACAGCGTTACATAAACTAAACACCAACCACCTGGATCAGGTTTTGCTGAGCAGGTCATGTGTACACACACACACACACACACACACACACACACACACAAACCTGTTCGTCTAGCCTTCAGAGTTATTTTTTCCTCAATGGTGTGTTGTCTCTCTCTCTCTCTCTCTCTCACACACACACACACACACACACACAGAGGACTATGCATCTACACAGGCCATCGAGACTGTAGACTAACAGTCTATAAATCCCACACAGTGCAGTGACCTCTCTCTCTCTCTCTCTCTCTCTCTCTCTCTCTCTTTACTGAACACTGTATCAGTTTGCCAATTATTTGTGCCATAACATTCCGTCCTAAAGTATAACTACGTTTTCACACTCAGAGGAAATCGCTATCTGCCCTCTTCCTCATACACGACCTCACAAGGCACTTTTTTGACAATTTTTCGAACGTTGCTGTGATTGACAGCTGGGAGAGAGTAAGCCCCTCCCACACAGAGAGCACGGATAATTACGCTCTCTTGACTCCCGGACATGGATCGCCGCTCCGGGATTCGAACTCACGATTTCCGCTCGAGAGCTACTCTGCTGCGTTTTAACATTGTCGGGACGTTTTAGCAACAGAATCACAAAATCTGAATTGATTCTACGCAGATACTACACAAACGATCTCTGAGTCTCCCGTGATGAGCGATGAGGAAATGACTCTGAATCTGACTCTCTCGGGTGATTTCTGTGATCTCTGCTCACACGCGGTAAAAGTTTGTTTACATATTTCCATTTCTCAATGAGTGAACAGAGTTTAACGAGGATGTTTTCAGCTCTACACCATTCTCAGACCAAGCAAATAAAAATCAAACAGCAAAGGAATCAAAAAGAGTCAATTGTGCTATGATTCGGATTCAGGAATCGGACTAACAGGTGAAATGAACGCGCCATTGGTCCGACGTTTCTTCAGTTCCAAGCGCACAACTTTAGCTGCTCGTTTGGGTTTTAGGGACAACCTAAAATTGTGAGAATCTAGTGGGCGGAGTCAGATGAACAAAGAACATGTGTGTCTCCGCCCCTTTTGGACATGAAGCCGCAGGAAAAAATGGACGGCTTTAACTTCCGAGCGTCGAGCATGATGTAGCGCAGGTATAAACTGAATGCGTGGGCGGGGTTTGTGCAGATCGGCGGCGAGATGCCGTGTGACTCAGCAGAGAAAAACACAGCAGATGGGCTTTTTTTCTTTTTCTGAGCTTTTCGAATCCCATGTGCACTTCAGAAGACAGGAAGCAGGTAAAGTCAGCAGCAATAGCCCCGAGAAACTACGTGATTTTGAGAACGTGTTGTGTGGAGGGAAAAAAAAACACATGGTGTGGTTGCCAGGCAACGGTGAGTGTTTCGCATTGACCAGCCGTGTGTGTGTGTGTGTGTGTGTGTGATGAGGCGAGAGCAGCAGGTCGAGAGTGACCGAGGCTCTGTAGAACCACAGCTAACCGAGAGAAATGAAACCTCATTTCCTGGAAGATTGGAGACAATTTATAGTCATTACTGTCCATATAAGAGCCATTAGATAGTGTGATGGCGTTGTGCGACTCGATATCACACACACACACACACACACACACACACACACACACGCACGAGCATGAACGCTTTTCTCTGTATTTTCTCTCAATGACACTGGAGACTCCTTCCATGTGGTGTCCGTCACATAGGAGTGAACAGTGCATTAGTGTGTGTGTGTGTGTGTGTGTGTTTGCCTTGTTCTTGCTCAGGGTTAAGTATTTGTTCTGCTGAGTGCCTCGGGGAAGTGAGAGTGTGTGTGTGTGTGAGAGTGAGAGAGAGATGGAAAGTAAAAACACATTAAAGTGGTAAAGGAATCAAACAACAACCGAATCAAACAGAAAGGAATCAAAGAACAACCAAATCAAACAGCAAACGAATCAAACGGCAAACGAATCAAACAACAACTGAATCAAACGGTAAACCCAATCAAACGGAAAGGAATCAAAGAACAACCAAATCAAACGGAAAGGAATCAAAGAACAACCAAATCAAACGGAAAGGAATCAAAGAACAACCAAATCAAATGGAAAGGAATCAAAGAACAACCAAATCAAACAGCAAACGAATCACACAGCAAACGAATCAAACGGTAAACCGAATTAAACGGAAAGTAATCAAACAACAACCGAATCAAACGGAAAGGAATCAAAGAACAACCAAATCAAACAGCAAACGAATCAAACGGGAAACGAATCAAACAACAACCCAATCAAACGGAAAGGAATCAAACAACAACCGAATCAAACGGAAAGGAATCAAACAACAACCGAATCAAACGGAAAGGAATCAAATACAACCGAATCAAACGGAAAGGAATCAAACAACAACCAAATCAAATGAAAAGGAATCAAACAACAACCGAATCAAACGGCTAATGAATCAAACTGCAAAACGAATCAAACAATTAACATATTAAAGTGGTAAAGGAATCAAACAGCGAACTGAGTCAAACACACACAGTTTTTACTTACTGCTAGTTACAGGAATCAATTACACTGTAAATGTTTAATAAATTAATGTTTAAAAGTGATAAATCATTTCCACACATTATATGGAGCTTATGAGTAACTCAGCACATTTCATGTTTAGTTCCACTTCATGTGTATTTCCACCACACACACACACACACACACACACACACACACACACACACCATGTCGTCCTGACCTTCTTCCACTCTCATATTACAGTGTGTTAGCTTCCTGAGTGAGAGAACCACATGGCTCTGTCCTTTGTCCTACTGTGTGTGTGTGTGTGTGTGTGTGTGTGTGTGTGTGTGTGTGTGTGTGTGTGTGTGTGCACTGTACCCATGCCATTCCCGTGCTGAAGATTAACAGTTAAAGCTCTAATAGACAGCTCCATGTCAGAGTGTTTATGGTGTTAAACGTTACACTCCTGTGTGATTATGTGATCAGGTTACAGCGATTAGCTCTAACCCCAGCTATTAGTTTGAGAATGCTACTTAAACTCACACACACACACACACACACACACACACACACACACACACACACACACGCGTTGCGTTTATGACAGGAAGTGGTTCACAGGAAGTGCACGATACGCTGTCCTGAACCAGAAACCCTGAGGAACTTTCCGGAAAGCCTCCTATCTTCCGTCTAACGTGACTGAGTGGGAAGGTGACCGAGTCACCTCACTTACTACGAGCCGTCAGTCAGTCTGTACGTTACCATGGCAACACGCAACGCTCTATCCAGATTGCTGAAAAACGCTTCTGTTTTTTTCCTGGGGACGGATTCACGAAACACTCTTAAGGATAAAATTCTTCTTAACTGTCATTTTCTTCTTATTTTCTAGCTTAAGAAAAAAAGTTACAAATATTTTCTATTCCCAAAAATTCTTCTTAAGAATGTTCTTATTTTCTTTCTTAACATTGTTCCTAAGACAAACCTTAAGAAAAAGTCAAATTCTTAAAAATGATGTTCGTAAAAATCATCGTAAATAACTTCTTAAAAATCTAAAAAATCATCGTAATAAATACTTAAAAATCTAAAAAATCATCGTAATAACTTCTTAAAAATCTTAAAATCATCGTAATAAATTCTGAAAAATCTTAAAATCATCGTGATAATAACTTCTTAAAAATCTAAAAATCATCGTAATAAATTCTTAAAAATCTAAAAAATCATCGTAATAACTTCTTAAAAATCTAAAAAATCATCGTAATAACTTCTTAAAAATCTTAAAATCATCGTAATAAATTCTTAAAAATCTAAAAATCATCGTAATAATAACTTCTTAAAAATCTAAAAATCATCGTAATAATAACTTCTTAAAAATCTAAAAATCATCGTAATAAATTCTTAAAAATCTTAAAATCATCGTAATAAATTCTTAAAAATCTAAAAAATCATCGTAATAACTTCTTAAAAATCTAAAAAATCATCGTAATAACTTCTTAATCTTAAAATCATCGTAATAAATTCTTAAAAATCTAAAAAATCATCGTAATAACTTCTTAAAAATCTTAAAATTATCGTAATAAATTCTTAAAAATCTAAAAATCATCGTAATAACTTCTTAAAAATCTTAAAATCATCGTAATAAATTCTTAAAAATCTTAAAATCATCGTAATAAATTCTTAAAAATCTAAAAAATCATCGTAATAACTTCTTAAAAATCTTAAAATCATCGTAATAAATTCTTAAAAATCTAAAAATCATCGTAATAAATTCTTAAAAATCTAAAAATCATCGTAATAATAAATTCTTAAAAATCTTTAAAAAATCATCGTAATAATAAATTCTTAAAAATCTAAAAATCATCGTAATAACTTCTTAAAAATCTAAAAAAAATCATCGTAATAACGTCTTACGAATAGCTTGTCGTAGGTCCCCAAAGCATAAGATTTTTAATGAATTTATTCGGTTGTTTCAAATATAAATTTATTAAAAATATTTGATTGCTACTTTTAAAAAAAGGGATAATAAATTGATGCATTTAAATTTTGTCAGTACTGAATTTCGATCGCACTACTGCCGTTTTATTCTTAAGAAAAGATTTGAGAACTTTTTACGAACTTTTTACGAAACTTCACTTGCATTCCTACGAACTTCTTAAAATTGATCTGAAGAACTTTCTTAACTTCTTTCTTAAGATGATTTCGTGAATCCGGCCCCGTTCCTGAACACTCTGGGCCGGTTTCATGCTTTTTTCATGAGTTGTAGCGGAGGTGGGAATTTTGCATAGACCTGGCAACCCTCTTCCGAGAGCCACATTAGAAAGTAAAAAATCTCACACTCAGGAAAACACAAAACTCTGTTATTGCTTTGTCCTGAGGAATCCCCGTACACACACACACACACACACACACACACGCTAAAAAATAAACAATAAATAATAAATAAACAAAAACAAAAACACCAAACGCACAGATCTCTATATTAAATTAAAACGATGGTAAACTGCACATTTCAAAATTTCTTTCCTCTTTTTCAGTGTTGAATAATTTAATTTCTGTCTAAATTACACATAAAAGCATCATGGAACATGTTTATTTTAAAATCCTACATATCGTGCTACGTATCATATACGATATGACGTGATTTATATTTCTGCCACTCCTAACCCACACCCTCTGTACTTGAGTCGGGTTGAGTAATAACGTTGACTGATTCCATGGTGTGAAAATGTGTGATGTGATGTAATCCTCTAGCACAGTGTGTACGCGAGTAATAATGCAACGTGAAGTGGACAAGCACTCAGAAGCTGATAAGATAATACAGGCCATGTGTATTTATATTCCGTTAACATACAGCGTTAATCCCGTGTGATGGATCGCACTAATGACACCAACTCTCCTCCATACAGCCACGCTGGAAACATTAACACACACACACACGTAGGATAAAAGAGCGTAACCTCCTGGCAGCTGCGCACCATCTCTGAGCTCCAGTATAAACCCACAAATCTGGGACCAAACCCAGAGAGAGAAGAAAAAAGAGCTTTAGAAATCCGAGAGAACTGACGTGGCGCGTGTCTGACAGCCTGGCTGCTCTAAAACCAGACTCGACGTTGTGCCGTTATAGGAAAATAATCAACAGTCAGCTGGGAGAGTTACTGTTACCACTCCGAAGTTCATTGTTTTCCTTCAGCGGCAGTTGTAACTCCTCTTAATCAGAGTTCTTACTCTTTACGGATCATGACAACAATCACGACGACAGCAGAGGGTTTTAAACAGTGTGTTTAACATCGCCGTGCATCAAATTTTACAGTTCCACTTGGAAACGTGATGGACAGGAAGGTCCTGTCTTCGACGTGTACAGAAGGTACGCACGTGAGTGTGTTAACTCTGCTTCTGCACACGTTAAGTATAAACCAGGCTGCTTCACGTTGGGACACTTCACACCACCCTGGCGTGGATTATATTCCTGCAGCACCACAACAATTCCCAGCACACCCAGTAAAGCAGTGCATAGAATATTCCTTTGGATTTTACTCACTTAAATTACATATACCTACATCACTAACATCACAATTTATTATTATTATTATTATTATTATTATTATTTTACTTATTTATTTAGTTTTTAAATGTAGCATGGTTGAGGCTTGGGGTCGCAAAAAATTCATCAGGTCCATTTGGGATTCACCCAAAAAACGTTTGATCAGGAATTGCTGATTTAACCAAACATTAAATGTAAACGTTATATACAGTCATGTGAAAAAATAAGTACACCCCCTTGGAAATTGTTGGCTTTTTTTGGACAAACAAACATTTGATCATCTTTGAAACAGTGTCTATTAATAATGTTGATCTACTTGAACAAAACTGCAAGGAAAATTAGAAAATTTCAATCATTTAGTCAACAGAAATATCAATATGTGATATTCTTCTGTGGAAAAAGTAAGTACACCCTTGGCCTCAGAAGCTAGTATTGCCCCCTTTAGCATAAATAACTTCTTGTAGGTGTTTTGCATAGTGGTCCACTAGACTTGCTGGAATTTTTGACCACTGTTCCATGCAATATTCTTTCAGTTGCAAGATGAGGGTTTGAAGGTTTTCTTGCATGTTCTGCCCGTTTCAAATCCCCCCCACAACATTTCAATGGGATTCAAATCCAGGCTTTGACTAGGCCGTTCCATAACCCTCCATTTCTTCTTTTTGAGCCGTTCCTTGGTGGATTTGCTCGTGTGCTTAGGATCGTTATCCTGTTTAAAAGTCCACTTTCCTTTCAGTTCAACTTTCAGACAGATGGCCTCACGTTATCTTCAAGCACTCTTTGATATGATACAGAATTCATAGTTGAATCAATGAATGCAAGCTGTCCAGTCCCTGAGGCGGTGAAGCAACCCCAAACCATAACATTTCCACCACTGTGCTTTACAGTCGGTATGAGGTGCTTCTCCTGAAAAGCTGTCTTTGGTTACTGTGGCCAAACAACTCTATCTTTGATTCATCTGTCTAGAGCACATTATTCCAAAAGGCCTGGTCTTTGCCTGTATGCTCACTGGCAAACTGTACTCTTGCTCTAATGTTCATTTTAGACAGCAAAGGCTTTTTCCTGAATGTGGTGAACCCCTGGCTAAGGATTTAAAGGTTTCCCCAGTCCTCGGTCATGTCCTAGCGCCGTATTAACACAGGTCTGTGTGTGTGTGCGAGATTCTGTGCTCAGTAAAAACCCAGCGTTCTGCTTCCTACGGGATTAAAAAATAACCTGAGTGGAAAATTCCTGTCTTTCCGATTATGCTGTGTGACTCAGTGCCAGAGGGAGAGATTTTCCCATCCATCTGTTCTGACCTTCAGCAAGGGGCTGATAATAATTAATAAAAACTACAGTATATTACACACACCATAAAATACATCAATATATTAACATACATTAGATACATTCCATCCATCCATCCATTTTCTGTACAGCTTATCCTACACAGGGTTGGGGAGGGGGAGGGGGAGCCTGGAGCCAATCCCAGGGGGAGACACACAATTTATTTATTTTTAATTAATAAAAAGTTTTTTTTTCCTCAAAACATAAAAAATACATTTATTTTCGTAGACATTAAGTAAAGTAAGGTAATGAGTTTTTTACTGCTCTACTGCTAGTTAATCATGTGATTAGTTAGTCAACTGCTTAGTTAGTTAGTTCATTGGCTAGTTCGTCAGGTGGTTAGTTGGCTAGTTAAGCATGTGGTTAGTTAATCATGTGGTTAGTCAGTCATGTGGTTAGTTATTTAGTTAATCATGTGGTTAGTCAGTCATGAGATTAGTTATTTAGTTAATCATGTGGTTAGTCGTTTAGTTAATCATGTGGTTAGTTGTTTATTTAGTCATGTGTTTAGTTGTTTAGTTAATCATGTGGTTAGTCGTTTAGTTAATCCTGTGGTTAGTTGTTTAGTCCTGTGGTTAGTTGTTTAGTTAATCATGTGGTCAGTCGTTTAGGTAGTCATGTGGTTAGTTGTTTATTTAGTTATGTGGTTTGTTGTTTAGTTAATCATGTGGTTAGTCGTTTTAGCCGTGTGGTTAGTTGTTTAGTTAATCATGTGGTTAGTCAGTCATGTGGTTAGTTGTTTAGTTAGTCATGTGGTCAGTTGTTTAGTTAATCATGTGGTTAGTCGTTTAGTTAATCATGTGGTTAGTTGTTTATTTAGTCATGTGTTTAGTTGTTTAGTTAATCATGTGGTTAGTCGTTTAGTTAATCCTGTGGTTAGTTGTTTAGTCGTGTGGTTAGTTGTTTAGTTAATCATGTGGTCAGTCGTTTAGGTAGTCATGTGGTTAGTTGTTTATTTAGTTATGTGGTTGGTTGTTTAGTTAATCATGTGGTTAGTCATTTTAGCCGTGTGGTTAGTTGTTTAGTTAATCATGTGGTTAGTCAGTCATGTGGTTAGTTGTTTAGTTAGTCATGTGGTCAGTTGTTTAGTTAATCATGTGGTTAGTCGTTTAGTTAATCATGTGGTTAGTTGTTTATTTAGTTATGTGGTTGGTTGTTTAGTTAATCATGTGGTCAGTTGTTTAGTTAATCATGTGGTTAGTTGTTTATTTAGTTGTGTGTTTAGTTGTTTAGGTAGTCATGTGGTTAGTTGTTTAGTTAATCATGTGGGGAGTTAGTCATGTGGTCAGTTGGTCAGTCAATCACTTGGTTAGTTGGTTAGTTAGTAGTGTGAAAATAAACCAAACCAATCAAAAGAGTTGTTTTGGCGTCGATTCAGACTCCAGGTTGCCAGTAATACCCTTTTTTAGCCATCTTTACCAGAGATGTTTTCGTGCACTAGCTACAGTCTAACTACATACGTGTGTACGTGTGTGTGTGTGTGTGTGTGTGTGTGTGTGTGTGAGAGTGAAAGAGAAAGAGAAAGACTACCAACAAACCGGAATGTTACCGGTTACACCGGTGAGTGGGGTTAGCTCACTCATCTCAAAACATTCACACTCGCTCATACCTAATCACATTATTCTGTGAAGAATCCGTGTGTGTGTGTGTGTGTGTGTGTGTGTGAGAGAGAGAGAAAGAGAAAGAGAAAGAGAACCAACAAACCGGAATGTTACCGGTTACACCGGTGAGTGGGGTTAGCTCACTCATCTCAAAACATTCACACTCGCTCATACCTAATCACACTATTCTGTGAAGAATCCGTGTGTGTGTGTGTGTGTGTGTGTGTGTGTGTGTGTGTGTGTGTGTGTGTGTGTGTGTGTGTGTGTCTGTGTGATATGCAAATGCACTCGCCACCAGCCTGCTGAGTGCTTCTCGCTTTATTAACATGAGCGTTAAGTGGATATTTCTGTCCAGTCACGGTTTTAATCTAATTAACACACGCAGCAGTGAGACGCTTTTGTGAGTCGTTTAATAAATCACAGTGCAGACAAACGATCATTTCATTACCGAGGCCGTCAAAGAAATCTCATGCTTTTTGTTCCTCAGTAATCTAATAAGCTACAGCGAGGTAGTTAGCTAGTTAAGTGTCAGGTTATACAACGAAGATCCTCCGACGATAGATATGTGATTACAGATAACTTCAAAGTGAGCTTGAGGTAACATGGATATTTTCACCACATTCTGTTCATCACCATCACGGGTTTGGGGTCATCCTTTTGGAGGTGTACTCCAATTGGTGGATTTTTTAAGTGGGCGTCACTTTTTCTTTTTTTTAACGTCCCAAGACCAAAAAAATAAATCTCGACTCGTTACCGAAGAATCCTTTTACGATGTGCGATTTTTGTTTGTGTAAAACATGATCACGTTGTAACAAGAACGTCTGTACACACTCATTCATAACTAATTAATGGATAATAACTAACTAACTAACTATTAAGTAATAATTAACGAGGGTTTCCGTAAGCCATTTCGGTTGATGTGTGTAGTGCGGCGGGTGGGATTAGCAGAACAAGTAGCACGCTCTATCTGTCACAACACCAACCACGTGACAAGCATCGCTATAGTTGCAATCAAAATTATTCAACCCCCAATGCAAATCAGGTTTATTGTCAAAATTTCAGCTGTTTGCAGTGAACAACACAACGGACGCTTCAAGTGGTTTCCCCAAATTCAACTGAAAATGCAACTTGTAATGACTTCTCCAGTCTCAAAATGATTCAACCCCCTGAATAGAATCCCTCAGAACAGCACAAATATGCAAAACAGGTGTTGCCTCAAGCACCCCTGATGCAACTAAACAAGGGCTTCATTAGTTGCACCAGGTGTGCTTGAGCTGGAACACATGAAAATACATGAAATACCTGGACGGGGCAGAAAAAGGAAGCGATCGACGGCTGCAACCAGATTTCTGAGAAGGCAGGTTGTGAAAAACCCTCGAGTGACTGCAAAAGACCTGCAGCGAGACCTGGTGGCAACAGACACTGAGGTTTCAGTGAGCACAGTATGGCGTGTACTAAACGCAGAAGGTTTCCATGCCAGAACTCCAAGACGTACACCACTACTGACCCAAACGCACAAGAACAGTCGGCTCCAATGTGCTCAAACTCATATAAATAAGCCACAGAAGTTTTGGGATTCTGTTCTGTGGAACTTTTCAGCACGTGGGATCAGCGGTATGTCTGGAGAAAGAAGAATGAAGACAGAACACTCTGTCCACAGTCAAGCATGGTGGTGTCTCAGGGCCCGAGGTAGCCGTGGTAGCTCAGTGGTTAAGGCGTTGGACTACTGATCGGGAGGTTGCGAGTTCAAATCCCAGCACCGCCAAGCTGACTTTGTTGGGCCCTTGAGCAAGGCCCTTAACCCTCAGATGTACAAATGAAATGAATGTAAGTCGTTCTGGATAAGGGTGTCTGCCAAATGCCGTAAATGTGATGCTCTGGGGCTGCTTTACATTTTCTTAGTTCATGCTTTGCTTTGCAAACCTGCAGCATCTGGAAGGCGAGATGGATTCATTGAAGTGTCAGGAAATCCTAGGAGAAAACTTCATGCCGTCTGGGAGGAAGCTGAAGCTTGGGCGTCACTGGACCTTCCAACAGGAAAATGATCCCAAGCATACCTCAAATTCCACCAAGGCTTGGTTGCAGAAGAAGTTCTGGAAGATTCTACAGTGGCCATCACAGACACCTGACTTGAACTGGTGGGATTTGAAGAAGGAGGTTGCAGCACGCAAACCCAAGAATATTACTGAACTGGAGGCCATTGCTCATGAGGAACGGGCTAAGATTCTTCAGGAACGCTGCCAGAAGCTGGTGTCTGGCTATTCATCTCGTCTGCAGAAGGTCATAACAGCAAAAGGGTCTCTACTAAGTACTAAAGATGCTGCCATGAAGGGGTTGAATAATTTAGAGACTGGAGAAGTCATTATAAGCTGGGAAAAATTCATCTGAAAGTCTGTAAATTTTGACAATAAACCTGATTTGCAATAATTTTGACTGCAACTGTATATATACATATATAGCTATAGTATAGGCTTCAGGGTCACGTGACCACACACCCTCTCAGTTACTTTCCATATCTAGAACCTCTCTCAATGTTTAGGTCACGTGACCAGCTCCACGCTATAACCTCCTAATGAGTTTGTATTGGTTGAACGGATCAATAAGGTAACCATGGAGACGGCACACACCTAGCTAGCCTTTCCTGATATAAATAAACGTGTCTTACTTGTCCGTGGCGGCTTCCTGGACCGTACCATCTTTCTTCACCGGTTCGCTGGGCTCTATCGCTCCTTCAGTCTTTGTACAAAATCTTCTCGTCCATGCTGCTGAAGTGTGTGAGAAAGACCCCGCGGCGAATAAAGGCTTTATTTCGGATACGACGCGGCCATCGGTGCTGAATGCCGGCGCGTGGTGTCTCGCGATACGAACTGACGGACGCTTAAAGCTCACGTGAAGCAACTCCTTCAGGACAGGTGAACACCTAAACTGTAACATTTCAATCTTGTCGCGCTGAATGAGTGGAATTTCGTTTTAACGTGTCCCTTTGAGAATGAATTAAAACAACGATTGCTGCGTGTCGCTCTTCAGCACACAGGACCAACCTCGCCGCGAGCGCGTCTTCTCGAAACCGTAAACCGTCAGTTGCTATTCGGCGAGTAAAACGCGTCAGCCCCGCCCCCCTTTTCCTCTTCCCCACCACCCCTGCGTTCCTATTGGTCCGAGTGGACGCCGCGAGCCTTCTGATTGGTCGGATTGCACGTCGTTCATAATGTCGCTTCAGGCATCACATCCTTATCAGAAAATGAGTCACGGCGTGTAAAACAAAACAAAACAAAAAAAAAACCTGCACGTTTTCAACTTAATATGAATTTTTAAAAAAAATTATTGTAAAGATTACAAGATAATAATAATAATAAAAATAAAAAACTGAGTGAATATTATCGATGGGTAATCATAAACATTAATAATGTATGTACGTTTTAAAGCCACGCCACTCAAATATGAAAGTGTAGATACTTTTTACCACGTGACTTCAAAAAAATAATAATATAATAATATAAATTAATAATATGTATAATAATAATAATAATAATAATAATAATAATAAACAATAATAATAATATACAACTATTATTATTAGTAGTAGTAGTAGTAGTAGTAGCAGTGAAAACTATTAAATATGCCTAATAACAATGTTAATCCATGAAAATAAACTTAAAAACAACAACAATAATAATAATAAGGTTTTATTTTTCATGTTATACTATTCTGCAATGTGAGCACTGCCTATAGATAATCCTACGCATTAACAGTCTTAACATTTTAAGTCGTGCTAAATGAAACACGTTTGAAAATGAAATTGCAGAAACCACACATCATGTGATAGATTAGATTAGATTAGATTAGATTAGACAGCTTGTTTTTATTCCACAGCTCTGTGGATCGACCGTCCTTGTCCTCCTCATGATAGCGAGGGTTCCAAGGCCGTGACCAGCTTCTGGACCCCTTCGTTCATCCGTTCACGTCATCCTGTCCCCCGGTTATACGCATGATGTTGTCTGCTGATGTTGTATATCTGATGAGAGGGGATTATAGTCCAGACACGCTTAGTTTAGTGATTCTGTTCAAGCTGATTAACGGGAAAACGACCAAATTGTGATTAACCTTCTGGAGAACTCTCCACATTACCTCCTCCATGCTGGAGCTCATTAGTGTGTTTTCCTCTTGCATGTGGCGTTTAACTTACCGGTTAATCATCCACGGTGTGACTGAATGACTGAATGTTGTCCTGAGGGGAAACACTGGGGCCACGAGATTCCATCTTCGTCCTTCAACTCAAATACCGAATACATCACTTATTACCCGAGTGTAAAGCAGGCTAATCTGATCAGACTAACACACCAGAAGAGGGTGGGGCGCTTACACAATCCCAGCTTTATTATCATCATCACCATTATTATTATTATTATTATTATTATTATTATTACTGATTTGACAGAAGACAACATTGTGCAACAGGAAGAGGAACGGTCGTGATGAACAGGTTTTTGTTATGATGTCTTTTATTAGGAGAAGAGTAGAAGAGGGCCACACCCTGAAAGTGCATTAGACATCCATTACAATAAAGTATGTTAGGCGTGACAGACTCCTACAGGCCTGCAGGGAAAATAAATAAAGCTGAAAGATGAGAAGAGTTTGCAAAACATAAATAAATAATATAAATAAACGCAAAAAATAATAAATAATAATAATAATAATTGCATTGTATTCTGTATATAGAAGAATAAATGAATTTAAAACAGAGGAAGTGTGTAAAGAGTTTGTAAACGGTTTATTAATTTAAAATAAAAATAAAAAGCACTTAGCATTACTGAGTAAAGTCTACTAGCAGCTCCTGGTAGACACGTTTTAGGGCCACGTGTACATCTGTATACCTGAGACAGAGGAAGGGTTATACTCTGAGTCATCAGTCACATACTCGAGGTCTTTCTCCTTCCAGAACCTTCTGTCTGTAGGATCTGCTGTAGAGCTTTTCCGCCCCCTGGTGTCACACTGAGGAACTGCACACGGAAGATCAAATTCTCCTCGCACATTTAATCATTTATATATTTGTTTATGCAGGAATATGTGGATTTATTTATTTATTTATTTGTGTATTTATTTATTTACCACAAGTAGAGCACCTCTGGGACGTAGAAGAAAGGTGATGTGATGCAGTCATGTTGACGTGGAGCGCAGTCTCGAAGGAGTGTTTGTGGAAGGTCTTATGAAGTATCGAGGCTGGTCTGAGAGCAAACCGGGTCTGTCCCAGTGTTACAGTTTTTCTCGAATCATCCTTAACATTTGCAGACGTGCTTAACGTGTGCATTTCTCGAAACAGTTCGTACAAACAGCACCACACAATGGATTACCTGCAAAAGCCTGTAACTTGCTCAAACTCCTTAGTTCATCTCTCAAAAGTAAGTATTCATGTCAGTGGACATATCAGTGCCATCAGAATGAGAAGTCCTTGTGTTGTCATTGTTCACAAACAAGAGAGTGAAAATGCTCAGCCATGTTGTGGATATAACGGCGAACTCTACGGCTACGGTTTTCATGACAATGATTGAAAATGCACAAGGCTGCACTTCTTCTGCATGGAATATATCACTTTCAACAGCACAAAGTTACACATTACTGTATGTGGGATATCGATTGCAAGAGATTGGGCAGGATTCACAGTTACGCTTGTATTATAGTACAATGTCATGCCTATGTCCTTGGCCTCTTCTACCTCTTCCTCTGTTTTACCTCCCTACCCTTCCACCACGCATCCTTACTACTCTTCTTCTTCTTGTTCTTCTTCTTCTTCTTCCCGGCTGTCGACCCTGTTCGTTTCCTTGTTGTTCTTCCACTGTCAGAAGACTCATGAGATGATTTGACGATGCCGAGATGTTTTTGGGGGTAAGACCATTCAACAGGGAACCATATAATATATTTTGATCAGCCTGACATGAGCAGTTGATAATGTAGGAAACAGCAGACGCTTGTACACAATCAACCGCATGAATGCACCAAAGCACTGGCACTTTGTTCAAAAGAATGAGAAACTGCTTTTATGAAGTGCACAAGTGACTAGATGACAGTAGTGAGACCAGTGATGTTGTATGGTTTGGAGACAGTTGCGCTGAGGAAAAGACAGGAGGAAGAGTTAGAGGTAGCAGAGCTGAAGATGTTGAGGTTCTCTTTGGGAGTGACGAGGACGGATAGGATCGGGAATGAGTACATCAGGGGGACAGCACATGTGAGATGTTTTGGAGACAAAGTTAGAGAGGCCAGGTTGAGATGGTTCGGACATGTTCAGAGGAGGGAGAGTGAATATATCGGTAAAAGGATGCTGAGGTTAGAGCTGCCAGGCAGGAGGCCGAGAGGAAGACCAAAGAGGAGGTTTATGGATGTAGTGAAGGAGGACATGAAGGTAGTCGGTCTGAGAGAAGAGGATGCAGGGGATAGGGCTAGATGGAGGCAGATGATTCGCTGTGGCGACCCCTGAAGGGAACAGCCGAAAGGAAAAGAAAAATAAGAAGAAGACAAGTGACTAGATGATGTGGAGGTTGAACAAGAAGTTTTGAGAATTTCAGGTCTGAGAAATGCACCAAAGCGACTGAGAAAAACTGTAATATGGACCTCACAGCGTGTTGAGTTTGAATAACGAACAAAAACAAAAAAAAAATGTATGTACATGGAGCTGCACTGACACCTTGTGGACATGAGGTATACATTACACCTGTAATTACTAGAGAGAGAGAGAGAGAGAGAGAGAGAGAGAGAGAGAGAGAGCATAAATAAATCATTTTAAGGTAATTATATGATGCCACCACAATGTTATACACAAATGCTCTGCAATTAGTTTCAGTAAATGTAGTGAGAATGAATAAATTCAATAACACTCAGTGATGGTTTAAGAAAGAACTAAACGTACTGGTTTATTGAAGGTAAACTGATTCTCGACCTTGTTCATTAAAGGTGCATTAGGTGAGATTAGTAATTGACTAAATTTTACAGTAATCTACTGCCGACGCTAATCAACTAGTTCGCACTGATTCAACGCAATCATTTAGTGTGAATTATTTCAGAGTCTGAATCGGTGTAAGTTAGTTGAGCTAGCTTGTAGTGGCTCACACACGTTTACAGTTGTTTACTGTAAACGTATTTACAGTGCAGGATTATAAGCTCCACCTCCAGAACCTACAGTGATTGAACTAGAGTTAGCACTGAACTGGAGGACTGTCACGTCATCACTTTCTCGGCCATTGAACCGTTTGAAAGCAAAATCTGGGTCTTTAATGATCTACTGTCTGTGAAATGACTGACAGGAGGCCCATCCAAACACAAACAAGCTTCCGGACCGTGAGGCAATTTTCCAATCGGATTTTCTCATCCGTGTAATACGCCCGTGCTGAGGTCATGGCTTAAACCATCGTTTTCTATCATAGTGCTACATGTTTTTCCAAGTTATTTTCACTAGTAGGAAATTTAAAAATAAATAAATAAATAAAATGAAATTTAACCTTGAGTTGAGGTAACAAGGTTTTTATAGTACGAGACGTAGTAATAGTAAAAGAAGAAGTGTTTATAGTAGTAGTCATAGTAGCAGTAGTAGAAGTAGTGGTAGTAATAATTATAGTATTAGTAGTAATAGATGTAGTAGCAGTAGCAGTAATAGTATAGCAGTAATAGTATAGCAGTAGTGGTAGTACTGTAGTATAATGTTTAAAATACACTGTCAGTTCGACTTCCATCTGCCAGTGATGATGATGTCACATTGGGCCTACCGTCCGACCAATCAGCATCTCTGCTTTAAACCGCTCTCTCTCTCACTCTCTTCTCTTCCTTCCTTCCTTTCTCCCTGCTTAGCATTTCTCCTTCTTCTTTCCCTCTTTCAATTTCGTTTCCTTATTTCCATCTTTTTGTGTTTCCACCGTGTGTGTATGTGGAAAAACTCCAGTGCATTTCCTACCTGTTATTATGGTTCAACAGCTGCATGTCAGTGGCAGGCCTTCATTTTCCCCTGAGGAGCGCAAACTAGTGCTGGCATGCGTGTCGGGACCAGACGCTTGCCTTCATGTGGTGAGAGATGTTTGCCTGGAGACAGACGCTCACGGTTTTCAGTTTTCAGTGTAGAAAATATAAAATAACGCTGCTGATAAACCCTAAGGAGCGCACCGTATGTTTAACAGGAAGACGTTGGATTGGGGTTTTTTTTGTTTTTCTTTAAAAAAAAAAAAAAAAAAAAAGATTGCAAATGTTACTATCATCAGAGAGCGAAACTTCTTTTTTCACAAGTTTTTAACAAGCTAACGACTCGTCTCTGCACAAAATGAGGAAAAACAGCCCACCTTCCCTCCTACACACTAAAAAAACAAAAAAAAAAACCAACAAAAACCCGCTGATGGAGCTCAAAGTCACGCAGAACCGCTGCGGCTCAGGTGACAGGTTTAATTCACACACCGTCTGTTAGTAGGAGCTGTTTATCCCTGCTGGATTATATACGGAGTCAAAGTGTTTCATCCTGCACAAATGGAGGAGGAGATTGCTGGCAATCGCGCCCACGCATGTGCGGGGAATAAAAAAAAATAAAACCCAACGCCGCTCTCACCGAGATGTCCGTGTGAAGCTGTTTACCAATTAAAGGAGGGGTTTGATGGGAAGTCAGACTCAAACTCAATTTCCACTCAAATCTGTTTAATATGGCAGGAAACGTCGCAGCTAACGGAGCTAACGAGTAATGAGAATTTGCAGACCTAAACCCAGAGACTAAATGTTACGTTGATGTGTACACTGGGAAAGTTCCTCGTATTCAGAGTCGGGTTACGCGCCTGAGCGAGTCCGGCGTCTCGTCTCCTTATTCAGATGATCGAAATCACACGCCTGTAGTTCAACGTCTCTTCCGACGTTGCCAAACTTTTCTTGAGTAGAAGCGTCCGAAACAAGATTTTCAATAGCGTGTAAACACAAACAAACACTTCCCTTTAATCCACAAAATAAATAAATAAATAAATAAATCGGGGATAGAAAATAAGGACCGAAGAAGCGTACATTTATTCCATAGCTGTAAGAAATAAAATCAATCTATAATCTTTATTTATTGAATAAAAAGATGCAGAGTGTTGAAATAAATCTATAAATCTAAACAGCAGTCTCGTGTATATCGCTGTATGAATAGTCCTAGTGGTATTTATCACAACAATCACTGGTTTAATTCAACAAACTCCTTATTCAGCAGCACGTAGAATAGCACTTGATCCAGCACATCCGGTAATTTGGTATTTTTTAAAATATTTTTTTTGATTGGTCAAATTAGCAAATTAGCGCTTAAGTCTGTAGTTACGTCTGAGGTCTGAATGCTGATGTGCGTAACTTCGGCATGCAGAAAAATCGTGAGTTCGATCCCCTAAGAGCATTTTTCCCAGTGCACAGGGCGCTACTGCATACAGGTGCACCGATACCGATCCAGAACTCCTGGTTTCCCATCATATATCAGCACCCGTGAAGGTTTGCTGAAAAGGTTTGTTGTTATTTGAGCTAATTAGCACGTCACCGATCCATTTCTCCTCTTTCGAGTAGACAGAGCCTGGTTTGGTGTGACGGCCCTGGAGCGTCTCCAAGATGGCCGCCGAGCGGACAGACTACTGTATACTAGAAGGACGCACACTGAGTAAAAAAAAAAAAAAAGGTTTTTCCCTTTAACCACCATTTCTCTTGTAGCAGTTCACTATAAAGCAGCTCGATCTGTAACTCTGTGCCAAGGTCATTTCTTTGCACCCTGGTGTGATTAAAAACAGCCCGAGTGGGCAAGGGAAAAAAAGAAAAAGGAAAAAAAAAAAAAAAAAAACACCAAAACGCCTCAATCTGGTCGCCCTGACAACCCTATCCGAAGGCGGTGATGTCACATCACGGTGTCGAGGCCGTGTGCGCTGCTCTGTGGGCGCGAGACCACCCATATGTCAGCGTGGGGTTCAGACCCGGGCAGCTTTCATGCACCAGCACAATGAAAATGAAGGAAAATGCAAGTGGCACACACGCTGAGTCATTTCAGGGCTTTCGAAATGTGTAGATATGACGTGATTAGAGGTGAAGACGCCACCACGACCCACACACACACACACACACACACACACACACACACACACACACACGGTGCTCCCAAATCAGCAATCTAATTAGAGCCAATGGAAAAAAAAAGACAAGGTTAGAAGAAAAAAACACCACGTTAGTTGTTGTTTTTTTTAATGAAACAGCAGTTTAGTCTTAAACGTTTTGGATTTTTATTCTGTGGCTCTTCATCCTGCATCGACGCAGCAGTCGTGTACGACACGTTTTCTAGCACGCACATGCGCACGTGTGACGTGCAGCCGTCAGAAACGCACACTCCAGTGCACTCAGAGGAAGCGCAGGCCCACAGTCAGGCCTACCACTTCCTAGAAATCGCACTGGCAGGTAAACCAGATTCACTGAAACCTGATGTGATAATAATGCGTGTGCACGTTTATTTCCCCCAACTTATAAAAAAACAAAAATGTGACTTTACATTCTGAGAAGCGGTTATCGGGTCCAGAACTTACCGTACACCTTTCCCGTAAACTCCTACATCCTGTACATTCTGTATGCACACGCTTTACTTTACACTTAAGCTCTATTTTATTTCTTATGTGTAAAATCTTAACTATAAATACAGCGTATTGGCGAACAGTGTTCCTGAGGTCCACCGCGACCCCGATAAAGCGTAAAGAGCTTCACCGAAGATGAAGGAATGAACGTGTTTTATTCCAAAATGCCGTCAGTGTAACTCAGTGCCGATGCATTTCCTATATAATACATTTTAAAAATACATTTTCCATGTATAATGTTTGTAAATGCACTTCAGTACACACATACAGTAGCCTCCTAGTATAAGTAGTGGATACAGCTGTCGTTTGGTGACATCAGCAGCATTTTCGCAGCTATTTTTCGCTTATATTGTAATTTCTTTGGAAACGTGAAAGGTTAATTAATGACCGGTAGGGTTAGTCATTCTTTAAAATTGTAATCGTTGGGAAGAGGAATAAAAGTTGATTATTTTCTTATAACGGCACAACACGAAGTGTTTTATTCCTCGTACACCACAGCGATTTCCCAACGATTGCGATTTTCTCTTTATTAAAAAAAAAAAAAAAAAAAAACGATAGTTGATGATGCGGAACGATCCGTGAGGCGAGTTAGTAGTACTTCCTGCTGAATTCTGCGTTCTGATTGGTCAGAAGGTGTCGATTAATTCTCTGTGACAGCAGCTCTGACGGTAGCGCGGGTTTATATCAATGCGCTCGTTCTGATACGCTACCGTTTCTATAGTAACAGCTCGTTCACAGGGACGCGTACTGCGGAGGCTCTGATAGTAATAATGATCAGGTTAGGAAGGAGACGTTTATTTAACAGGTTTGGAAGGAGTCTTGAAGCTGTAACTACGTTTTATGACATCTTATGATACGAATAGAGGAGTTTACGCTTTTTAACACGACAAACTCTTAAATTGTTGTCTTCGAGAGAGAAAGAAAGAAAGAAAGAAAGAGAGAGAGAGAGAGAGGCTGGCGAGGGAACGACTGTTTATACATTTAAAGGGTAAAATGCATGACGTGTCGTTGTTTAATAGATAAAAATTGCAATCACTGGCAGGTTGCTGTGGTGTAAGAGGAATAAAACCCTTCAGGACGTGCTGTCAGAGGAAAATAATCCATTATCATGAGCTCTGCTTCGTCATCACACCACATGAAGCTCCAGAGAAGTGACTTGCTGCTGTAGGGGATGCCGGCTAACTCGAGCTTAATTACTCTGGAAGTCAGGTCTGACCGGTTTTAGATATTAACGGAGACGTTACTGAACAATTACACAGGTCTCAATTTCATGTGAACATTTCTCTAACAATGTGTTCAATGTCACGCACATCTCAGGAGACGTTCTGCAGGTAACACCGAGACACAAGCTCTATATATATATATATATATATATAAACACTCATCCGCTATAACAGAGAGGGTTCGGTGTACTGTATATATACTTTTAGCACTAAATTGTTTTTATATGTACATTTTTAAAGCATTGTTGTTGTTTTATTTATATACCACAGGGTGTCCCAAAAGTCTCCATAAATGTCTTCTAAAAATTTTCCATACTTTGTTTATATTATATATAATTTCAGATAGGCCTTTGTTCATTGTCACCTGTGTATGGAGACTTCTGGGACACTCGATAAATATATATATATATATATATACTGTGTGCTGTAGAGCAAAGACGCCTTCATAATAATGAAATTGAATGTTTCTACATTTTAAAAAAAATGCAGTAAACAGTAGTAAATGAAGCAAAGTCAATATTTGGTGTGACAGAAATATTAAAAATAAAAACAGTAGTCTCCGGTACAATGTGTGCAGTTTTATAAGGAAATGAGCTGGTAAGTTTTATTGAGCATCTTGCAGAACCAGACACAGTTCTTCTGGACACTTTGACTTTCGCACTCGTACGTCTCTTACGTAATACGCTGCTTTCTTTAATGACATACAAACATTTTTCTGTAACGTTTAACTAACGTTTGGGAATCTAAAATGTTTTTTTTTTCATATATACGTCATAACATAAAAAAAATCTATAACAAAGTAAAAAAAAAAATTTTAAAAATAGGGTGCCTAAAACCTTTGCACGGTACCGTATGCATAAAGTACTGACTAAAAGGGTGCCGATAATTGTTGCACACCTATATTTAACAAAGTTTTTTTTTTATATATATATATATATATATAAACCTGTGTTTTGTTTGCAGTTGTTTGATATCCATGAGATTTTTTTTTTTTTTTAAACAAAAGATCAAAAAGGTTAAACAATAAAGAGAAATCTTTCACAGCCTCCTTTGCTCATATCACCCGAGGGTGAATCATGTATGTTAAGTCTCCTTGAACTGAATCCATGTTTAAAGTGAAGAAAACAGAAACACGACAGTCGGATCTCAAAAAAATAGAGTTTAATGTTCGTGTGCTGTATAACAAATTAAATATATTAGTGTTTACAAAACAAGAGGTGCGTGACTACTGCATATCCTAATAACGAATAATGAACTCGGTGACAGCGACGACGAGAACAAAGCCTCTCTACTGATTAATTTGTTTTTTGTTTGTTTGTTTCTTCTAAAGACAGACAAAACTTTATCATCCCACAGTCCTGAACACACATTCTTTCTCTTTTTTTCTATTCTACGAAGCACGAGCAGAGACACAGATCCTTGTCTTTAGAGGACAGAGAGCAGAAAAGGGGACAAAAGTAGGAGTTTAGACATGTTCTGACCTCTAGGTAAATGGTTTAGCTGCATGTGTATCAGCGTTACTGATAAACTAATCAGATCAAAAAGTGTGTGTGTGTGTGTGTGTGTGTGTGTGTGTGTGTGTGTGTGTGTGTGTTTCTTTTCTTTTCTCTTTTTCCATTTTCACCAAACCATGGAAATGTCTCATACTGAATGTACATACATACAATCTCCATGCTGATCACTTTCCGTGCATCAGAGGGGGAAAAACATTTCACACACACACACACACACACACACACACACACACACACACACACACACACACATATAAGAATGAATGAAAGAAGCTACCAGGCTCAGCTAGCTAAAGATTAAACGCCGAGCCCGAATGCACGTGTAAAAAATAATTTAAATATACACCGATCCTGGATCAGGTTTACTCTCTCAGGAAAAAAAAAAAAAAAAAAAAAGGGGTACTAACCGTACCTTTCCATGTTGATGTGACGGTACCCTTAAACGTACGGCTTTCGTAGGTAGTGTACGTTAAAAAAAAAAAAACGACGCACGATCTCGCACCTTTGATGAGCTTTCAGAGCAGGTACACTTCACACACATCCACGGAAAAGATGAGTACTAAAGGTACCGCCCCAGTCACAGGAAATGGTACCGTTTAGTACCCTACCGTAACCTCGATCCGTCGTGTTAAAAACTAAGGCAAAACGAGTGTAAGCCACCGCAGTGAGATTAAAAACACAGAAATACACAAACGTCCAGATCAGGGGTGCCACAAACAACAACAAACAACAACAAACAACACGTAATTTATCCGTAATTATTTATACAGAATACACACAATTTCTGAACGCACAAACAGAACATCACCTAGATGATATCTGCATAAAGTATTCACCCCCCTTTCTATGTTAGATGTAACATCTGGGTCTGAAACGGACATCCCATAATATTAAAGTTAGCCACGGGGTGGAACAAGCCGAGGATTTGGATCCGTGTGTCGTTCGTAACGAATCGATTCGTTCGTGACTCTGATGCTTTTAAAATTCTACGTCATCATCATCCGTGAATCAGCGGTACGCCAGATTCGGAAAAACGCCGGTCAAGTACCGATCGCAGGAGAGTGAAACGTATCGTGTCGCAGCTCTCTATCGCAGCTCTCTATCGCAGCTCTCTCCTGCCCCCTAGTGGAATATCAGAGCTCCTCCTTTCTCCAATCTTTCAACCCATATTTACAAATCCACGAAACGAATTTCACTTAGATTTTAAACCCGTTGGAGGTGATTAGACATGTCCGACACCCCTGATCTACATCATTCAAAACCTGGACCTGGATGACTGAGTTAGAGTCGAGTGCAAAAGTTTGTGCCCCTCATGGTTTTTCAGTGCAAAAAAAATTTTTTTTTGATAATTTAGAGATGTCAATCAGCCTACAGAGCTCGTCTTTGGACCGGGGGAGGAAACCGGAGTACCCGGAGGAAACCCTCAAGGCAACGGGGAGAGCATGCAGACTCGCACAGAGTGGAGACGGTATTCGAACCCCCAACCCTGGGGTGAACCTTGGAAAAGAAATGCAACTGTTTTATTTGTATATGTTGTATTATTATTATTATTATTATTATTATTATTATCTCAGTTGAGAAGATTTTTCACTTTGATCCAAGGTTTTATCTTTTGTACCTGTATCTTTCACCTGGATATAATGCACCTTTAAAACTGGATTCACTGTAAGACGCATAAATCTGACACGGCCTTTTTATAGTAAAGCTTAAGTAAAAGATACGTACTAAATGTGACAAAGGTGTACGCTTAAGTGTACCACACCAAGGAACAAGGAGCAGGACAGTTCGGTACTCTGTGGAACAAAGAAAAACACAAACCAGTTATCAAATCAAATCTCCAGACCCGAGCGGAGTTTCCTAAAAGCACCAAGATCGCTGATAATCTGGTCGAGCGAGCATCACTTTGAACACACTCTCTCTCTCTCTCTCTCTCTCTCTCTCTACAAGTTTATCTTCATTACGATTTCCAGAAACCCTTTGAAATAAGCTTTAAAGAAGGATTTAGGAATTTAACACCAATCTGAAAGGCTCCAGAGGATGTTTCTTTTTGTTTTTTGTTTTTTTTTTGGACGAAGATGTTGTGAAACCCAATTACACGAGGGTAAGGGTGCACAAACTTTGCGCTCACTCGCTCAGAACCATGTCCTCTTATCCACGTACTCGGGAAAAAAAAAAAGAAAAGAAAGAAAACAAACCAAACAAAGAAAGATTTTTTTTAAAAATGGCACTTAAATGAAGAAAATTTTGCATAAAGTCTAAAATCATATAAAAATAAAGAGAATACAGATCATTTCTCCTGGACATGAGGATCAGTCGGTTATTCTCACAGAGGTATTCATTAAGAACTCTCTCACACACACACACACACACACACACACACACACACACACACACACACACACACACACGACTGTGGGAAACCTGATTGTTTGTTGTGAAACCTACAGCACGAGCTGGAGAGGATGTTACCGGGGGTTGGGGGGGGGTTGGGGGGCGGGGGGGGATGATGGAAAACATGACAGTTGTATAAAAAAGTCCAACACTAGTGCATATAAGTTACATTAATAAGGTACACCAGCTGTATCTAAGACTATTTCTAACACAATTACACCACACACTGTACAGTAAACCACATACACACACACACACACACACACACAGCGTTTTATTAACAACAGCTAGTCGGTATTGCTCTACTACTTACTACACACTCGGTATTTTACGCTTTACACTAGGTTACGTACACAGTGACGCTTTGCTTTCCACGTTCGACTCTTTAGCTTTTTAGCTCCGGGACACCGAACCTGCCGTTTTTTACACGGAGCAGGACTCTTTCATTTTAATCAGTACCTGATATCAGAGGTGTGTGTGTGTGTGTGTGTGTGTGTGTGTGAGAGACTGTTGTCTTTGTGTAACTCCTGCTCTCGTTGTGTATATATTTTTATTCTTATTCTAATTACTACGTCATTATATTGGATTATTTTTTCCAAACTTATCTGATTCTAGTTCCCAAAATATTAATAAATTAGTCTCCCCCCCCCCCCCCTTTTTTATTTTTAAAACCACCCTGAGCGAGATAAAAGCGTTTTTGCTTGCTGAGATGGCGTAAACGCGGCACGCGGTTACCCTACGTTCACACTAGGGAGCGATGAGTTCATTATTTTAACGTAAATTCGAATCCACCTCGAAACGACCGTATCGTAACCCGACCTAATCCTTCCCAGGAGAGTTAATCCAGCAAGAGAACTTACAGAATGCTAATACAGTTCAGAGGGATCATTACAACTGCATTTTGTTTTTGTTTTTTGTTTTGGGGGGGGGGGGGGGGGGTGTAAACTTTTGAACAGGATGATCGGTGTGAATTGTTGTTATTTTGTCTTCTGGGAAACGTGTAAATATCTTATGTAGCTTCTGAAGGGCGGTACTAAATGAACAACTATCACAAAACATAAAAACAACACAGTATTATGTTGTGTTAACGTTGTGTGTAAATTCAGTTATTATTGTCTCGTGGATTAATATGTAAACATCTGTTGTGTGAAATAGTTTAATCAGGGCGGGACTAAATTAAAAAAAAAATAAAAAACAAAATGCAGTTTTAATGATCCTTCTTATTTATATATTTATTATTATTATTATTATTAACATTTTGCAGATTCTGCAAGGGGTGTGTAAATTTATGAGCGCAAGTGTATCACGAGTGGAAGCTAACCTAGCAAGAGAACGATAGTTACTGCGCGTTCAAGTCCTCCTGGGAAGTTCGTATTTTTACGAGTCGGGAAGTCGTAATTACGACGTCCGGGTGCGTTTGGGTCCGGTTGCGTTTGGGTCCGGGTGCGTTTGGGTCCGGGTGCGTTTGGGTCCGGGTGCGTTTGGGTCCGGGTGCGTTTGGGTCCGGGTCGGTTTGTTCGGAGCGGGATGCCGGTGTACCTTCTCTAGTAATCTAGAGTTGTGATTGTAATTATAATTACGACTGGCGCTCGTATGCGTTCAACTCGTAAATACGATCTTATGACCGTCATGACTCTAACGCACCGTTAGAGAAGCTAACATCGTACGTGGATGCTAACCTAGCAAGAGAGCTAAGCTGACATTGACGTTATGAAGAAAATAGCTAGCACGGTTAGCTAGTTTGTCATTGAGCGAGACTACAAGCTTGTGCTAGTGCGGACGTACGGTTAACGCGGTCTTTCTCGGTCTCACGAGCTTCGTATCTAACAGCGAGCTCTTCTAGATGTTTCAGACCTGTAGAAGACACACACCTCCACCTGATGTTCCCATATTCCTCTAAAAGAGTGATGATGTTTGTGCTTATCTTTGATGTCTGGAACAATCATTTTGTGAAACGACATGCATTCATATAGATATAGATATATATATACACACACACACACACACACACACACACACACACACACGATATACACACACACACACACGATACACACATGACACGAACTGTATTTAAATAACATCTCAACATTTTCCACGTATCAACAAATGTATGTACAACCAGCGGACGTTACGGTCCACGCCTAATCACAGAGAGAGAGAGAGAGAGAGAGAGAGAGAGAGAGAGAGAGAGAGAGAGAGAGAGAGAGAGAGAGAGAGAAAGGGGGGTTTGCGTGTACATTCACTGACAACACAAAATTCTGCTAATCTATTCAGGGAAGAAAATAAGGGCTTTAGGTGCTTTGGCAGAAAGAAAAACAAAAAAGAAACTGAAGATTAAAGGAAATCTGAGGCAACGTTGGTTATTAAGGCTCTACTGTAGTTGTGCTCCTTTAGTATTCACGGACAGACGACAGTTCATCATCATCATCATCATCATCATCATCATCATGGAGTCGAAATAAAAATAAAAATAAAAAACAGAAACGGGGGTGTGGTCTGCTATCTGGAGTCCTCGGGTTCACATTTGATGGTCTTCTTTTCGGAGAGGTTGAGCGCGCGGGGACTCGCCTCGCCTCCGCTGCCGTTCTCTACGGAACACGAGATCTGATTTCAGCGCGTGCGAGAGAGCAGTTACAGACCCCAAAATCTTCTCAAGAACAAAAAAGTAGCAGAAACACACCAAGGTTTAGTCAGAGTGTGAATGAATTAGCGTAAAGCTAAACTGAAGCTCGTGAGAGAAAGCTAGTCGGCTAATCTAGTGAGAAAATGCTAACCTAGAAAGAGGACGCTAACTAGCAAACGAAGGATCATTTGTGAGTGAAAGCTAATCTAGAAAATAGATAATCTGGTGAGTGAAAGCTAACTACTGAGTGAAAGCTAATTTAGCGAGTAAAAGCTAATCTAGAAAATGAAAGAGTTAATCTAGTGAGAAAATGCTAAACTAGAAAGAGGACGCTAACTAGCAAACGAAGGATCATTTGTGAGTGAAAGCTAATCTAGCGAGTGTAAGCTAACTACTGAGTGAAAGCTAACCTAGCGAGGAAAAGCTAATCTAGAAAGTGAAAGAGTTAATCTAGTGAGTGAAAGCTAATGTAGTGAGTGAAAGCTAACCTAGCGAGTAAAAGATTATCTAGCGAGTGAAAGCTAACTACTGAGTGAAAGCTAAACTAGCGAGTAAAGGCTAATTACTACGTGAAAGCTAACCTACAAAGTGAAAGAGTTAATCTAGTGAGTGAAGGCTAATGTAGCGAGTGAAAGCTAATCTAGTGAGTGAAATATAACTATTAAGTGTAAGCTAACTTATCAAAAGAAATATAATTAACGAGGGAATGCTAACCTAGCAAGTGAAAGCTAACAAGTGAGCGAATGCATACTAGCTAATGACGGGTAAAGCAAAAAACCCTAACCTAGAAAGGGGCAGCTAACTAGCAAATGGAAGACAATTACCGAATGAAAGCTAAACTATTGACAGGAAGCTAATGTCTTGGTTCCTGGAGTGAAACGGAAGGCGGAGTCACAGACAGGTGGCTGTCAGTCAAGCAAGCTCATTATAATATTAGGCCACACCCACACTGTATCAAACTTTGTATTATTTTTTATCATTCAAAACTTTTAGAATGTTTAAAACAGTGCAGAATTTTTTTTTTTACATGTAGGACTGCAGTTGTATGTGTGTTATGTTTACACACACACACACACACACACACACACACACACACACACACACACACACACACACCTGTGGCGGCCGCTGCCTTGCTTTCAACGCTGGCCTGGTGATGTCTCTTCAGCTCATTGGCTAGCTGTTTTCCCAGAGGTGTGTCTCCGTCTGAAGTTCCGCCCCTTTGTCCTGTCACTCGCAGATTCAGTGGCCTCTCACCTACATGGATGGCACACATGCAAACACACCCACGCACACACACACACACACACACACACACACTATTATAAATGTGACGTTAAACACTCCCCACCCCGTATTGCACTACTGTGAACACGCCGTCTATATCCACTACAACACATCAACAAAATCCACCTAGCAACAACAACGTCAACGTCAGCAGCAACAACAACAACGTCAACGTCACCAGCAACAACAACAACGTCAACATCAGCAGCAACAACAACAACGCCGACGACCACAACGGCAAAATCCATCAAACATCTGGATTCACATCTTTATAAAAAGATTCCTTTTTATTCTTTAAAACCCGTATCTCATCATTTTAGACAGACAGAGAGAGAGACAGAGAGAGAGAGACAGAGGGAGAGACAGAGGGAGAGACAGAGAGAGAGAGGGAAGTAGCTAGGTAGACAGACAGATAATAGATAGAGGGGGAGAGAGACAGACAGACAGATAGACACACAGACAGACAGACAAATAGACACACAGACAGATAGAATGATAGATTGATTGAGGGGGAGAGAGATAGACAGACACAGAGACAGATAGACAGACAGACAGACAGACAGATAGAGGAGAGAGAGAGACAGATTGACAAACAAATAGGCAGATAGAGGGGGAGAGAGACAGACAGATAGACAGATAGATATATGGGGAGACTCTAAAAAGTTCTACGCAGAACCTTAAAGCAAAGGATTCCCTTTTAAAGAAGGTTCTCAGTAGAGTTAAGAAGTTTCCAGGAAGTTTATAGAATGTATTGAAAATATTTAAACTGAGGTGGCTTCTGGGTTCTCTGGTTTCCTCCCACTGTTCAAAATCACACCAGTAGATGGACTGGACATTCAAAATTGCCCCGAGGTGTGAATGAGTCTGTGTGTGTGTGTGTGGTGTGTGTGTGTGTGTGTCTCTCTCTCTCTCTCTCTCTCTCTCTCTCTCTCACATTTTCTCCTTCTCACCCCACCCTTTCCATTCCTCTCCTTATCTCTCACTTCCTCCCCCTCTCTCTTTCTCTCTCTCTCTCTGTGCACATCTCGCACGCCCACTCAAAGTGCATGCTGGGATATGAGGAGGCAGAGTGCATGCTGGGATATGAGGAGGCAGGGGGAAGTGATGAAGGAGGGATTCAGTGGAATGGGGTGAAGGAGCGGTCTGTTCATACTGCGCTGGTCAGCGGGAAACTCCCTCGAAAACCATCACAAAGATCACACACACACACACACACACACACACACACACACACACACACACACACACACAATGCTGACCACACACGCTCTCTAAGACTCTCTAATGCTGACCACACACACCCTTTTAACACTGACCACACACACACACACACACACACACACACACACACATCTTTACATCCACTGGAGCCAGAAGACATACTCTGTAGTGCTGCCTACTTAATAAAAGAATTATTCATGTTAATATCTGGAGCATGCATTACTGTATTTACAGTTGAGTTCATCAGAACTCCAGTGGGTCGAAAGTTTAATACACACACTGACCATCTCTTTACGATTCCAAAAATTGATGTATTGACTTTTAGAAGCTTCTGAGCCTTCTGGAGGAGCTTCTCAGGTCAGATGAAACAAAACCTGAACTGTTTGGCTGTAATGATCAGTGCTGTGCGTGCAGAGAAAAATCCCAACTGTGAAGCATGGGGGTGGCAGCATCGTGCTGTGTTGTGGTGGTGTTTTATTGGAAAAGGGACTGCTGCACTTCAGAAAATAGATGGCTTCATGAGGAAAGAGGATTCTCTAGAAATACTGTAAGCAACACATCAAGACATCAGGCAGAAAGTTAAAACGTGGTCACGGCTGGACCTTCAGCGGGACAATGATCCTAAACTAATCAAACAAAACTCCAAAGATGAAACAAAAACGATTAAAGAGAACAAAGTGAAAGTATTGGAGGGGCATCACAAAAGCCCTGAGCTGAAGATCAGAGAACATCAGTGGACTGAACTGGAAAAATGAGCGAGGAGATCCACAAACCTGGCTTAGTTACAGAGGTTCTGTCAAGAGGAACCAGAGAAAATTCCAGCAAAGTATCGTGAGAAGCTTGTGTGGAAGGCTACAACAAGAGTTTCATTCAAGCTCAAACAATTAAAGTAGATAAGAGACTAAAAGTCTTATCTATTATTTATTATTTTGAAAATGAAGATGATAACTTAACTGACTTAACACAGGAACTGTACAGGAACGTGAAACATGTGGAGCTGTGAGTTTGAATGGATTTAAACAAGGTGTATGTAAACTTTTGACCTCAAATGTATGTATGTGTGATTATTATTATTATTATTATTATTATTATTATTATTATTATTACTACTACTACATGCACTGCAGTCTGGAGAAATGAATCACCTTTCAGAAAAAATGTTTTAAATGTTCAAAAGCATTTATTAGTACATGATTTTAAAAACTACTATTTTAAATATTTAAAATAAATGCAAACAAATGTATTGGTGTGTTTGTTTTGATCATATTTTCCTCTCAATCTGATCATTCTGCGTTTCCCCACCCACTAGTTATCCGTATTAATTATGCTTTGTTGCCTTTCTATTATAATGAAACACAAATTTTGCTGCCGAATTGCTCATTCTCATGAAGAGTGCCAGTATATATGGAGTTATAGATAAACGTTCCTAATAAACTGGCAGCTCAGGTCGTCTCTTCACGACAGATCATAAACCCGAGGACGTGTCTTCACACGGTGGTTTTCTCAGATGTTGTGAAACTGCACGTGCTGTAATTACAGATGAGTGTGAGGTATGAGATTATCGGTGGAACACAGAGTTCACTTTTCCTCAGCACAACCCCCCCCCCCAACATCATCATCATCATCATCATCATCATCATCCTCCTCCTCCTCCTCCTCCACCTGACTCCCACCCGTCCGCCTCCACACACAGCTGCCAGATGAGCCTCGCAGAAATGAAAGAGAAAAACAGAAAGAGAGAGAGAGAGAGAGAGAGAGCAAAAAAGAAAAAGAAAAAGAGAGGCGCAGGTGATGCAAGCTGCCAAACCATCAACACCACCACCGACAACAAGGACGACGCAACAGCATCTCCTTAACACGTCGGCTTCGGGTGGGCGTTCCATCAGTCCTGACAGGTTCCTCCGACGCTCTCGCGCTTTCGCTGACCCTCACTTTCACTTCCTCCATTTCTAGGAAATACATGAGGGATAAAAACTGTGTTCCTTGTATATAAAAAGCTACACTTACTAAGTGATTAGTAATAACGGGAATTCCTGCTCTTTTCAGTGAGTCAGATCATTTGATTCAGTAAGAGTCGATTCTCTTGGCTCCCAAAACGACTCACTGCTATTTTGTAGCACTAGCGGTTTTTCTCTACCTATTTTCCTTCTAATTTTAGTCTTAACTCTTAACAAAATTGAAGTTTTGAGACTTTTAGTATGAATATATTAGCCTTAAGGTTATCCATAAGCTAGTGCGCTTCAAAACAATGACAAAATTCACATTTCGAAGATATACGCATTCAAAATGTACAGTCTCTCTCGCTCTACCATCGATACGTGAATATCAACAGTGTTGATGACATCAGTCTGCACTTTAGCTTCTCATCAGATTTTCTGTCCAATCAAATGCTCTGTAGAATCTGCAGTGTCCCGCCCCCAACATTATAAAAATCCATGGTACTAACTGTCAAGTACGGCTTAGCCCGGGCTGTGAGGTAAGCTAAACGCTATTGGCTATTTAAAAAGGGCGAGGAGCCGCTCGGTATGTCCCTGACTTTTTGTTTTTGTCGATCAGTTTCTAGAGACCTCTCTGACCGGAGACCAAAACAAGACGGTACGTGTCCACTACACGTGGTGCGAATATCTCGCTTCGCTCCCTTAACCAGCGCCTTACTGCTTGAAGGGCGTGTCTGTCAACAACATGGGACAGGAATCAATCATGTTTGAAACAGTGCCTATTAATAAAGATGATACACTCTATCATCAATCAAATGACACATAAAATTGACATTTTGTAGCAATTTTCACAATTTAAATGAACAGATCAGTCACATGGAAAAAGTAAGTACGCCCCTACATTTATCACACCTTCAAATCCATAAAATCAGAATCAGGTGTTGAAGATCGATTGCCAGTGATTAGACCCTGTTTAGGGAGTGCAGGTGGAACCTGTCTTATTTATACCCCTCTCATATCTAGTGTCTGGTGTTCCCTTTGCTATTGAGGGGTGTCGTGTCATCATGCCAAGATCTAAAGAGTTCTGTAAGGCCTTCAGAAAAAAGGTTGTGGAAGCCTGTGAGTCTGGCAAGGGATTTAAAAAGATCTCCAAATTATTTGAAATACATCGTTCCACTGTAAGGAAAATCATCGACAAGTGGCACAGATTTCAAACGACTGCCCTTTAGTCCAGGACTGGCCGTCCCAGCAAATTCAGCCCAAGAGCAGACCGTCTGATGCAAAATGAATTTTCCAAGAAGCCCAAAATTTCACCACAGTATCTGCTAGTAAGTCTTGCAACTGTTGGTGTCAAAGTGCATGCTTCTACAATCAGAAAGAAATTGCACAAATTTGACCTGCATGGGAGGCCTGTCAGGAAAAAGCCTTCAAGACTACAGTTTGCCAGCGAGGATATAGGCAAAGACCAGGCCTTTTGGAATAATGTGCTCTGGACAGATGAATCAAAGATAGAGTTGTTTGGCCACAGTAACGGCAGACATGTTTGGCGGTGACCAAAGACATCTTTTCAAGAGAAGCACCTCATACCGACTGTGAAGCACGGTGGTGGAAATGTTATGGTTTGGGGTAGTCCACTGCCTCAGGGACTGGCTTTCATTGATTCAACTATGAATTCTGCATCATATCAAAGAGTGCTTGAAGATAATGTGAGGCCATCTTTCCGAAAGTTGAAAGGAAAGTGGACCTTTAAACAGGATAATGATCCTAAGCACACGAGCAAATCCACCAAGGAACGGCTCAAAAAGAAGAAATGCAGGGTTATGGAACGGCCTAGTCAAAGCCCGGATTTGAATCCCATTGAAATGTTGTGGGGGGGATTTGAAACGGGCAGAACATGCAAGACAAACCATCAAACATCTCACAACTGAAAGAATATTACATGGTGAGTGCTCAAAAATTCCAGCAATAAATAGCTGAGCAGGAATGCGTGTGATTGGATGCCACAGTAAACAGACAGCTAGCTTTATTTGTCCAATTAAAAGGTGGTATCCTGGTTGTATTCAAATATTTCAGCCAATCCAGTTTGTTTTCTTCTTCTTTCGGTCGACATGCTGCAGAAAGTAACGGAGGGAAATTTCGCTTTGAAATGTATAAAGTCTGCAAAAAGAAACATTTAAATGCTTCAATAAAGTGCAGATACTTGAAAAATGTACTTAGCGCTATAAGTACTTCACTACTGTCCAACACTGTATAAGAGGAATGAGAGTACTAGCTACGCAAAAAGTCTCAGTGTTCACATGAAAGAGACCGATCAGTGACTCATCGCTACTCATTAGCATAGCGTCGTATCACGATGAAGCAGAAGTGGTTAGCGATTAGCGCTCTAACTAATCACCATGACCGCACATAAACTACAAGGTAAATATTGTATATACTGTATAAAGGTGCCAGCTAGATGCATTTTCATAGATGGTTTTGAGGTTTTAAAAACAAACAAAAACAAAAAAAACAGCTAGCTATCTAGCTCCACCCACTTCGAACCATGTCCAAACCGAGAGCTGATTTTTGGATGAAAATTGAGTAACGAGATAAAGAAGAGGAGGGGTGTGTGGGACTGACCGTGCTGCTCGGCGTGTTTTTCGGCGCTGCTCTGCACCCCGTTAGCGTTAGCATTGTGTGAGTCGCCATGGTGTTTGAAGGCTCCGGGAGGCACGCGCCACTCCAGAGCCTGCAGTCGGTCCTGCGCCGCTGCATCATGCAAAATCTCCATCTGCTTAGCCAAGAGACGCTCCAGTTGAACCTGTAACACACACACACACACACACACACACACACACACACACACACACACACACACACACACACACACACACACACACAAAATTGGCGTCACAAAGGGGATGAACTGTTGTGATAACAGTAAGATAGCTTCATTAATTTCCAGAAATTTCTTCCTGATCACATTCTCTCTCACACACACCCACACACATTATTAAGCATTACATTTATATACAACCGTATTCTGAACACTTATCCGCCCACATTTAGCTAATAAACTGTAATAAACCGTTCACAGCTCATTTTATTTATATATTTATTTATTTATTAATCACACACAGTATAAAAAGGGACACACTCTCCTCCTGAGTAAACTTGAGAGCAGGCGTGTGTTCAGCCGAGATGTTTAATTAATTAATTAATTAATTAATCCGCACGTGTCGCTGTTCTTGGACGCCAAGCCGTATGGAAATTTCCAGAAACATGGAAATATGGAGATACGGAGAACTCCTGAAACGGGATCCTCGGGGAACGAGGCTCCCACAGGCGTGTTGATTTCTCACACAGCAAGAAAACATATCTAGTTTTGTCTTAATAAGATCTTCCAGCTAATATCAAGCAAGATTTAACCAGCTAACAAGCTACAGCAATGATTTGCATAAGACCACTTACATTTACCTTTAACTTAAATTTTTCAACGAAGCAGCTGTGTGTCATGGTTATGCTGAAATCCACACTGAACTACATTACCCATCAGCCCCAGCACGTCACACGACCATATCACATGTCCCACTGATCACTCACACCTGTTCTGTGTTACCCCTAATAAGCACCGCTATATACGGCTAGTTCTAGTTTGTCAAGCTTTTGTTGTTGTCGTGTTCTTAAATAGCCGAGTTTCCATTGCTTGTAATAAACACAACCTGTGTAAATTTGGGTAATTTCGTCTAGTTTTAAGGCCCATCATGGTCTTAAAGTGGTTAGACTAGTTTTAAGTATCCTACCTCAAGCAAAACTGGCTCACCCCATCGGCAGATTTCTTTGCTTAAATAACTACAAAAAAATAAAAATAAAAAAAATACAGCAAGGTTTTTAACTCTACTTCTAGAAAACGAAGAACAAAGAAGGCACGTCTGGTGTGTTTTGCTTTTCCTTATGCTTTTAATCAATTCATGAGGCCGCTGTACACTTTATCGTTACACACAGCTCTGTGTCGTAATTATTATACCGTAATTGTACGTCGCTGTCGTATTTTGTGCAGGAAACGAGCTTGTGTTATTAATTTCAACAAATTTACCGTCAACTACAGACGTTTTTGCATCCATCGATTCCGCCATGTTTTCTTACTGACACGCCCCCAACTCGGAAACTCGGAACTCATAGTTACGACCTCGTAGTGGCGTCCGTGCGCGTTCAACTCCTAAATGCGTAAATCTTTCCGACATGACGCACCGAGAGACCTTATTTAGGTGTGCGGTTCAGAACGTGCTTCATCTAACGTACGTCTGCTTCGTGTTGATATTTTGACTGGACGTCGCGTCCGATCATTTATGATGCGATCAGATACTCTGTATTTTTAACGGTCAAAAACCGGTATCTACCAGCTAACGGAAGCTCTGGCGTGCTAAATAAAATGTTCATGACGTGACACACACACACACACACACACACACACACACACACACACCTGGATGTTTCGAGTGAGTGTTTCCTCTCCCTTGGACCGAGCCTGAGCCAGTTGCTCTCTCAGAGTCTCCTGCCGCATGTGGATCGCCTGTAGCGCCTCCTGCAGGTCAAAAAAGCCTTCCTGCTGGGAGAAAAAACACAAACGCAGCTCATTCACATGGCACTGGTGCTCTGGATTTTTTTTTTTTTTAAAAAACACGTGTGTAATCATTAATATGTTGTATGCTGTAATTAGCGTGTATGGAAGGAGTCTCCAGTGTCAGAGGTAAAGCCGGAACTTTAAGTTATCTCTCCAGGACAGAGCAGTTTACGCTTCATTTGCATGTTTTTTTGTTTTTTTTTTTAAAGATAAAAAGAGAGGCTGGTGAAGGAACGTGTTTATAGCTGTTATAATGTATACAATATGAAAAGTAACTATAAACGGATAAAAAAAATAAAAAAAAAGAAGAAGAATGCCGTGTTATTCAGTAAACAGAAATTGTAATTATTGGCAAATCTCTGTGGAGTAAGAGGAATAAAACACTCCGAGACCGTGCTGCTATGGGAAAATAATCCACTTCGGGATTGGTAACGGTGACTCCGCTTCATCACACCGCCCCGGTGTTGATTATTTTCCTTTAAAAGCATGACACGGAGTTAGTGTGTTTAATATACACCGTTATTATATATATATATATATATACACACACACGAGCGAGTTTCTTTTGTGAAAGTAAAAGTCCGAGACATCGCACGTGACTAGGTGTTAATTCTCGGGATGATGAAAAGGTCACACACGTGCACACACACACACACACACACACACACACACACACACACACACACACACACACACTGGACGACTTTAAGGAGGTGTGATCCTGCTAAAGGAGGAGGTTTGCATGACAAGTTTTATTGCTCACTCCAAATCACTCCCAAGGTGAGGCTCCACTTATCTAATGTTGACACTCTGGTTGCCATGGCTACCGAGCACAAAGACGCCTTCTCTGTGTCAGCATGGGCTGTGTGTGTGTGTGTGTGTGTGTGTGTGTGTGTGTGTGTGTGTGTGTGTGTGTATGTGTAGGGTAAAGACGCTGGGTTTCTCTCTGTCACTCATAGCTGGAGCAGTGACGCAGGCTCTGGGCGGCGGTGAGGCGGCGATGATGTCACCGAGACACGCCTCGGCTTTTCGGCTTTTACTGACACGAAAAAAAAATTTTTCAGGGCTTTTTCTTTCACGCGTCAGTGCTGAGACACACACACGCAGAAGCAGCACACACTCATGGTGGTTTATCGCACCTGTGCTCCGAGGGTTTCACCAGCCGGGGTTTCGATAAACACGAAAGCATGAGACAAACGTTTTCACTTTTTTTTTTGTTTCCCCCCCTCCGTTTTTTATTTTTATTATTAACACTGCATTCGGAGGTATTTAATTGTTATTCAAAGAACGATTAAACTTCTCCAGAGTATTTATTAAAGCTTCCGTGGTGTTTTAAAGCGCGTCACTCGTCCACGGTTATTTATACTTTCATCAAGTTGTTGTTTTTTTTGGTTTCGTCAAAGTTTCACTTTAAAATAAATAAATAAATAAATAAATAAATAAATAAATAAATCGTTTGAAATCGTTTTTACAAATTCATATTTAAAATGACATTAACGTGCGTTATTTATTTATCCTTTAACTGTTTTAATTTCAAGCTTTACTTCTCTGTTTTCGAGTGCAAAAGTTTGTGCACCCTTACGGCACAATGAAACAAACCACAACTCCTCTTCTTCTTCTTCTTCTTCTTCTTCTTCTTCAAAACATCATCTTCGAACTATTTTTCGATCGGTTTTCAGCGTTTGGATTGTTGTGCCGTGTGGGTTCAGTCACATCACGTATTTTACACTTCTGTCATAACACACCAACACCAACACGAAGCCTGAGCTGGATTTCACACTACAGTTCGTTCTTATGTTTTTAATCGTAGTTTAATTGACGACGACGACGACAAAACCATGAAACCTTAACGGGCTTTCCAGGGTCAGTCCACTCCTTCTCACATCACAAAGAGGAAAAATTTTTTTCCCCACTAACAGTGCGTGACAAAACTGATACCCCTGACCTACCTAACAAAGGTGTGCGTGTGTGTGTTTGTATGTGTGTGTGTGTGTGTGTGTGTGTGTGTGTGTATAAAGTGCATGTAGAATCAGGTTCAGCCCTTTCTTTTTTTTCTTGTTGCACTATCTGCGTAAACGCATGGGCGTGGGTGATTCCAAGTGCGCCCACGTAATGATGTCACATCTGTCTCAAGGAGCGAGGGGTAGGCGAGAGAAATGAGCTCGTTTGGATCTTGCCTGAGTGTGTGTGTGTGTGTGCGCGTGTGTGTGTGTGTGTGTGTGTGGGTGAGCAGTTCATTCTCACTGGTGTGGCTGGGTGTGTGTGTGTGTGTGTGTGTGTGTGTGTGTGAGAGTGTGTGTGGGTAGTGTCAAGGCCAGACAGGGACAGGAGAAGGAGGTGTGTGTGCACATATACAGCACTGTGTAAAAGTTTAGGCACCCTATTATTTTTTAGTACAAACTTCGTTATAGATTTCTTATTTGATGACGTCTACATGATCAAGTCAGTTTAAAAAAAAAAACGTTTTAGATTCCCAGACATTAGTTTTCTAGCACGAAATTAAACTTTACAGGAAAACGTTTGTACGTCATTAAAGAAAGCAGAATATTACGTAAGAGACACTTTTCAGACAGTAAACACAATGAAGGCTGCTGGGTTTCGCTGCAAAAATAAGAAGCGAGTGTGAAAGTCAAAGTGTCCAGAAGAACTGTGTCTGGTTCTGCAAGATGCTCAATAAAACTTACAGCTCATTTCCTTATAAAACTGCACACATTGTACCGGAGACTAATATTTCACACGAAATATTGACTTTGTTTCGTTTACTACTAAATGTAGAAACATTTAATTTCATTATATTGAAGCCATCTTTGCTCTACAGCATTTCTTTGCATGTGCCTAAAACTTTTGCACAGTGTGTGTGTATGTGTGTGTGTGTGTGTGTGTGAGAGAGAGAGCACAGGCTCATCAATATAAACCTCTAAAACAAACCAAAACAAAACTGGAAAATCCGTCTCAGGTGCAGGTCGCGAAGCCGGGGCTGTTTCAGATTCGCTCTGGCGTCAGGCGATGACGAGGAACATGAGTAAGTATGTAGATGAGAGGAAACCGCGCTTCTTTCAAAGACGAAAATGCAAACACGGCCAAGAATGAATGAAAGGAAAAGTGCCTGCACGGGCCTGTCAGCATGACGCAAGGGGAGTGTCGCGTAATGCCGAGCCGTCTCCGTGAGATCACACAGGGTATTTCTGTAGGGCACGGGGTCCTCGACCTTCTCTTCTCTAAAAATCTTACAGATATCTTACAAGTAAATAAATAAAATCCTCTGCAGTCTTTTTGAAAACGAAATGGCCAACATCCAAAGAGGAACTTCTATTCCTATTTGCTTCTATTCCTCAATACTTTTAACATTAAAAACGTGTGAAATCTGAGAAGATCCATTTCCATCCTAATAAACGATAATCTTCATGATCATGAAGAGAAAAAGTGTCTCAGCCTTCGATTTAACAAATGGACGGCTGTCACGGTGCACGGAGACCTCTTCAACAGATTCACACACACACACACACACACACACACACACACACACACACACACACACACACACACACACAGGGGCAGGGCGAACATGCCCGTAAGGTGTGGGGTGAAGGAGTGTACGGCGTTTCTCTGCTCGCTTCTCCGCTCACAAAGCGTAACCTTTCCTCCACATGGTGACACGCGATCCCCGATCCACGTGAACTCCGCCTACACGAGTTCAAAAACGCAGCTCAACACACAGCTACACAAACAAAAGCCACAGGACCCACCCAGCGCCGAGTCGTGAAGAGGTTAGCGCTCACACACCAGTCAGCGGCTGGCGCAGAGACGCCAGGGGACTGAACCGTGCGCCCGATTAAAGAGGGGCTGGAGAAGTGTAATAAAGTGATTCGCTCAGAGGGACGACTCGAATTCGCACAGGAAAATAAAGCACTTTTTTTACTGGAAGCCTGATAAAGAAAGAAAGAAAGAAAGAAAACGTTTAACTCACCTCTGTTTTAATTCTCTTCGGTGACGGTTCATCTCTGTCTCCACATCGAGATCTGCGCAAGAACAAAAGAGAAAATATTCACCGATTTCCCCCGTTATTGCTGTCATTATTTTTACATTCCTGAATATCCTCTAGTCCGGGTTCATCCCCCTCTTCCACCACACACGATACGATACGATACGATACGATACAGTATGGTACAACACAATACGATTCAATACGATACCATATGATATGTTTTGCTACGACGTGATATGATATGATATAATAAAACATGACAGAACGTAATATGATACGATGTGGGCGTGGCCTGTTCAACTTTTTCTTTAATTCTGATGAGAAACAGTACTAGCCTAAATGAATAACCTACAACCTATTATACATTTTATACACGACAACTTTTGTTTATCGGCTTCATAATAGCTTCGTCGGCGGTTTAGATGAACAAAGCAAGCTAACTGTACTAGCTACACACGCTCATCAACAATCTCAGGCTACTTTAGTTAGTTATCTTACGCTTGCTATGTTAGCGTTCACTCACGACTCTAGCTTCAGTAACTATCTCCTCCTGCTAGGTTAGGTCTCTCCTAGGTTAGGTCTCTCCTAGGTTAGGTCTCTCCTAGGTTAGGTCTCTCCTAGGTTAGGTCTCAGGAATCATTTGAGCTAATTGTTTGGATTTGTTGCTTCAGGAGTGAAATGTCTCACACACACACACACACACACACACACACTCCAGCTCTGACTCCTGGCTGAGGTATGAGTGCTATTCACTTACTCGAGTCTGATTAGCCGTGATGATAGCGAAAGGTGCGAGTGTGAGCTCTGAGACAGTGATTACGCAACAGCAGAGTGGAATTTTCCGTCCTGTGGTATGCCAGGCGTGTAGGACAGGAAGCACCTGGACACTAACGTCTGTTTCAGAGGCTTCATTAAGCTCAAACAGAGTTTAAACACTTTACTAAACCTGAACAGCAGCTGCTCATTACTGACTACACACACACACACACACACACACACACACACACACACACAGTGCTCAGAGCAGCAGAGCTTCAAAATAAAATCTTTTACTATCCCAAATAAATAAAGCGCTGCTAACAGTGATAATGACCCAGTGCTGACATCACACCATTTAAATAAAACCAAATAAAAGTGCTAAAAGTTGTTTTTTTTTTTTTTTTAAATAAATAATAAGTATTAAAAAAAATTATAGCTCTCAAAATTAAGAAATAAATGAGGGAAAGTTATACAGCTAAAAGTGAGAGAAGAAAAGAAAAGGAAAAAAGAGGTGGAAAAAGAACAGAAAAAAGCAAAAAAGAAAGAAGAAAAGAGAAGAGCAGAGAATAAAAGAAAAGAAAAGGAACAAGAGGAAAAAAGAGAAGAAAAGAGAAAAATAAGAGATAGAAGAGAAAAGAGACTAGAAGAAAAGAGAAAGGAAGAATAAATAAAATAGAAGGATAGTCTCGAAATAAAAAAAGAAATAACGCTTTTAAAATGAAGAAGTAAAAGAGGGAAAGCGGTGCAGGCCGCAGAAACACCTTCACATCTCTGTTCACCCGCCAAAGTGAAGGAGCTACAGTCATCTGACACCAAGTGAAAATAAAATAACATTAAATCAAATAAACGATGATATATGATATGATACAATATGATTTGATACGATACGATACAATATGATACAATACAATCCGATACGATACTATATGATACAATACGATACGATACTATATGATACGATACTATACATTACAATACGATACAATCCGATACGATACTATATGATACGATACTATACGATACGATACTATATGATACGATACTATACGATACAATACAATACGATACAATACAATACGATACTATACGATACGATACTATATGATACGATATGATACGATACTATACATTACAATACGATACAATCCGATACGATACTATATGATACAATACGATACTATATGATACAATGCGATACGATACTATATGATACAATGCGATACGATACTATATGATACAATATGATACAATACTATATGATACGATACTATACATTACAATACGATACAATCCGATACGATACTATATGATACGATACAATCCGATACGATACAATATGATACGATATGATATGATATAATAATATTGATATAATAAATAAATAATAACACTATTATGCCACCTGCATATGCGAGCATGCTAACATGTTAAAATGTATATTTTTCCAGACACACTGATTTCAGGTAGCTAGAGTTTCTTTCTGTGAGGAAGAGGAGAGCAAGTGCGTACTTGCTGGTCCTGTATGTGTACTTGTAGGTGACCTCTCTGGAGACCTGGCGAGCGAGTCCGAATAACTCGTCCCTGCGCGTCAGTAACGCCACCTCCTTCATACACAGCTGTGCTGCCGCCTCGTTCACCGTCAGCTGCGGGGCAGATGTGTTACAGAGCGGTTCAGTTCACACACACATTTACACAAAAGCTACGAGACGACTGTGGCATAATAACGAGTGTGTGGAGTTGTTCAGACTTGCTGATGTGGTTTCTGACTCTGTGTGACACACTGATATCTATGAACGTACACAAACGCACAAAGTCACGGAGATACATTTATTTATTATTATTTTTATTATTTATTTATTTATTTTTTTTTTTTAATTAAAGAACATAACAGTGTCATTTCTTACTAGTTACATTTACTTGCTTTACCTCGGACACTGGAGACTCCTTCCATAAACGTTACATAAACATCTCAACGATTACATCAATTTTTACATCCCTGTGAATGAGCTGTTGCTATAGAAACGGTAAGGTATTAGAGCGAGCACGTTAATATAACCCTGCGCTACTGTCAGAGCTGCTGTTCTAGAAAACTAATCAACACCTTCTGACCAATCAGAATCCTGAACTCAACGGCGGTGTGGAGTAAAGCATAAGACCAACCTCGTGGAGTGTGAGATGTTTGCCGTCCTTCCTCTTGGAGTCGAAGCGTCCGTAGATGGCGCTGTATTTGCGGATCTCCTCCTCTCGGCGCGGGTCGTCGTCGCTCATGTCGAAGATGTGGCCGATCATTTTGGCTAGCTTCTTGTTGGCTTTGAGCTGCTCTCTCAGCTCCGCCGAGTCGCTTTTGGGCAACGCCCGTGCCATCCTGTCTACACACTCACTGACGGCCTGGACGGCGGCGATGTCCAGAGCTTCGAGGGTGTCGCGCGGGAGCGGGGACGAGGGCGAGCCGAGCTCGGCCGGCGAGAGACTTCGCTCGGCCCAGAAACGCGGCTCGTTGCCGCTCTGCAGAGGCGAGGCGGTGGCCGAGGAGCTCCCGCTGCCCGCTTCGGTTTTCGGCGGGTCTGTTTTGGGGACTTTGACAGGCAGCGCTGGGCCGTCAGGAAGTTTATATACGGGGATGCTGCAGACAGGAAGTGAAGCGAGCGGCTGGTTAAACAGCGCCGGGTTGGTGACCCAGTCACGCAGAGCTTTCTGGAGGCGTCGCACGTGCAGCGGCTTGCTGGCCATCCCTACCAGCGCCATGATCTCCAGGAACTCGTCCTCGGCGGCCTCGCAAAGCTGCTGCACGTCGTCGCCGCCCTGCTGGATGAACGCGTCGTAGTAGCACAGCAGGTTGGCCCGCTGCAGGATGCGGTAGAGCTGCAACTCGCCGAGAGTCCTGGGCAAAGTCGCCGCCATGACCTGATCCGAGAGACACAAAGACAGACGGAAAAACAAGAAAACAAGGTGAGGAGGCGGCAAGCAACGGAGTGGAACCCGGCGGAGGGAAAGAGAGATAGAAACACAGATAAGTGTAGCGAGTGTGAAGTCACCCATAACATACCATCCTATTCATCCTGTCAGCCGACGTGTCACACACTAATCTGATCTCACGCTGGGTTGACAGGGGTCAAAGTGTACAAGACAAACCCAACACAAACGAGTTAGAGAGCGGACCAGCGTATTAACATCATCTCGTTTTTTTTTTTCATGGCTAGTTAACACAGGCTACCTTTTGTGGAGTCCTGATGTCTCCCACATGTGACTCATGAACGGAATTAAAATATGACTAATGGACATGAGGTTTTCCAAAAGCAGGAAACTGGAGGTCACTTGAGTTACAAACGGGGTCGTGAGAGAAATTCGTTATAGAAAATCTCCGCTATAATTTTTTAATTTGACAAATACAGACTAGAAACATCGCTCTACCTCTGAAGAAGGATTTTGTGTGCTACCACTGTGAAACGTTACCAGGAGTCATGAGCACTATACGCACTGTTTTAGTTCCCCCCCCACCCGAGCTATTGTGATACAATGCACTAGTGTAGGAGTTCAGAGTTCAACAATAAGCATGGAGAAATTTCCCCGAATTCGCTGACCTTTTTCTAGTTCCTCGAGTGACTCAGCGGAACACAACAGAAAACCTGCACGAAAATATACAGAAGCATCTCTTGAGCGTGGATCCACGAGTGCGACGGTGAACTATGACAAAAATATCATATCACGATAACTGAGGACGTTTCTACGATGCACGATGCGTATCACGATACATCATCTGGCAAACAAACTATGTCAAATCAATGGCGTCCACTCAATTTGTTATTATTAAAAACATAAAAAAAACACATCACCATAACAACGATATCGGAGAAAAGTGTATCGCATAATCGTTCATCACGGTATCGATATTATTCCGATATATCGCCCAGCCCTAGAGTAAACTACAAGGAGAAACCAGACCGAGTGCGCCGATACGTATCTCTCTGAAGGTTTTTTCGTTTGTCCAAAACTTTGCGCTACTCGTGTGTGTGTGTGTGTGTGTGTGTGTGTGTGTGTGTGTGTGTGGCTGTTTATTAGCAAACCTAAATATCGTCAGATATATCGTGATACGATATTTTGGTCTGTATTTCACTTTATGTGTGTATGAGATGAGAACGCAGCTGGACTTGAACGTGGCATGTCACAGTGGAGGATGACAGAAATGTGTGTGTGTGTGTGTGTGTGTGTGTGTGTGTGTGTGTGTGTGTGTGTGTGTGTGTGTGTATGAGAGGCGAGTGTGAGAGCGCCTGTCAGGCTCCTGAGCTGCTGGGAGAGTCGCATACCACACTCCACCTCTGCAGCAGGCGTAGGAGGAACTCTCCATCACAGCAGCACAGGCCGCGTTTGTTCCCGCTCTCCGCCGTTCAGGCCCCGCTGCCTTCCCAGAATCCCCCTCTCTCCAAGGTGTGGGCGTGGAGCGATACGTGCACGAATCCAGAGGTCACGCCGTTCAATTTCAAGTCTTGGGTATTACGGGCTCACAGAAACAGTTCTGAAAGGTCTCAGGATGATAATGATTACACGTTTGCTCATCCGCTGGCGTGTTTTGACTAGAGTTATTGTTAAAAGCGTCGCTGAAGGTCACTGAGATGATATACTTCCCAATGTGTCATCCGCATTTAGGTTTGAGAAGCAGCACTGCTGCATTAAAACCTGTACAAACCTTTTCTTACGGATTTAGTCCTAACAGTCGTGTCAGTATTTACGTGGGTCGGGTTATGCGGCCGATTTACTGAGCGTTCGGATGCAAAGAAATGCCATCTTAGCAAGTGGAAGCAGTATTTCTTATTATAAGATCACAATGAACCAAATATAAGACTATTAAACCTATTTCAAACCATTTGTACTCATAGTCTTGATCTATTGGCGATTAATTTTGCTCATTTTAAGCAGCTTTTAATTTCATCCATAAAAATTTCACTCCTCAAGTTAAGCGATGTCTCTAATTACGATGTCTAAAAGGATGATACGATTAATAGTTCATTAATAGTGTCATATTTATGTATTTATATATATGTATTATGCATTTAATGACATTCCGGAAGCGTTTTCAGCGAAAACATACATTTCAGCACGACATATTGTGGTTAACGGTCAGAAAATGCACTTAAGGTCAAATTCAGAGTCACGTGTAACCGAGACACGCCTCCGTTTTACTCGAACCCCGCCCCCTTGTGCATAATTTCTGAAAGTCTGCGGCTATGTCTGAAGTCTGAATACTGATTTCTGTATTAAATCATCACTCGCGTAACTCTACCCTGAATACGATTTTATGGTTTTAACAATAAATATTGAACGTTTACCAAAATAACACATTAAATAAAAGGACACCAAGACTGCCATCTCATCTGCCCCACAGAGTAAACCACACGAAACATGTTGCTGTGTGAAATCTGTGACTATACCCAAAAGACCAGCGTGTGGTTCTGATGAGGTATGTATACCACAAAACATTCACTGCATTGTTCCAGTGTTGGAAAGTTGGATAAAACTCCACAAGCACTCAATAAGAAGACTTTCTGTCACGTCTGACTCATCACCTCACACCTTTACTGTTTTATTTTAACACTGAAAGGTTTATATTCCCTGGGGTGTGAATCTCCATCTTTCAGACGATACGATAAACATCTTGATTCGTAGTATAGCATACGATACAAAACATATACAGTTAAACAAGTAACTTTTAACAAACTACAATTCTCCACTGATCCGATATTAATCGATTCAGCACCGATACGGTTTGATTCAACACTGATACGAATCGATTCATCACTGTTACGTTTCAATTCAGAACTGATACGAATCGATTCAGCACCAATACGGTTTGATTAAGCACCAATATGAATCGATTCAGCACTGTTACATTTCAATTCAGCACTAATACGGTTTGATTCAGCACTAATACAAATCGATTCAGCACTAATACGGTTTGATTCAGCACTAATACGAATCGATTCAGCACGGTTAGGATTCAATTCAGCAGTAATACGGTTTGAGTCAGCACTAATACGAATCGATTCAGCACTGTTACATTTCATTTCAGAGCTGATAGAAATCGATTCAGCACTGATACGGTTTGATTCGGCACTAATACGAATCGATTCAGCACTGTTACATTTCAATTCAGAACTGAAACGAATCGATTCAGCACTGATACGGTTTGATTCAGCATTAATACGAATCAATTCAGCACTGATACGGTTTGATTCAGCATTAATACGAATCAATTCAGCACTGATACGGTTTGATTCGGCACTAATACGAATCGATTCAGCACTGTTACGTTTCAATTCAGAACTGATACAAATCGATTCAGCATTGATATGGTTTGATTCAGCACTAATACAAATCGGTTCAGCACCGTTACGTTTCAATTCAGCACTAATATGATTCGATTCAGCACTGTTATAATTCAAATCAGCACTAATACACTTCAGTTCAGCACTGATACGATTGGGTTCAGCACTGATACGATTCAGTTCAGAACTAATACGATCTGATTCAGCACTGATACTAATCAATTAAGCACTGTTCCGATTTGGTTCAGCACTATTACGATTCAATTCAGCACTAATATGACAGCATTCAGCACTGATACTAATCAATTCAGCACTGCTTTGGTTCGGTTCAGCACTAAAATGATTCAATTCAACACTAATACACTTCAGTTCAGTATACAACGATACAATTCGATTTCGATTCAGCACTGACACAATTTGATTCATGTCCAATCCAAAATGATTCAGTATCGTAAACTTGTTGGAACAATTTTCTGATTTGAATCATTTTTTTCTTTACAGCATTTTATATTCACTTTAATTCTCTTTAATATTCAGATTATAAAGTGCCGTTTTTTAAATATTTACTGATGTAGTTTTCTGTTCTTTTCTCTATACAGAGAAATATTTAAAGACTCTTATCCACACGTATACTAAAGATCAGTTACAGATCAGATATTTTTATTCATATCGCCCAGCCCTAATATCGATATTATATCATCACTTAACCCACCCACTCCAACTCTAACAGGAGAAGAAAACAGACTTTCCATGACAGCGGGTCATCACGCATCTCCAGGACAGAGTTAAAGTGAGCACACACACACACACTCACACACTCACACAAGCAAAGAGAGCCGAGCTCCTGCCTCTCCAATGGAGGATGGAGGCCGAGGCCCAGAGAGCACAGAACCTCATTGAAACCAATTTAGCATGAGCATGGATGGGCTCTTCAGTCTCTCTCTCTCTCTCTCCCTCTCTCTCTCTCTCAGAGGCCACGGCTTCACAACACGGCCGGCTGAAAGCACTCTCTCCACCTGCACTCATATCTCCTAACAGCAGACCTGCATCAATGAGCATGAATAACACACTCGCTATGAGCGATGAGCCAGCGATCACACAGCAGCTTCTTCTGAGGACAGGCTCAGACACCGTTCACTGCATGTAAAAACATTCTGTCAGAAATATCTGGAATATGTAGAGCAAGGAGAAGAGAATAGGATGTTTTTGTGCTGCTGAAGGATAAAGGAAAAGGATGCAACCAAAAAAAAAAAAATGCTAATCCTTTCCTCGCTAGGCAAAAAGTTTGAGTTGAGTGGTTTGTTTCAGTGGCACTTTGAAGGAACATCAGCAAACAAGGTTAAATAAAGCTAAATAACATTTTGCGTAAAACTGTAACATTTAAAAACAATTTACTAACAGAAGGACTGGCTGAAGGACTGGCTGGCTGAAGGACTGGCTGGCTGAAGGACTGGCTGGCTGAAGGACTGGCTGGCTGAAGGACTGGCTGGCTGAAGGACTGACTGGCTGAAGGACTGGCTGGCTGAAGGACTGGCTGAAGGACTGGCTGAAGGACTGGCTGAAGGACTGGCTGACTGAAGGACTGGCTGACTGAAGGACTGGCTGGCTGAAGGACTGGCTGACTGAAGGACTGGCTGGCTGAAGGACTGACTGGCTGAAGGACTGGCTGGCTGAAGGACTGGCTGGCTGAAGGACTGGCTGGCTGAAGGACTGGCTGACTGAAGGACTGGCTGGCTGAAGGACTGGCTGGCTGAAGGACTGGCTGAAGGACTGGCTGAAGGACTGGCTGAAGGACTGGCTGAAGGACTGGCTGACTGAAGGACTGGCTGACTGAAGGACTGGCTGACTGAAGGACTGGCTGACTGAAGGACTGGCTGACTGAAGGACTGGCTGACTGAAGGACTGGCTGACTGAAGGACTGGCTGACTGAAGGACTGGCTGACTGAAGGACTGGCTGACTGAAGGACTGGCTGACTGAAGGACTGGCTGACTGAAGGACTGGCTGAGTGACTGACTGACTGGCTGAGTGACTGACTGACTGGCTGAAGGACTGACTGGCTGAAGGACTGACTGAAAGACTGGTTGAAGGACTGACTGACTGAAGGACTGACTGACTGAAGGACTGGCTGGCTGGCTGAAGGACTGGCTGACTGACTGAAGGACTGACTGACTGAAGGACTGACTGAAGGACTGACTGACTGAAGGACTGACTGACTGAAGGACTGACTGAAGGACTGACTGAAGGACTGACTGAAGGACTGTCTGAAGGACGGACTGACTGTCTGAAGGACGGACTGACTGTCTGAAGGACGGACTGACTGACTGACTGAAGGACTGACTGACTGACTGACTGAAGGACTGACTGACTGACTGAAGGACTGACTGACTGAAGGACTGACTGTCTGAAGGACTGACTGACTGTCTGAAGGACTGACTGACTGTCTGAAGGACTGACTGACTGTCTGAAGGACTGACTGACTGTCTGAAGGACTGACTGACTGTCTGCTACCATATTCCTTAATATGTTTAAAATAATCAACTTCACCTAAAACTGATGGCAATTTCTTTGGAAAAAACAGAGGAACTTCAGGAAGTAAAAGAGGAGGTTCACAGAGCCTGTACGTGTACTACACTCATAAGGTGTGTGTGAGGGGGTATCAAATACAATCAATTCAAATCAGATCTCGCCACATAGAAGTCACAAATTTCCAATTACATCACAAGAAAAACACATCATCATCATCATCATCATCATTCAACTAATAACACAAAGGCACACCACTGTGGGAATTTTCATTCTTCATATTATTCACTTCTTTCAGAAAGAGCAACAAAACACACAACAACAACAACAACAGCAACAACAAAACACCTCGAGTGTTAGCGACAGAGTGTTAGCGACAGAGTGTTGGTGAATAGTCCATAGAAGCAATGAAGATATAACCCAGAGATGCTCGTACGGCTTTAAACACATTAAAGGTCACAGACAGGCTCGGACAAGTCGCCCACAATTACCAGATCTATTCTCTCTCTCTCTCTCTCTCTCTCTCTCTCTCTCTCTCTCTCTCACAGTAGTACATATGGCACTAGTAAGACTTTCACTCACAGTGTGTGTCACATGACCTGACTCTAGTTATCTGTGATCATTTAAGTCAGACTTGTCACAAAACATCATGGCACACACATATATATATATATATATATATATATATATATATATATATATATATATATATATATATATATATATATATATATATATATATATATATGACTATAAGATATATATATACATATATACACATACAGAAACATGTTTATTGTTTAGTGTTAGAATCTATTAGTGTTTAGTGTTTAGTGGTTAGTGGTTAGTGCATCCCCTCTGACTCATTCTATAGTAAAAATAGAAAGATGTTGAGGCTTCACATGAAAGCTGTTTTGGTTCCATAGAGCTTAAAACTGAAAGAAACAAAAAAATAAGGAAAGAACAAAAATAACGAATACTCAAGGTTGGGGGGGTCAATAGTTATGTGATTAGTCACCATTCAGAGCAGGTTGATATGACGCCTAACTCACCAACTAACTGACAAGTTCAAATTTAGCCTCTTATTAAATCATTTATCTTTGTAGACATTAAATAATATTAATATCACAGATATTATTCATGGATATCGTTGGTGTAGGTGGTTTAAATGTGACTCTGTTGCTGCCACTAGAACAAACACTAAATACTGCGATAAATATTGTGTAGGACAGAAAAACTATTATTTATTTATTTATTTATTTATTTGAACAAAATCACATTGCTCAGCTCTGGCTGGAGTACAGTTTAGATCAACTGACATGGACTGACATTTACATTAAACATATGAAATGCTATGGAGACAGAACAATCAATCAATCAGTATTTATCAATGTTTTTATGTAAAAAATGTCTCTAAAATGTTTCTATATCTGTGTAGAACTGCACAACTACTACAACTACCATGTCAAATACCTTTAGAAACCTAAGAACCCTTAACTATCCAAAGAACTCCTACGAAATCATCTGCTTGTTCTAAGAGAGTAGCCGAGAACACAGAAAACTGTCGTTTTACTTTCATCAGGGACGTTTTTCACAGAAAATGATCTGATGGGGTCGAATCCATAAACGTTTAAAACAAACGCAATAGGTGTATCTTCTCTAAATAAAGACGTCTAGGAATCTAGAGAAGACCTCCACGATCTGTCTCCAGGTTGAACTCCATTAGGAAGCTAAGAACCCTTATCCGGAGAGCCTCGGAGAAACGTTTAGTTAGGGACATAGAAATCTGTCATTTAAAAAAAAAATAATAATAATAATAATAATAATCCCACAAACAAACAAATAGACAAATCTAGAGGTCTTCAGGTCGTTCCTCTAAAGAACCCCTTCAGGATCGGTGCAGAACTCCACAACTTCCATGTCTTAGTTATCCAAAGAACCCCTGAGAACCCTTTTTTTTTTTTTCTTATCAATGAAAATGCTGAGTTTGGAGGAAAGGGACAATCAGGGACAATCATTTAGGAAGCTGAGAACCTTTTACTATCCAAAGAACCCCTGAGAAACCCCTTTTGTTGTTCCAAGGAAACTGAAGTTTTACTTTAATTTGGAAGATTTATCAAAAATGTTGAATTTGTAGACAGTATACCATTCATAAACATTTTTATTTTTTTTTTAAAAGCACGACAGACAGATAAATAGATAGACGTGTTATCAATCTAGGGAAGCCCTTAAACTCTACAACCCTAGAACCCTTAACTATCCAAAGAACCCTGGGAGGAAAAAAAACGTACTTTTACCTTAACTTAGCTGATTCTGGATGAACAATTCTTACACATTTAAAATAAAACACAATATGTGGGAGATATCTTCTCTAAACAAACAAACAAACAAACACTGGAAGGGTTCCCTAGAGGGATAATCTACAGAAACCCCTAAAACAGAAACCTCTGAATCCTTAACTGTCCAAAGAACCACGAGAAACCATTCGGAGAAGTTAAACGTAATTTTACATTAATAAAGGTAAATATTTATCGAGAATAAATGTTGAAAATGATGATGAACTTCATAAACATTTAGAATAAACACAATATGTAGGCTACATCTTCACTAAACAAACAAACAAACAAACAAACAAACAAAGTACTGTAAGCCTTATGGGGTTCCCCGTTGAGTGTTTCCAACCTCCATGTAGGACGCTTAGAACCCTTAACTATCCAAACTATCCAAAGAACTCCCGAGAAACCGTTTTGTTTGTTCAAAAATTTTTTTTAAAAAAGTGTAGTTACGGTGTGATTTTACCTTAATTACCCTAATATTTATCACAGAAAAGGTTGAACATGTTGAGAATGTTGACTCTAACAGCACAACATTTTCATAAACATTACTAAACAAACACTTTGTGTTCTGATTGCTGTTATCTGATCTCTGATGAGGTGTTTATTAAGTGTGTAAAAGGTTTTGCACACTCGCCTGAACACTTAATTGCACCCTTGCATACTAGGGCACTAAGGCTACTAGGATGTGTGTGTGTGTGTGTGTGCGTGTGTGCGCGCGCGTGAAGAACAAGACAGAACTGATCTTACCTTTATGGACTTCTTTTTGCTCTCTTCCCAAATTCCCTCCGAAAATCTCTCCTTCACGGAAATTCTCTTCTTATATGTTTAAATTCTTTATGCACGATTTTACTGAGAATTTAAAAAAAAAAAAAAGAAAAAAAAAAGTTAAGCAAAAAGGGGAAAAAAAGGGAAAGAAACAGCCTGAGAAATAGTCGGGTCACTGGGGTGAAGCGTCGCGCGACATCGGATCGATATGAAATAAAGACAGAGTGAGTGAGTGAGAGAGAGAGAGAGAGAGAGAGAGAGAGCGTGACCGCGCGCGTGTCCGCGTGCAGGTAGTTCCGCTCTTCCGTTTACCGAATCTTGGTGTGTGTGTGCGTGCGCGCGCGCGCGCGTGTGTGTGTGTGTGTGTGCACGATTAAAAAATAACAAACCGACAAAGAGAGATAGAGAGAGGGAGTGTGTGAGAGTGAGAGAGAGAGAGAGAGAGAGAGAGAGGCGAACTAGTCGGGCTTCCGCCTTTCTTTCTTTCTTTCTTTTTTTTTTCAGCTCACTCCCCTACTGCCAGAGTTGGGATATTCCGCGCTGCTACAATCGCGCGCTCGCACTCCCACGCGCGGCCCGCCCACGCAGCGATGTGCGTCACGCGGGCGCGTGGGAGGACTGCTCTGCTGTGCACCGCATCAACACACACACACACACACAGAGAGAGAGAGAGCGTCCCCGGGAGCGCCCGAGCTCGATTCCGGGCGCGCGCGCACGATGCACGCGCACGGTGCACGCGCTCCCTCCCTACAACACCACCTTCGTTCGCATTGACCTCTTGTAGGTTTTAAATAAGATGGCCGTTTGTCTGTCCCATCCGTTTGTATCCGCGTGTGCGTGCGTGCGCGTGTGCGTTGCGCGCGCAAGGGCAGTAGCAGTGGCACTCCCACGCACGTGTGCTATTCTTGCCCTCATTTTCCTCATCTTCCTTTTCCTCTTTCCTTCCTTCTCTACAAAACTCACCTGCAGCTGCACCATGCTGTCGTTCATCCGGAAAATAAAGAAATACAGCATGATATAGAATTATAGCCCGTAGGGAAAAAAACAAACAACAAACAAAAAAACATTTGCAAGCAAAAATGTCACTTAAAAATGTGTACACAGGAGTGTGTTTAATGATACTGGCCTACGTGCACGAACACACACACGCACGTGCCAAAAAAGAAGGCGCGGTGTGAACTCTGCATACCAAACGAGGACGTGTACGTAAGGAAATTATATATACATATATATATATATTAGACCGATCAGCCATAACATTAAAACCACTGACAGGTGAAGTGAATAACATTGGCACCTGTCAAGGCGTGGGATATATTAGGCAGCAAGTGAACAGTCGGGTCTCGAAGTTGATGTGTTAGAAGCAGGAAAAATGGGCAAGTGTACAGATCTGAGTGACTTTGACAAGGGATAAATTGTGATGGCTAGACGACTGGGTGTATATCCCTTTGGAATATTCTATATATCTTTAGAAATATGACTTAAAACATCATCAGAAGTCCTAAAAGTAGACAAAGACCTACTAAAGGTCCTGAGCTTAATCCAATAGAAAGGACCTGAAGTGAGCAGTTCATGTGAGGAAACCCACCAACATCCCAGAGTTGAGGCTGTTCTGTACTGAGGAACGGGCTAAAGCTCCTCCAAGCCGATGTGCAGGACTGATCAACAGTTACCGCTAACGTTTAGTTACAGTTATTGCTGCACAAGGGAGTCACATCAGATACTGAAAGCAAAGGTTCACATACTTTTACCCTCACAGATACGTAATATTGGATCATTTTCCTCAATAAATAAATGACCAGGTATAATATTTGTGTCTCATTTGTTTAATTGGGTTCTCTCTATCTACTTTTAGGACTCGTGTGAAAATCTGATGATGTTTTAGGTCACGTTTATGCAGAAATGTAGAAAATTCTAAAGGGTTCACAAACTTTCAAGCACCACTTTAACGTTCTCAGCTGCATACTTTTTATACGATTCAATAGAAACAACTCAGACGAATAAGCAGTTCCATATAAACTGTTTATTGATCTTGTTTATCTTCATGAGAAGATTGTGGAACAGACGTTTGTGATTGTGTACTGTGTGACCAGGAGACCAGGCATGGGGAAAAAAAATACTGCTTAGAAATGAAAACTTAAGAGAAAGTACTGATAATGTGTCAAAATCTTGCTCAATTAAAAGCCAAAAGGTGAAATGTTACTGTTTTTAAAAGGTGCAAGGGGGAAAAAAAATGTTTGCGTTTACATGGCGATCCCGTCAGTCATTTTATAGACACTCCCTCAACACCCATTCGCTCCGCAACCTGCTAACATGCTAATACCACAGCTTAGTGCTCATAAGAGCGTATCATGAAAAAGAAAGCACTCTTGACCATTCCCATGAATCATTACGAGCCGGATTTCGCGTGTTTACAGTGTTAGAGAATTAAACGCGCTTGAAAGTGATGTCATGACGATTCTTGCCAATACCGTTCGACTTTAGTTAAACCGCCGTTTTGGGGTTTTTTTTGCGTTCATCGGTACGAAAACAGCGGTTGGGAAATCTTACCTAATGCACCTTTAAATGAACTCAAGTATTAAACGGTCAAACGTAGATGTTTTATCTGATGAAATGAAGTTAGTGTCATGTTTTCGTGTGAAAACAAATCTAAATCTGTTACTAGCAATCTGACTTGCTAGCCAACTACTGGAATTGTTGCTAGTCTAATCTGATATTAGCAAAGAAAACAGGCCGATTTAGTGAATATAGCCAGATAACATTAGTAAATAAACGCGATATTACCTGAGGTAGGGCTAAAGATGCTCGTCCTCAACTTCCACACTGGAGGGTGGTGGATTATCCATATATTGTTTTTTTTCTAGTGTAATGAACCTGATTGGATGTTGAACTGAAATGACTGGATGCTAAATGAGGCCACACCTCATTTGGGTACTGCAAGGATGGATGGTCTAATAAAAACACTTGCATTAGATTTGTACAGCGTCATTGACCAGCTACTTAACCGTCAGTGTCAGCAGTGCGGGTCGAGAAACTTTTTAATTGGTTTATTTTATTTATTCGTTTACATTTAAGGCGTTTAATCAGACGCCTTCATGCAGAGCGACTTATAGAACAGCGTCTGGGTCTCTATCATAAACACATCCTCATGCCAGACCACGTCTTCAGGGAATAAGAGCACCATCCAGCTAAAACCCTGTTATCTAGAGGTTAGTACAGTGTGGAAAAGAGAACACACAAGTGAAGTGAAGTGAAGTGAAGTATTGCACAGATTTTAGTGTGTGTTTTGACTGGGCGTGACTGAGAGAACACATTTTGTCTCATTAGCTTTCACTAGAGATTCTGGTATATTTAATGACACAACGTGGCCATCCATCCATCCATCCATCCATTTTCTATACCTCTTATCCTACACAGGGTCACGGGGAGACTATCCCAGGGAACTCAGGGCACGAGACAGGGGCCACTCTGGACGGGGTGCCAACGATCACGGGGTACAATCACGCGCATTCACACACTACGGAGACATTTCGGAAACGCCAATCAGCCTTCAACACATGTCTTTGGACTGGGGGAGGAAACCGGAGTACCTGGAGGAAAAACCCCGAAGCACAGGGAGGACACACAAACCCCACACACACAGGGTGGAGGTGCGAGGAGGTGCGAGGCAAACGTGCTAGCCACTAAGCCACCGATGACAGACTTTGTCGGGAGCATTTGGTCAAACACGGGATTATCTAGTTGAACCGTTTCATGCTAAACTTGAGTTCACTCCTTTTCAATCCGGTGACTGTTTCTTGTTCCAAAAAGCTCAAGCGTTTCCGCAGAGCCAGTCAGACTGCAAAGCTGATCCTGAAGCTTGTGGCCAGAAAAGTGCACAGTAGACACAATACACGCTCAGTATCCTGACTTTGTGTTTCGCTCCTCAGGGGTTACGGTTATCTTCCATTAGGACGAACCTGATTTATATTTATGTTATTATTACTTTACACCACAGCGCTGCTGAGTTCTGGATTCTGATTGGTCAGAAGGTGTTGATTAATTCTCTGTAACGGCAGCTCTAAAAGTGGCAGGTTTGTATTAATGCGCTCTTTGTAATACGTTATCGTTTCCATAGTAACAGCTCGTCCGGATGGATTTAAAAGCCGTGCGTCTTCGGCGATCTGTGAGGAGACGTTTATTTAACATTCACGGAAGGAGTCTCCAGCGTCAGTGCTCTCGGAGGTAAAGTCTTCAGAGCGTAAACAGAGGAGTTTACGCTTCGCGGGTTTCTCGGTAACATGACAAGCTGCGTGGGGGTTATTTTGTGTCTGTAACAGCACGTCACGAAGTGCTTTATTCCTGACTTCTCAGATAACGCGGCCTTTCAGGAAACATCCTGTCAGAGCTGAATCCTAAGATCATAAAAGTGGCCTTTGTTTCTGTTTTTGCGTATTTTATCGTAGCTATGAGTCAATGAAGGAAAACGAGCCTCTCCCCTGCGTGCTCTTACTGTGTGTGTGTGTGTGTGTGTGTGTGTGTGTGTGTGTGTGTGTGTGTGTGAGGAGACACTCGGGTTCAGGAAGACACATTGGAGAGGGATAAGGGAGGAGCTGTGCTCCCACATGCAGCACAACACACACTCCTCTTCCAGGATATTTGCACTCCCACGCACAGTGATTCAGCTGCCACTAAGCCGCTCTGCACACAACATGGCCACACACACACACACACACACACACACACACACACACATATACAGATACACACAAATCCCACACATCCATATGCATGCACACACACATATTGCAAACACACACACACTCCCACACACACACACACACACACACACACACATGGTGACTGGATTAGACTGCATTGTTATGGCTGAAAGATTTGACCCACACTCTACAGCTTCCTAAATACCGTTTCTTTTTTTAACAGATATAAATAAGTAAACATGCAGCTCTAACGACCCGGATAAACACACAACACACACACACACACACAATAAAGTGGTCATTACACACACACACACACACACACACACACACACACACACACACACACACAAATACCAGCTGTAGAATAAATGAATACGAGACGGAATGAGAGACAGAAGGGTGAAAGAGACGTACAGTTAAACACACACACACACACACACACACACACACACACACACACACACACACACACACACACACAGAGAGAGCTCAGAATCTTCCTCAGTTTCAGATGCTATTTTTGGGAAGTAGGCCAGCGACAGCTAGCAGCCCGAAGTAGGTGCCGTGAAATGCTTTGTGTGTTTTTTTTCTCCTTCTTTTGCATCTTTGTGAAACAGAGAGGAACTGAAAAGATTTCAGGGGATGATCATTTTAACAGCGGGGCGCTGAACTGATTTAATTGGCAGAAGAAATGCAAAACATCAACAACAACAACAACAACAACAACAACAACAACAAGCCATGAAACAATGCATGTCTTGGCAGCAAAACATGATGAAAGAACTGACGTTTATCAGGTTATTAGGATTAAATGTACATTAAAGTGGACCCTGTTCTACCAGAATAATATCTGACTCCGCCCACTAAGGTTGATTGACAGGCGATCTTACTATGAAATGAATAAATATACAGCAAAAGTGAAAATGTCAACAAATAATAATAATAATAATAATAATAATAATAATTCTTTATTACTGAGATAATGAATTTTAAGATCATTTTAAGATTATTTATTCTATTTCTAGACATTCCTATTAGTTAACGTTTTAATATTTACATTTATAAATCTTTATAAATCGATCATTTCCCCATGGTTACGTGATTACATACAGTGTTTATTAGCGCAAGCTTTTATAAAACGCAAACTATAATGTACAAAATAATAGAATCGATCAGCAATTCATAAACCGTCCTTCAATTAAAAAATGAATAATAATAATAAGGAAATTAATCAGTATTAAAAACAAAAACTCAGAAAGGTCCATTCGTGTTTTAAATCTTTGATGATCTCACTGTTGTTTACATCGTCCCATTATTTATGCTACCGTATATAGAGACTTTTTATTGCTTTATTTTTTATTGTACTATAATTACAGACATTTTATTTATTTTTATTTTTTTTACAGAAAGCTGTTAAATAGTGTATACGTAATTCTCTCGATGTGCTTTACTTAAAAAAAAAACAATAAAACAAAAAACAACAACGAAGGAACAATCCTTCCTGATATCGTATATCGATATTTAGAAGACGTATACGAGAGGAAGTGACACGATCGGTGACGAATGAGTTCAGAAAGATGGTTCTACATCGTTTTCTTCAAATATTTCAAAGTCTCACGACCCAATCAGGCTCCAGTCGTCTTCTCTCTGTCACTCTTTTACTTCGGCAGATTGAGTCCGTGTAAAGCTCCACAGCGTGAGTTTATTCACGTGGATTATGAAAAATAATTGCCTGGAGGTGCTGTAATGTAATTAGACGGAGAAGGGAAGAAGTTTGTCTTCATCACTACGGCTCACGCCGAATCAACTCACGCCAACTCACATGAGTCAAGACTCGTTTTTTTTCCATAAACTCAGCCGTGAGGTTTCTTTTTGTCTTTTTTCTTTTTTTTTTACGTAAAAAACGCATGAGTGTGTACGAGTGATGTGCGACGTTTCAACCGGTATCATTTCCCCCGCCCGTGCACCCGGGCCACGACGAATCCGCGACACGTCATGACATTCGGCCTCGTTTAACGGATCTTTTAGTGAAGACGTGTGTGTAAATGTTTCCGAAAAAAAAAAAAAAAAAGTCTCTTCGTACTCACGTGAGTGTTGATAAACCCTGATCACCATCCGAGCATGTTCATGGTACAGCTGATTTACAGTTAGCCACGCCCACAAAACAACTAACTGACTGATGTTAAAATGACGACTGAAAGGTCAAATTGCGCCTCCTGAACGCGGCATGCGCTAAATCTTCCAGTAACGCAGCTCAGCCACTGCAGCGTGTCGGCTGCCATAGACACACATACAGCACTAACTCCTCCTTCTTTTATAGGGCGCCATTACTTTTGTCCTCAATAATAATAATAATAATAATAATAATAATAAGTTTTATTTATATAGCGCCTTTCCATAGCTCACTCAACTTGTCTTACATGTGTTTTGGATAGAGATGGGACAAATCCGATAACCAGGATACCAGCAAAGATTGGTGGATCGGATACTGGTTTAAAAAAATAATAATAATAATAACTTTATTTGATCCGATCCTGTAACAAATGAAGAAGATTGGAATTGGATTTTTTGAAAAAGTTTTTTTTTTCAACTGAAATGTTTCACATATAAATTTACTCGATTATATTTTTCATTAGGATAGATTTTTTAAAAATTATGTTTATACTTTAAACCTTATTATATTTGCCGAGTAAGTGATTTTTGTGCGAAAGAGAAACAAAAAACCCTGTGGTTATGTGTGTGTGTGTGTGTGTGTGTGTGTGTGTGTGTGTGTGTGTGTGTGTTTTAAGCTATATATTTTTATTATTTATTTTTAAGCGCTTCAGTTTATAAGAAAATCATTTCAAAGCTTTTAAAGAAGTAAATATGGGATGGGTTGGTATGGGCAGATAAAGAGTGGTATGTCAGGTGGCAAGAGCAAGCTTTTTATTAAATAAATGACAAACAGAAGTCTAGCGGAACATGATTAAAGAAAAATGGCATGAATAATAATAATAATAATAATAATAATAATAATAATAATAATAATAATAACTACAGGCTGAAGCTTAGCAATGAAACGAAAAGAAAAAAAAAAATCCCAGCAGGACTTAAGCTGCGTTCACACCATGTCGTAATTACCGTAATTACAAGATTCCGACTCGTAAAAAGCGTTTCACGTCCCCGTAGATCTCTGAGAGCTCCGACTTGTACCACCTGACCGCTGAAACACTCAAAATGGCGGCGGAGTCCGCAGTAAAATGTAATTAAGTAGCTATCTCATAATATTTCATATGTGATAATTCGTATTATTGACTATTATTAATGTCTTAATAACGCAAGATTAGTCTGAAAAATAACGAGGACATGGTGGGGGCTGCTGGGATATGGAGTCCAGTTATACGATTCGAAGCCGATCGATCGAGCGAGTCTCCTTATACGTCAGTTTACACGGACTCTCGCAGGACACGAAGGATTTCTCCCAAACGAACCGGATGTTCACGGACCACGTTACTTGTGTAAACGCATCCCGTGTGATAAACGAGGCCCGGTGTGGTGTGTGATGGTCAGTACTTGGTACGCTTTAGCGCTGGCTCATCACATTTCTGTAAAAAAAAACGCCACACTGACATTTCCAGCAGAGATTTGAGAGAGTAAATTAGCACTGGCTTTGCCTCTGCATGTGTCTGCTGAATTTAAAGGTTTGTTTTTGTTGCTTTTTTTTTTTTTCTTCCCTTTTTTCTTTTTCTCTTGGCTTAGATTAAAATGTCATTTCCCCGCTCTTCATGCGAACATAATCCATTTATTTAAGCACGTTACTGATCACAAGCCAGTCTGAATGATGACGTTAAACATTTGTATCGTAATTTATACATGATTGCTGCGTCATGCGTGAAATACCACGACGCTGTTGAATTCTGATTGGTCAGACGGTGTTGATTCATTTCCTAGAACAGCGGCGCAGACAGCCGAGCAGGTTTATATTGGCGCGCTCGTTCGGATACGTTATCGTTTGTATAGTAACGCCTCATTCACAAGGACTTGCGCTGCATAAACGGATTTAAAATATTGTTGTGACGTTTTCTTAAAGTAAGGAGACGTTTGTTTAACGTCTAGTCCAGCGTTTAGTAACTTCAAATTCTTCTGACATCTTCAGGACAGAGGAGTTTACACTTGGTTTCCCGGTAACATGACAATCTGCTACAGTAGCTACACTGGCCTCCTAGCTCCTGTCCAAAACTAAAGGAGCTAACAGACACCGAGCAGGTCATCTCGGATAAAGGAAAAACTCCGTCAGACTCCCACTCACGTGTGTTTTGGTGTTTGTCATCATGATAAGAGCAAGGTTTTTACGTCGATACAGCAGGATGAATCAACTTCTGTTTATGTTCCTTGGTATTTATCATCCCATTGTTCGTGAGCAGATCCTCTACATCATCGCGCATCTACATCATGATTCACACAAACCTGACACACCACTACTTCTGGAGAAAAAAAGGAAAACAAACGTGGACTCATCAGGATCACAGCATCACTCTTTCTGCGTGTGGTCATCTGGTGTCTGAGATAAAACACGCCCTCGAGATGATTTCTCATGAAACGGTCTCCTCGAGACACCCTGGAACGGTTCTGGAAACTCTTTTCAGGGGAAAGTAGCTAATGCACACTCAAAAAATAATAATAATAATAATAATAATCATTTATTCCTTATTGAAAGGAGTCGTCTTCGGTCACCACAAACAGATTACATCATATTTACACAATTCTATTGTTTCTATACAGAATAGATAATTAGACAGATAGAGATGGTCAGACACAAACAGAGACAGACAGACTCAGTCAGACCAAGAGAGAGTGAGACAGACACAAGGACAGAGAGACAGACAGACAAACAGGCCGAAGACAGACAGACATGAAACATTCCCATTCAGTGTGTGTAGGATGTGAGGTATTTGGTTTAAATTTGGATGAAACATTCAACGGTGCAGTTACACATACAACTGAAAGAGGTCTTCAGGAGGAAGTAAGGTGGAGGTGATGGGGTCTTCCAGAAGATGGGAGGTGGAGGTAACGACAGTCTTCAGGAGGAAGGGAGGTGGAGGTGATGGGGTCTTCCAGAAGAGGGGACGTGGAGGTAATGACGGTCTTCAGGAGGAAGGGAGGTGAAGGTGATGGGGTCTTCCAGAAGAGGGGAGGTGGAGGTAATGACGGTCTTCAGGAGGAAGGGAGGTGGAGGTGATGGGGTCTTCCAGAAGAGGGGACGTGGATGTAACGACGGTCTTCAGGAGGAAGGGAGGTGGAGGTGATGGGGTCTTCAGGAGGAAGGGAGGTGGAGGTGACAGCAGCCTCAGGAGGAAGGGAGGTGGAGGTGATGGGGTCTTCCAGAAGAGGGGACGTGGGAGTAATGACGGTCTTCAGGAGGAAGGGAGGTGGAGGTGATGGGGTCTTCAGGAGGAAGGGAGGTGGAGGTGACAGCAGCCTCAGGAGGAAGGGAGGTGGAGGTGATGGGGTCTTCAGGAGGAAGGGAGGTGGAGGTGACAGCAGCCTCAGGAGGAAGGGAGGTGGAGGTGATGGGGTCTTCCGGAGGAGGGGAGGTGGAGATGAAGGTAGACTCAGGATGGAGGGGAAGTGGAGGTGAAGGTGGTCAGGAGGTATTAGCTAGGACTGGTAAGTGTGTGTGTGTGTGTGTGTGTGTGTGTGTGTGTGTGTGTTTTATCTCAGCCCAAAATGAGCTCCAGTCAGCATTTATTCAGTACATTTTTATCCAAACTTTTACTTTAACTATATTTACTGATTCCTGTGTTATGAATTTGCAGTTTTCAAGCATTTAAAATGTGTGAGATACTGAAGAGTCTGATTGCGTGTGTGTGTGTGTGTGTGTGTGTGTGTGTGTGTGTGTGTGTGTGTGTGTGTGTGTGTGTGAGCAGAGAGGAAACTTTAATCAGCTCGTTTTGGCGGGTCTGTTTTTCAGCCCCACTGTAATGACACGGGTTCCTCTGAAGCAGAACCGAGAGACTGAGAGCCCACTCACTCAACGCCTACGGCCTTTCAGCTCATTTCCCCTGAGCTCTGAGCTGCCCTCCTCCTGACCTCTCCATCTATCTATCTGTCTCTCCACCTATCTATCTGTCTCTCTCTCCATCCCACCCGCTCACTCACTCTCTCTCTGTCTGTCTGTCCCTCTGTCCCACCCTCTCTCTCTCTCCGTCTGTCTCTCCCTCTGTCCCACCCTCTCTCTCTCTCTCTGTCTCTCCCTCTGTCCCACCCTCTCTCTCTCTCTCTGTCTCTCTCTCACTCAGTTCAGTTCATCAGCTTTATTGGCATGACCATTACATCAGGTGCAGAATCATCAAAGCATCCGAATGCTATTTTTGTACAAATTGTCTCTCTACAAACAAACAAACCTGACAGGTAAATATCTGAAGATGTTGTGTGTATTCAGGGTGTGTGCAGGACACTCGGTGTCTCTCTGTCCCTCACGCTGACACATTCTGACACATACTTACAGGGAAGGCTGCAGTTTGTCCTTCTCCTAACATCATTTCTCTTCTTCTGTTAATTTGCAGAAGTTTGGTATTTTGTGTGTGATTTTTTTCGGTGAAGGTGTTTCTTTTGAGTCGACATTTTTCACAGTGGAGGAGGAAGTGCTGCTTCGTCTCGACCTCACCGCTCATACGGAGAGCACACAATCTCTGTGTTCCAGGTTCTCCTGTGTTCCAGGTTCTCCTGTGCTCCAGGTTCTTCTGTGTCGGCCCTTCTCCACGGGGAGACTGTGCTGTGGTCAGGATCTGTTTTATATCTCTGACGATGAAGAGATACTCTGCCAATTCACACTCTCTGCTTAGGGCCTGATCGCAGTGTAATCTGGACTGGGTTTGGGTCTGACTGTTAGTGTGTTAGGGCTTAGCGTGTTAGGGCTTAGTGTGTTAGGGACTAGTGTGTTAGGGCTTAGCGTGTTAGGGACTAGTGTGTTAGGGCTTAGCGTGTTAGGGCTTAGTGTGTTAGGGGCTAGTGTGTTAGGGCTTAGTGTGTTAGGGACTAGTGTGTTAGGGCTTAGCGTGTTAGGGCTTAGTGTGTTAGGGACTAGTGTGTTAGGGCTTAGCGTGTTAGGGCTTAGTGTGTTAGGGACTAGTGTATTAGGGCTTAGTGTGTTAGGGGTTAGTGTGTTAGGGCTTAGTGTGTTAGGGGCTAGTGTATTAGGGCTTAGTGTGATAGTGCTTAGTGTGTTAGGGGTTAGTGTGTTAAGGCTTGGTATGTTAGGGGTTAGTGTGTTAGGGGTTAGTGTGTTAGGGGTTATTGTGTTAGTGCTTAGTGTGTTAGGGCTTAGTGTGTTAAGGCTTGGTATGTTAGGGGTTAGTGTGTTAGGGCTTAGTGTGTTAAGGCTTGGTATTTTAGGGGTTAGTGTGTTAGGGGTTAGTGTGTTCGGGCTTAGTGTTTTAGGGGTTAGTGTGTTAGGGCTTAGTGTGTTAGGGCTTAGTGTGTTAAGGCTTGGTATGTTAGGGGTTAGTGTGTTAGGGGTTAGTGTGTTAGGGCTTAGTGTGTTAGTGCTTAGTGTGTTAGGGCTTAGTGTGTTAAGGCTTGGTATGTTAGGGGTTAGTGTGTTAGGGGTTAGTGTGTTAGGGCTTAGTGTTTTAGGGGTTAGTGTGTTAGGGCTTAGTGTGTTAAGGCTTGATATGTTAGCGGTTAGTGTGTTAGGGGTTAGTGTGTTAGGGCTTAGTGTTTTAGGGTTAGTGTGTTAGTTCTTAGTGTGTTAGTGCTTAGCTGACTGTCTCCATCTGTGTCTCTCCCTCTTTCTTTTTCTCTCCATGTCTCTCTGTCTATCTTTCAGTCTCACTTTGGGTTTCTGTATCTCTTTCCTTCTGTGTCTCTCTCTTTTTATCTCTCTTTGTCTCTCACTCTCTTTATCTTTATCACTCCGTCTATCATACACTTTTTTTTCACCTGTTTTTTGGGGTCTCTCTCTCTTTCTCATTTTTATTTTGGGTGTCTCTCTCTTTCTGTCTATATCTCTCACTCTCTTTCCATCTATCATTTTTTTTTTTTTTTTGGGGGGGGGGGGGGTGGTGGTCTTTGGTTCTCTCTCTCTATCCTTGAGTCTCTCTCTCTCTCTCGCTCTCTCTTTCTATCAGTCTCTCTCCCTTTCTCTTTCCTTGTTTCCTTTTTGGGTGTCATTGTCTTTGGATCTCCCTTTCTCTCTCTTTCTGTCTGTCTCTCTCACCATCTCTCTTTTTTTTCTTGTTGGGTCTCTCTCTCTCTCTCTCTCTCTCTCTCTCTCTCTCTCTTTCTGGGTTACTTTCTTCCTCTGTCTTTCTCTCATTGGGTGTGTCTCCCAAAGTCTATCTCTCTGTTTGTCTCTCCATTTAGTCTCTGTTTCTCTTTCTGTTCCTCTCTCTATCGTTCTCTCTTTCGGCCCCCCACCCCACCCCCACCCTTACTCTGTTTTGGCAGTGCTTTCTCCTCTTCTCTTCTTCTCTAGCAGGGAACAAGACAGAGGATGAGTGATCTGTTCATCATCAAGTCTGAGCTGAAACACACAGAGGAGCCGCTACCCAGATCCTCATCTCACTTTCCAAAGAGGTGAAAAGAGCAAGGACGGAGTGCAGATACTCTTTTGATTTTAGAAATAAACGTGTGTGTGTGTGTGTGTGTGTGTGTGTGTGTGTGTGTGTGTGTGTGTGTGTATACGGTTTGTGTAACAGCAACTCGGCTTTAAGTGAGAGAGCTTTTAATTCAGCAGGCTGCTAAAAGACACATTCACTCATCTTAATGAACTCATATTATTCACCTTACTCGAGAAATAAAAACAACCGTCTATTAAGTGTGTGTGTGTGTGTATGTGTGTGTGTGTGTGTGTGTGTGTGTGTGTGTGTGTGTAGGCACTAATGTTTAAATTGGCCCTGAATGTGTGATCTGAATCCATTAAATACTGTTTATGTAGAATAATAAAATATTTAATATGTTTTTAATGCCCAAGATCCTACACTACAACTTTAGCCTCATTAAATATGCCTGTAAACCATGAATATGCATGAATATGCAAATTAGAAACCACCATAAATAGCCTAATATTAGCTAGACGGCTCTCTAACGGTTACTAATCTAGCTCATATCTACAGTATATTTCTGTTTCAATATAGACATCTTGAATTGTCGTATTAATTTATCATTGATTTAATTACGTTGCTAAACGTATAAAATGTTACACGTAAATGTCGCAAAACGTATAAAATGTTAATGTTGCCATAACAACTACCATTTCGTTCATTTACTGACATTAGCTAAAGTTAGCCGGCTTAGTAACTGCTGTAGTAATAATATAGTATAGTAACTATCAGTGTCAACTTGAATTAGCTTATTCCCTGCAATTTATTCATTTAACAGTTGCAAAAACTGTTAAAATTTGATGTTACCGTGACAACCATTATGGTCTTCATTACTAACATTAGCTCACTTAGCTTGCTGGCTAATTAGCTCGCAGATTTCAGTATCAGTGCTTGGATTTGAATTAGCTTATTCTTAGTGATTATTTCATTTAACAGTAGCTAAACCTGTTGAAACATGATGTTACCATGACAACCACTATTCTCTTCATCAACAAAGTTAGCTAGCCGGTTAATGAACGGCTAAGTAATTACCAGCTGCTAAGTAATTACTAGCTCAGAGATTTCAGTATTTCAACTTGAATTAGCAAAATATGATGTTACTATGACAACCATTATTTTCTTCATCACCAACATTAGCTAAGTTGCCTAGCTGGCTAGTTATCTGCTAGTAAACTAGCTCGCCCATTGATTTGATTTGAATTATTATATTGTTGTGGTTTATCATGTAAGAGTAGCTAAACCTGTTGAAACATGATGCAACCGTGATGCACATGATGTAGCCATTTTCTTTTTTTCCCCCATCACTACCATTACAAAGTTTGCTAGCTGGCTAATCAAGAGCTAGCAAGTGATAACCAATGCACAGATTTCTGTATTTCAATTTAACTATTATGTTCTTAGTGATTTATTCATTTAACTGCAGCTAAACCTGTTAAATTATGATGTTACCATGACAATCATCATTTTCCTCACCACTAACATTAGCAAAGTTAGCTAGCCAGCTGGTTATCTGCTGGTAAATGATCTCACATTTTGACACGAGTGAGATTTCAGTATATGAGTTGCATCTTTCTGTCAGTGACAATCAGTCATTTTCTAAAAGTTTTCAGCATCTGACACTTTTGTATCACCATATACTAAGCGATTAGCTGTCCTGCTAATGTTGCTGCTAGTAAACTAGCTCAGAGAATTCTGTATCGGTTTTTCCCCCCAATTATTTACATCAGTAAAACCTGGTAATTTTACCATAACAACTATCATCACAACTAGCATTAACATTAGCAAACTAAAATGTCTAGCTAGCTAAGTGTTAATGAACTGGCTAAAATTCATGAGTTTCAGTTTCAGTCTCAATTTAATTTACATTGTTATTTTTTTGCTTTCATTTTGAGATTTTTTTTATTTAACAGGAGCAAAACCTGTAAACATATAATGTTACTATATACTAAAGCTTTATCAATGCCTAGAAGCACAGTGAAGTCTATTATTAAGAAGTGGAAGGTATTTGGTGCAACACAGACCCTCCCTGGATCAGGACGTCGCTCCAAACTGGATGAAAGAGCCAGGAGGAAACTGATCAGAGAGGCTACCAAGAGGCCTACAGCAACTCTGAAGCAGTTGCAGGAATTTATGACAAAGAGTGGTCATTGTGTGCATGTGACGACAATATCACAAATTCTCCACAAATGTGGCTTGTATGGGAGGGTTGCGAGAAAAAAGCCACCCACGACTGAGCTTTGCCAAAACGCACCTTGAAGATTCTGAGGCCACATGGAAAAAGGTGTTATGGTCAGATGAGACTAAAATTGAATTATTTGGCCTCAAGACCAAACGATATGTCTGGCGGAAATCCAATACAGCTCACCATCCAAATAACACCATTCCTACAGTAAAGCATGGAGGTGGTAATATCCTGTTATGGGGGTGTTTCTCTGCAGCAGGGACTGGAGCACTTGTCAGGATAGAAGGAAAATGGATGGGGCAAAATACCGTCAAATTCTTGTCAATGAAAGTTGTCAATGGGAAGAAGGTTTACCTTCCAACATGACAATGACCCAAAGCACACAGCAAAACTGACCACACAGTGGTTGAAGGAGAAAAAGCTGAATGTCCTTGCATGGCCTAGTCAGAGCCCAGA
>CM042535.1:2763898-2788898 GCA_023630585.1 Cranoglanis bouderius
GTGTGTGTGTGTGTGTGTGTGTGTGTGTGTGTGTGTGTGTGTATCGGGCAGGTCATTGCTGTTTTGTGGACTTTTGAAGGACGTGTCCATAGAACGAGCACCCAAAACCGTAAACAGGACACCGACTTCCTGTACCTTACGGTAAATGTTTACCGCGTGTGTGTGTGTGTGTGTGTGTGTGTGAGAACTGGTCCAAGGATGGGATGTTCTAAAAACCAAGGCTAGTGTGGGTGGTGGGGTGGAGAGACGTGACCCTAGTTCACCACACACACACACACACACGGTGTATAGATGATGTGTGGTAACAACACACACAGACGCACATACGCACACACCACAAACAGGAAAAGTTCACACAACTAAAGAAAACACATTTCTACAAAATGTAGAATGATACTGTACTTTCAGGTCGTAGCTTTTAACGATAATTTCACGGTAAAAATGGCTGCTATGTTTTTCACTCATATTTGGTGAACAGAATTATGGGAAAAACACATGTTCACCCTTAAACAGAACACGGGGAAAGGATATAATCTTAAGTGAGCTTGAGGTTTGTGTTGAAACATAGTAAATCTAAAATAATGAGATGCGTGACAGTCATACTGTACGCTAAAGAGAATATACTAGCATCATGGTGCTCGGGGGCGGGGCTAACAGTGTTAATCACTGCTGATTGGCTACACATCCTGCCTCACACGATGTGTAACACCTTACATACAGATTGAAAGTCTTAAACCGACTGATGCAGCACATTTCTGCTGTGATTGGTCAGAGTAAATTGAGTGTTAATGGAATGGTGTATGAAACGTGAGAATAAATGCACTGATGAGCGTGTTTGTGGGTTCAAACCGTATTTGTCGACAACATATTGATTTGTGAAATTTGTTTAATTAGGCAACAAACAAACAAAAAAGCTCCATATTTTTTAATTACTAGTTTTTAGAGAGCATCAAGTGACCTGTCTAATGAAACTGTATATACCTCGTAAGATGTTTTCTAAAGTCCCCATGAAATCAAAAAAAAAAAAATATATATATATATATATATGTTATTTATTGAAGCAAAAAAAGTTATCCAATACCAACTGGGCCTGTGTGAAAATGTACAGTATTTGCCCCTGTAGTTACTAATTCCCCAAATGTATGAAAATCACTGCTAACCCAGAAGAACATTAAGGCTCGTCTGAATTTTGCCAAAACGCACGCTGATGATCCTCAAACCTTTTGGGAGAATGTTCTATGGACTGATGGGTCGAAAGTGGAACTGTTTGGAAGACAGGTGTCACGTTACATCAGGAATAAACCAAACACAGAATTCCACAAAAAGACCATCATACCTACGATCAAGCATGGTGGAGGCAGTGTGATGGTGTGGGGATGCTTTGCTGCTTCAGAGCCTGGGCAACTTGCAATAATTGAGGGAAACATGAATTCTGCTCCCTACCAGAAAATCCTAAAGGAGAATGTCCGGTCCAGTTGAGACTCAAGCGCAGCTGGATTATGAAGCAAGACGATGATCCAAAGCGTAGGAGTAAGTCTAACTTTGAATGGCTTTTTTAAAAAAAATCCTGACTTGAACCAATTGAGATGTCGTGGCAGGACCTTAAACAGGAAGTAATGAGCAGTGTAACGCGAACCTGGCCGTGGATTATCCCACTTATACCATGCTCATTTGCCAGCACTGACAATATTTTATATACGGGTCGTTAGAGCTAGAATTCCGCCCACTGTAAATCATACACAGAGATAAAGTAGTGCGATAACATATTTGATTTTTTTTATAATATTTGAATGAATTATAATAAATATGTATTTTAGAGAGAGAGCGAGCGAGAGCGAGAGAGAGTGTGCATGTGAACTACCTGCGTCTGTGCCGCGTCTCTACTAATACCGAAGCCGTAAGTTTAACTGTGTGTTACTATGGTTACAGTCGTTTACAGGCAGCGCGTTCATTTAGAACGGCGAATTAATCCGACAGGAACGACCCGTGGTATATACGGTTTTAACACACGCCTAACCCAGCCAATCAGATTCCAGTATTCAGACACGTTTTGGAGACGTTCCCATTTTGATTTTAAAGCTTATAAATTACGGGAAAACTGTGAGGCTCTTTTTGACGATGCAATCAATCAAATGCTCTGTAGGACACATTTTTGTTGACGCGGGAGAGACGAATCGCTCGACAGTAGCAGCAAGTTAGCATCAAACACGGATAGCTGTGGAGAATAACAAGCTTCCTGAATGTTATTCTCCTTACGAATAATTTACAGTGTGTTGAAAGGATGGTTGGAGTTTGTGCGTGTGTGTGTGTGTGTGTGCGTGTGTGTGTGTGTGTGTGTGTGTGTGTGTATCCTACACAGCAAAAGAAGAAAAAAACAAAAAACAAGCTCTAGTTAAATGTGAGGCCAGAACTTTATAATAAGATCATTTTCATGGAAACACTGTGAATCGCTATTGTTTAATCGGGTATCTTGGAAATTATACGACTATTATGGGTCCAGATCGACACTGCAGACCGCACCTTTAATGTTGTTTACGCTCTATGCCCGATTTACTGTAGATGCTGCTATTTACAGTATTGTGCATTGCTAATATTACTTGGTTTTATGGTTCACTGACAGTTTGTTATTAGCACTGATTATCACTCCAACCCACGTGTTTATAGCACTCATTCTTCTTGCACAAACGTTCTTTCTGTGTTCTACAGCTACAGCTATCTCACACGTCTGGTTCCTGGTCATTTGGTGAAAAACTTTGCAGCGTTTGTATCACTTGTGTGTCCTAACGCTCGTCTCGGGGCTTAGAATAAAACCGTAACTGAATAAATGCTAATGCTTGATTGAGATCTTTTCACAAAAGCGATGCTCTTAATAAAGCTTTTCACTCATTAGCGGTCCATAATGAAGATCTTTTAGTTTGGATAGGTTCACAGACAAGATGTGATTTTCTTTTTGAATGGCTTTTTCTTTTTTTATTTCACTGACTGACGCCCAAACTGCTGTTTTTCACCTCCAGCTGGTTTAAAAAATGTAATAATAATAATAATAATAATAATAATAATAATAGCGCCGTTAAGTTCTCAGTGTAATCAATAACTCACATCAGACAGGTTCAGGGTGCACTTGACATTAAGTTAGGGATAATAACAGGAGAAGGAGGACGGCGTGGCACATGTAAACGCACCTCAGCCCACGCTTAATCTTACCTGCTAATGCCTGGATGTGAGGTTCTCGTAATCACAGCAATTCATTGCAACGACGCAATAAACACTCAAGACTCTTGTCAAGCATGTCAAGAGGAGAAAATTCACACAGATTAGATTGAGCAATCAGATTAAGGCTCAATCCGGCTGAGCGTGCTCATGTTCACCCGTGGCGCCTGTGTGAGCGAGCGTAGGGGGGCGACGGCTGATTAAATTTCACCCTAATTCCCTTATTTGCTATGGAGATTGAGCAGGAGTAATCCCCGCAGCATGGAGACGCTGGATTCAGAGCCACAGGGTGCTCATGTCACACGTCAAGCCGGCTTTGCCTGTACGATCGCTCTGCCTGTGAGCAAGTGGAGGAGATATAAAGCGTCTGACTGCACTGGCTGCTCTCTAAAGTCAGGAGATATTCGTGTTGAAGGAGCGCTAAACAAAACACAAAAACCCCTTTTCCCAAAAATTTACCTTGATACATGGCGGCATGTCCCTTAAATCTTAAAATAGACATTAACCCTTTCATGCATAGTGTCCACGCTTTCTAATGGACACTCAGGTTGTTTTCTAGGAAACTATAAGCTATAAATAACCTCCAGATCACCCGAGATCTTGACTGTAATTGGACATTAATCAGGACCCAGATTTCTGTTGCTCTCCAGACTCTTTACCATTCTCAGTGCATCATGTCTCTGGTTTGTGTTCACATGACATTACATGACATTATACTCAAAATACCAATTTAAGAGAAAAAATAAAAAGATATACGGTATATTTTGTGTCATATACATTTGGGTTTTTGAACTGTGTGCATTTCTTATGTCAAGGATATTGCTATATTTTGTTCAAAAGTAATATTTACTATCATTTCAGTCATCAACATAAAATATTTTACACCTAAAAGTTAACAAATATTGTTTATAAACACATCGGAAGAGGTTGTTGTTTCATGCTTTTTAAAAGATTCATATTTATGGTGTTCTTACCACTTCACTTTTTAATATAAGTGATATTTAGAAAAACTCACATGAAAATTCACATGGCATGCAATTATACTGTATGTAAAATAAATCTAAAGAATCTGGATATGCTTTTAAATAATTTATGCATGAAAGGGTTAAAATAATCAATGTAATGTAATAATAAATAAACCTCATGGGGTGTTTTAGAAATTATCGTTTAAATACATACCTTGCTTATTTCTATGTGTTATTTACAAACATTAGTCATTTTCTGGCCCAGAAAAAAACTCCACCAACCCACCAACCAATCCACTAAAGGTCGTAACTCATTATGTTCTACCTCTAACTAGGAAAAAACAAAGAAAACTCCCCTTCAACTCAGAAATCCTACTTTCCTCAACCCCGAGTTCAGAAAGTGATGTCAAATCAACATGGCCGCTCTTTCGGTTCAGGGTTTTTGTAGAAACTAATTGCAGCTAAGAGATAAATTTGTGAGCAGGGAACTGAAGAAACATCGGAGCCGAGGAATGATTCGAGCCAGATGTTTGGATTTGACGCTTCAATACCTATGCTCCATACCTAATTTGTGTAGAATTGAGAAAATGGCGATTTAAATGTTGCTGAAGTCTTGCGAAAACGAACGATCGGCTGACGCTTTGTCGGAGCGTAGGATCAGTGATATCATGTGATCAAGTTTGCAGTTACGTCTGTTGCTCTGCTGAGTCCGGAGGTGGGATACTGAGTTTAAATCTGGCAACCTTGCAGGAGTGAGAGCGATTCCTGATGGATTAGGGTGCTTACGCTGCTATTATAACAAGCTGGAGGAAAAGCAAGGTGCCTCTGTACGCAGCACTAATGACGCTCTGCCAGCTCCCCTGAGTGGAGCTCATATACGTTCCTCCTGAAGGACTTCAGCATAGGCGTACACGCTGCCCACAGCTTCCTGTGTGTTTTCAGGGCACCGCCTACACGTGAGCACCATAATGACCGGTGTCCCTCCCACCTCCTGCACACACACTGCCATAATGAGCTGTAATCACATCTCAGGGCCCCTGGTAGAGCTCGGCGTGTGGGTGGGGCTCCCACCACTGCCACATTCTGATTGCTGCCCACCCTCCATTTCCTGCACAGCGAGGCTAATGAGGAGCCGGCGGCCCACCGATCAGAGCGGGTCCGACGCTTGTTTGAAGGGATTAATTAAGAGCACTCCACGTCTGAAGCCTGCACCTCACTCGACCTGAGCCATTCCATCATTACCACATGTTTATCGTTTACCGTGTTCAACGCGGTGCCATGTATGACTTTTGTTTGGATACAAATAAAACCAATATGAACTGAAAACCTGCCAAATAAAAGTAGTGTGTGCATGTTTTCTTTTCCAACGTGTTATTTTGTGTGGAAAAGGGTTTATTTTTATTATTATTATTATTATTATACATTACATTACATTACACTACACTACACTACATTACATTACATTACATTACATTACATTACACTACACTACATTACATTACATTACACTACACTACATTACATTACACTACACTACACTATACTACATTACACTACATTACACTACACTACACTACACTACACTACATTACATTACACTACACTACATTACATTACACTACACTACACTACACTACACTACACTACATTACACTACACTACATTACATTACACTACACTACACTACACTACACTACATTACATTACACTACATTACACTACACTACATTACATTACACTACACTACATTACATTACATTACACTACACTACATTACACTACACTACACTACATTACACTACACTACACTACACTACACTACACTACACTACATTACATTACACTACATTACACTACACTACATTACATTACACTACACTACACTACACTACACTACACTACATTACATTACACTACATTACACTGCACTACATTACATTACACTACACTACACTACATTACATTACACTACACTACATTACATTACACTACACTACATTACACTACACTACACTACACTACATTACATTACACTACACTACACTACATTACATTACATTACACTACACTACACTACATTACACTACACTACATTACACTACACTACACTACATTACATTACATTACACTACACTACACTACATTACACCACACTACACTATACTACATTACACTACACTACACTACACTACATTATATTACATTACACTACACTACACTACATTACACTACACTACATTACACTACACTACATTACATTACATTATATTACACTACACTACACTACATTACATTACACTACACTACACTACACTACATTACATTACATTACATTACACTACACTACATTACATTACATTACACTACACTACACTACATTACATTACATTACACTACACTACACTACATTACACTACACTACACTACACTACATTACATTACATTACACTACACTACACTACATTACACTACACTACACTATACTACATTACATTACATTACACTACATTACATTACACTACATTACATTACACTACATTACACTACACTACATTACATTACATTACACTACATTACACTACACTACATTACATTACACTACATTACACTACATTACACTACACTACATTACATTACATTACACTACATTACACTACACTACATTACATTACACTACATTACACTACACTACATTACATTACACTACACTACATTACATTACACTACACTACACTACACTACACTACACTACACTACATTACATTACACTACACTACACTACATTACATTACACTACACTACATTACATTACACTACACTACATTACACTACACTACACTACATTACATTACACTACACTACACTACATTACATTACACTACACTACACTACCTTACACTACACTACATTACACTACACTACACTACATTACATTACATTACACTACACTACACTACATTACACCACACCACACTACACTATACTACACTACACTACACTACACTACATTATATTACATTACACTACACTACACTACATTACACTACACTACATTACACTACACTACATTACATTACATTATATTACACTACACTACACTACATTACATTACACTACACTACACTACACTACATTACATTACATTACACTACATTACACTACACTACATTACATTACACTACACTACACTACATTACACTACACTACATTACACTACACAACATTACACTACATTACATTACACTACACTACATTACACTACACTACATTACACTACATTACATTACACTACATTACACTACACTACATTACATTACACTACACTACATTACATTACACTACATTACACTACACTACATTACATTACACTACATTACACTACATTACATTACACTACATTGCACTACACTACACTACATTACATTACACTACATTACATTACACTACATTAAACTACACTACACTACACTACACTACATTACATTACATTACACTACACTACACTACACTACATTACACTACACTACATTACATTACACTACACTACACTACACTACACTACACTACACTACATTACATTACACTACACTACACTACATTACATTACACTACACTACATTACATTACACTACACTACATTACACTACACTACACTACATTACATTACACTACATTACATTACACTACATTAAACTACACTACACTACACTACATTACATTACATTACACTACACTACACTGCACTACATTGCACTACACTACACTACATTACATTACACTACATTACATTACACTACATTACATTACATTACACTACACTACACTGCACTACATTGCACTACACTACATTACACTACACTACATTACATTACATTACACTACATTACACTACACTACATTACATTACACTACATTACACTACATTACATTACACTACATTGCACTACACTACACTACATTACATTACACTACATTACATTACACTACATTAAACTACACTACACTACACTACACTACATTACATTACATTACACTACACTACACTACACTACATTACACTACACTACATTACATTACACTACATTACACTACACTACATTACATTACATTACACTACATTACACTACACTATATTACATTACACTACATTACACTACACTACACTACATTACATTACACTACATTACACTACACTACATTACATTACATTACACTACATTACACTACACTATATTACATTACACTACATTACACTACACTACACTACATTACACTACACTACATTACACTACACTACATTACATTACATTACACTACACTACATTACACTACACTACATTACATTACACTACATTACATTACATTACACTACATTACACTACACTACATTACATTACACTACATTACACTACATTACATTACACTACATTACACTACACTACATTACATTACACTACATTACACTACATTACATTACACTACATTACACTACACTACATTACATTACACTACACTACACTGCACTATATTACATTACACTACATTACACTACACTACATTACACTACACTACATTACACTACACTACATTACATTACATTACACTACATTACATTACACTACATTACATTACACTACATTAAACTACTCTACACTACACTACACTACATTACATTACACTACATTAAACTACACTACACTACACTACATTACATTGCACTACACTACACTACACTACTTGGTCTCAGTCTCAGGCATTGCTCTCGCTAAAAATGGTCTTTGTCTCAACTGAGAGTTTGTAAAAAATAATGTTCCTCTTTCTTTCCATATGCACAAAGTTTGTCACAAAGTAATTCTATGGTGTTTAAACAGTATCATTAATAGAGATTGTGTGGAACAGAGAAGCTTTTGCTCATTTACTTTCGCTCGTGGAGGCAACACTCTGCTTGTGAGTGAAGTTGAATTTTGAGACTTTGGGGGCGGGAATAAGCTGCATGTTCCCTCGCCTATGATTGGTCACTTTTAACCAATCCCCTTTATTTTGAAAACAGACTTTGATTTCATTTAAAGTAAAATTTCCAGCTGAAGTGTACAGAGCTATACAGTACTTTCTGCTCAGATTCAGTCAGATGCTGTAAAACTGATAGGACGGTGCTTCACAGTACAGATGGATAATGACCCAAAACGTACAGTGAAAGCAAACCAAGAGCTTCTTAAGGCAAAGAAATTAAATGTTCTTAAACGTCTGATAGCCTCAACCCAACTGAGCATACTTTTCACTTACTAAAGCCAAAACTGAAGGCAGAAAGACCCACAAACAAGCAGCAACTGAAGGCAGCTGCAGTAAAGGCCTGGCAAAGCATCTCAAGGGAGGAAACTCAGGATTTGGTGATGGAAACAATTTATGAGATATAATGATAGAAAACCTGAATTAGAACAAAACTCTGTTTGTTTATTTGACTCGTGTATATTTTTTTTGTTCTGTCATGAATCGGACCAACACCTGAACAGGTACCGAAGAACTCTTTCTCATGAACATACTGTAAGTGGAATATAAAATCACATACGGTTAGATTTATTTTTCGCTCTGTATCTTAAGAAAGAATCGAGTCTTTTCATGTTTGATGTTTCCCAGACGGCAATTATGAACAGGCTCTGCCGAGGATCGGTCCCCCCACTCATCCGCCTACGTACACACTTTTTGTTTTTTTCAGCTCAGTGCTCATGTCAATCTCTCATCTCTCTCTCTCTCTCTCTCTTTTTCTCTATTTCTGTCTCTCTGAAACCCTCCTTTAGGAAACAAGAATGGAAAAAAAAAAAAAACTTCATAAACAGCCGTTTGAAACTGAGAAGTACTTCTAATACGTAGATGTAAACTTAAAAAAAAAAAAAAAAAAGCACAGGATGCGTATATTTACTGCAGAACTGGAGTGGAGAGAAGAATCCAGGAAACTGTATTTGTGTGTATTTTGTGTACGTATTAGCTAGAAAGTGGGCCGAGGTGGGGAACGGAGAAGCGATCTTCGTCCCACACACGGGTCAGCACCCAGCAGTGGGTCACTGAAAGTCCCTTTAAGCTTCCCTCTTCCCGCTGAGGCTGTGGAAGTGTTTGTGCCTGTAGGATGGGCTTTAGAGGCCTGGCTGTTGCTGTGGGTGTCAGATTTGAGCCCACTGATCACACCGAGTACAAAAGTCCCTCTTTTCTGTGTGTGTTTGCGGAGAGGCGTCCGTCCTCAGAGCCAGCTCTGCCGTCAGTGCTCCGAGTCCCACGTACAAAAGCAAAGCTCGGCTTTGATTCCCAGGCTTACAGCAGTGCAGCTGTGGAGCGCAAAATGGAGGAAAGATCTGTGTGAAGAATCCTGCGCACTCCGGCGTGTTTATTTATTTATTTTTTTAATCACACCCCCATCATACACATGATCACACATTCATCATGTACACTTTTTCAAAACATGACGTTTGTCCCGTATCTCCGTTTTTAACACGTACGTTATGCAGAAGAAGCCAAATCCTGCCCGAAAATCATCTCTTTTTATTTTGTTTAACGGGACTTTCTGTACCTTAAAAGAAACCACAGAACTTCCTCTAACCGTCTGTTTCTGACTGTTTTTCCTAATAATTTCCCCTAGTGGCTCGGCACATCCTGCATCTTTGTAAAACAAAACGGTTTATGCAAACTCCTTCGCTAATCTCGGCCTATAAAAAGATCCTGAAGACGTTTTATCGACAGACCTATTAAAACCGCTTCTGCAAACGACAACAAAATGATTTTCTAATCATTTATTTCTAGAAAGAAGGCAAAATGTACAGCCTAAAAAGAAATGTCTAAAACTATCTAAAAACAAAACAAAAAACAGACCGAATCATCTTATCTTTGATTTATAATAATCCAGCAATATTAGATAAATATTAGATAAATTCGCGTCTATCTAAGAGATCTTCACTTGATAAGATATTGTTTTTCTGCTTCGTGGCTTGGCGTGAATGGCAGTGAATCGTGTCTTCATTGTTCGTTCGTTCCCGTCCCTCTTCTCTTTGCGCACCGCAGTCTGTGTGATGTCACTACGTGATATCTTATTAACGTACACCACAATGTACAGTTTGGAAATAGCAGCATAACCGACTCATGCAACATTTCCAATACAGTGCTATGCAAATGTTTCGAAATGCTGTGTTCACACATCGCTAATAGCTTCCTGTCTGACACCCTCAGCTTCCTAAAGGTTAACCCCCGAGCTGTGTATGTACAGTGATACACGTCTTCTTCTTTTTTTTTTTCCCCGCATTTGTTAAAATATGTATACAACACGTTTAGTGTTTGGGCTTGCTAACTTTATTCGGGACTCTGATTGGTCAGAAGGTGTTCGTTCTTGAAGTAACGATTCAGGAATTCAGAATTACCCCAAATTCTGAAGAAAGTCGGTCACATGTCGATCGGAGGATACAAAATATTCTAGCAGATTCCGTCATATCTTCAAACATCAAATCGTTGCCTTAGGAATCGAAATCTTATCGTATCCCGTTGCGCCATATCAGATCATATCGCGTCGCGTCCTTGTGTTGTGTCATATTGTATCGTGTTAAATCATATCGTATCATTTCCTGTCGTGTCGTATCATGTTGCGTCACGTCGTATTGTATCATATCGTACATTACTACATTGTATTGTATCGTATAATATCGTTATCGTTTTATATTGTATTGTATCGTATCGCATCCTACAATGTCCTGTTGTATTCTATCGCGTTGTAGCATAAAGTATCACATTGTATCGTATCGTTTTGTATCAAATCGTATCGTATCACGTTGTATCGTATTGTTTCCTATAGTATCATATCGTAACGTATCATAAAGTATCACATTGTATCGTATTGTATCCTATAGTATCATATCATATCGTATCATAAAGTATCACATTTATCGTATTGTATCCTATAGTATCATATCGTATAATAAAGTATCACATTGTATCGTATTGTATCCTATAGTCTCATCATATCATATCATAAAGTATCACATTGTATCGTATTGTATCCTATAGTCTCATATCGTATCATAAAGTATCACATTGTATCATATTGTATCATATCACACCATATCATTTCACGTCGTATTGTATCATAAACACATTGTATCATATCATATCATATTATATTATATTGTATCTTGTGGAAGCCTGAGGTTCACACCCCTATATGAAAGCCTGATTTTTTTTTTTTTTTTTTTTTTTTTGTAATGTACAGTGTGTGTGGACCTCAGAGCAAATCCTCACAGACATGCTAATCCATGAAAGAAATATTTGCCTGTAATTATCTAGCTCTGTTACCGTGACTATTTGCTAAAGTCTATGTTCATTTGTGTTTCTTGCTGACTCTCTAACTCTGCGCTGAAGATGACTCCGTGCCGCACATGATGATCGTGTGCTACAGGAAAAAGAAAAAGAAAAAGAAATCGCAAGCAATTTGGGTTGCAACTAGAAAAATAACGGCGAGTCTGAAGATGAACATGAAACTGCTGAAATGTTAATCCTGTAGTGAAGAGAGGCCAGTGAAGGTTTCAGAGTGAGACAGCAGCATGTGCAGCAGTGTGAGGTGTGCAGCGTGTGAAGAGAGAGCGGCTGTGACGGTAGGCCTCGGCCTGGCGTGGGTGTACCTGTCAGGAAAAGCCACTGTCGTCTCAGCATCCTAGAGAAATGAGAAAGCAGGCGCCTGCTGTGCATACGCCCACCGCAAAAATCCCCCTTCCATTTCAAAGGCTGAGCGCTGCACTGAGATGACATTTTCATCAGGTCTTTGCGAAGTTTTTTTTTTTTTTTTGGTTTTACATTTTCCCCACAGCCTGTGGCACAGTGTGTTAAGGATATGAGAGACAGAGAGACAGAAAGAGAGAGATATTCATCATGGTTTCATGTGGAGATAAAAAAAAAAAAAAATTATTGCGTATAAAGCCCTTTCTTTGATGTTTCACCAAGGCACGCAGGACAAAAAAATACAAAACAATGGGGGACATTTCCATTTCTGGGGCATTCATTACAACTCTCATATCGACAAAGAAAGCCTTCATCTGGAAATCTTTCACAGTAGACACGATGATGGAGAGAACAACAGACTGCGACTCAACGCTCTCATTTACAGTTTAAGAAAGTGCAATTAATTTCGACAAGAAATGTTTTGTAGACTATTATACCACGGCGCTGCTGAATTCTGGATTCTGATTGGTCAGAAAGTGTTGAAGCTACATAATCTAACATGTAAAATTGTTTTCTAATGTAACAATTATGGAAGGAGTCTCCAGTGTCAGCGCTTTTGTAACAGTCAGAGGTAAAGCTGTAACTCTAGGTTTTCAGGACAAAGGAGTTATAACAGGAAATTATTTGGACTGCAGATATTAAAGGCAACTATAAACAGATAAAAAGTGCAATGTGTCATTCTTTAATTAATACAAAAAAAAAGCGTAATTATTGGCAAATTGCTTCAAGAGAGAGAAAAACGACTGTTTATTGCTGCTATAACGTAAAAGAGAACAGGAGCTAACTTGTTTCACAGACATTATGCAATATCAAATGCAATTCTAAATGGATAAAAAGAATAACATCATTGTTTTTAATAAGCTTTTTAAAAAAGAAGGACTCACTGTTAAATTGCTGTGGTGTAAGAGGAATAAAACACTTTACGATGTTCTATTATAGGAAAATAATCAACTTCAGGATGGTAACGTTAACAACGCTTTGCGTCTTGGTGCATCGCACCACCCTGTCGTTGATTATTTTCCTATAACAGCATGACCTGTCGTGTTTTCTTCCTTACTCACAGGCTCCTAAAACCATAACTTTCCTACTCGGTGCTGGAAAATGGATCATCAAGACCCTTGACATAGACAAAGTGCTTGTTTTATCATTGTTCAGAGTCAGTGTGCACTTTTTTTTTTGGTGCTCAGAAACAGTGTCTGGAAAAAGGTTCTCACTGAAAAATAAATCCAGGATGTAACGTAAAACAAACAAACAACAAAAACAACAAAGAACAAACAAACAAACAAACAAATGCATGGCCATTAAGACAAACTGCTTTGAGAAGTTTTATCATCAGTAGAAACGAATGTTCCTGACCAGGAACAACCTGTTTATCACCGTGTATAAATAGTTTAACGTGTAATGTTTTACTCTGTTACGTGTTCATATGTTGTGATTAGATATCGATGTTGATGATAGAGTTGCTCAGATATGTCGTGTGCTATCGGTTTAATCTGACCTGTGTTTTTGGAAGCGTATTAAGTAAGTATGGAATAAAACACCGTGTGCAGAACACAGCATGTCCCAGCACGAGTGTTTTATTCCTCTTATACCACAACAATTTGTCAACGTTTTTTTTTAGTTTTTAAAGATCATGTCATAATTTTTATCTGTTTATAGTTACGTTTAATGTTGTGTAATCGCTCCTTCTGTTACTTACTCTTGAAGTTAATAAGACAAAAAAAAAAAGAATACAACATGCTACAGCTTTATGTCTGACGGTTACAACAAACGCTGACGCTGGAGACTCCTTCCATGACCGTTAAATAAACGTCTCCTTACAGAAAACTTCACCAGATCAACGATTAAAAAAAAAAAAAAAAAGTTTGGGTAGACCGTCCAAGTCACTTTGAATGAGCTCCCTGCTGAACAAAAAAACAAACAAAAACAAAACAATAGAAACCCTCATAGAATTTGTAATGGTTTTAATGGTTATAATGGGAATTGTATTGGTTTTAATGGAAATTATAAAGGTCCCTGTGGGTCTCTACTTCTGGTAATTTGTTGCCTTCTATTTGTGGCATGTTATGTCTAGTGGATACCATTAAGGACCTACGTCCTGAATGTGTCCTACTACGTAATAAAAACCATTTTGTAAACAGCTGATGGTTTGTAATGGTATTTGTAGTGTAAACCATTAGTATTTCTGTGATGGTTTCTATTGTATTAGAACAAGAGCATTAATATAAACCTACACTATTGTCAGAGCTGCTGTTATAGAAATTAGTCAACACCTTCTGACCAATCAGAATACAGAACAGGAATTGTGGTGTAACAAGGGGCATATAGAAAATTATTTTATGTGGATATTTATTGATTAATTTCCTCGTATTGTAGTTATTTACATGTATATAGGTCATTAGGATGGTTGTATTGTTTTGTTTGACACCTCTGTGACCTTTGCAGTGACTTTAATAGAACCCGGAAGTAGAGTTGTTTATTTTTAAACTCCTTTGTGAGCTCCATTGTTTAAACGGCTCTAGCAGGCCAGACTAATCGATCTCAGTTTTAATTATTTTTTTGCTTCTAAAGCAAACTTTTTAAAGCGGATTTATTGGAAGATTTAAATATAAGTCTTAATAAACGAGGAACTTGTTAGTCTAGTGATTAGACAAATAAAAATGTAAAAATTAACATATCTCGGCGAGACGAGCCCCTCTGGCTCTGTTAGTCATGCCTTACCGCAGTGCACCGAATTTGAAAGTAAAACTTTTGCTAGCTGAGTTAGCTACTTAGCCGCTTAACTCTTGTTAGCTTAATATTGCAGCAGTGTAAATTAGCGACGTTATGCCATTATGAAGGAGGTTGTTAGCAGTGTATATGCTGTAGGTTTACTTATTATTTTCACCTCACACGCTGAAGGAAACAGAGGATATTCCTATGCAGGTAAATGCTAGCTTAGCGAGCTAACGGCTAAGCGTTTGCTAGCTAGCTAGTACTGTAAGGAAGACATGTTTTAGTTAAATGAAGCATTAAATCTAATTTTAGCTTAATTGTTTCCAAAAACATTTGGTACAATACTCACGTAGAAGTGTGCTTATTGCTATTATTAACTATTTATCCTAGCTAGAGAGCCGTGAATGCAATACATATTAGCAGGCTTAGCTGGCTTGTTGTTATATACATACATACAAATATTGATACAAATACAAAAATTGACGCAAAATATAGCATATAAACTTATAACCTCTCACCACTGCACATGATGCATGAACAAAAAATTAAAGAAATAAATAAACAATAAATTAATAGCATTAAAAGAGAATAAATCTACAGCATTTAGTAAATATTTTAAAGCATTGATAAATATTTTAAAGCAAATATTTTACAGCCTTGAGTTCCACTAATAAAAGCAAGCTGGGCCTGTAAAGAAAATAAATATTAAGTATTAAAACTTTTGACACATTCGTCTAAATGAACCGTTTTCATTTATTAACGTCTTACTTTTTACTTCTTACACATACAGTCGTGGCCAAAAGTTTTGAGAATGACACAAATATTAATTTTCACAAAGTCTACTGCTTCAGTGTTTTTAGATCTTTTTGTCAGATGTTACTGTTACTGAAGTATAATCACAAGCATTTCATAAGTGTCAATGGCTTTTATTGACAATTACATGAAGTTTATGCAAAGAGTCAATATTTTCAGTGTTGACCCTTCTTTTTCAAGACCTCTGCAATTCGCCCTGGCATGCTGTCAGTCAACTTCTGGGCCACATCCTGACTGATGGCAGCCCATTCTTGCATAATCAATGCTTGGAGTTTGTCAGAGTTTGTGGGTTTTTGTTTGTCCACCCGCCTCTTGAGGATTGACCACAAATTCTCAATGGGATTAAGGTCTGGGGAGTTTCCTGGCCATGGACCCAAAATGTCGATGTTTTGTTCCCCGAGCCACTTCGTTATCACTTTTGCCTTGTGGCAAGGTGCCCCATCATGCTGGAAAAGGCATTGTTCGTCACCAAACTGTTCTTGGATGGTTGGGAGAAGTTGCTCTCTGAGGATGTTTTTGTACCATTCTTTATTCATGGCCGTGTTCTTAGGCAAAATTGTGAGTGAGCCCACTCCCTTGGCTGAGAAGCAACCCCACACATGAGTGGTCTCAGGATACTTTACTGTTGGCATGACACAGGACTGATGGTAGCGCTCACCTTTTCTTCTCCGGACAAGCTTTTTTCCAGATGCCCCAAACAATCAGAAAGGGGATTCATCAGAGAAAATGACATTACCCCAGTCCTCAGCAGTCCAATCCCTGTACTTTTTGCAGAATAGCAGTCTGTCCCTGATGTTTTTCCTGGAGAGAAGTGGCTTCTTTGCTGCCCTTCTTGACACCAGGCCATCCTCCAAAAGTCTTCGCCTTACTGTGCGTGCAGACGCACTCACACCTGCCTGCTGCCATTCCTGAGCAAGCTCTGCACTGGTGGTGCCCCGATCCCGCAGCTGAATCAACTTTAGGAGACGGTCCTGGTGCTTGCTGGACTTTCTTGGGTGCCCTGAAGCCTTCTTCACAACAGTTGAACCTCTCTCCTTGAAGGTCTTGATGATCCGATAAATGGTTGATTTAGGTGCAATCTTACTAGCAGCAATATCCTTGCCTGTGAATCCCTTTTTGTGCAAAGCAATGATGGCTGCACGTGTTTCCTTGCAGGTAACCATAGTTAACAGAGGAAGAACAATAATTTCAAGCACCACCCTCCTTTTAAAGCTTCCAGTCTGTTATTCTAACTCAATCAGCATGACAGAGTGATCTCCAGCCTTGTCCTCGTTAACACTCTCACCTGTGTTAATGAGAGAATCACTGACATGATGTCAGCTGGTCCTTTTGTGGAAGGGCTGAAATGCAGTGGACATGTTTTTTTGGGATTAAGTTCATTTTCATGGCAAAGAGGGACTTTGAAATTAATTGCAGTTCATCTGATCACTCTTCATAACATTCTGGAGTATATGCAAATTGCCATCATAAAAACTGAAGCAGTAGACTTTGTGAAAATTAATATTTGTGTCATTCTCAAAACTTTTGGCCACGGCTGTACATGAGCTCAGAGATGCCCGCAATTGGCTAGTGTTGCTGTGATTGACACGGGAGACAGAGTAAGCCCCGCCCACCCAGACAGCATGGACAATTTTTTGCACATAACAAACTGTTACTACGTTCATCACTGAACAAAGACAAGCGGTGATGTCCGTCTAATCACGTGATCTCAGAGGTCCAGTGATGACATGTCGTTAACGTGTATTCATTTATCCTTTCGTCTCCAGACTGCACCTACGTGAAGCCAGACCACGCCTCCACCTACTATGGGGGTCGGTGCTTCTGCTACAGCAGTCCTGCAATAAAATGGAAAGACTACTGGTCCACTTTCCAGGTACGTACTATACAGGTCAACCCCCAAGCTACGCTAAAGCTCACGCTAACGTGTCTATGCGAGTCTGTAGGAGGAAGAGTTTTGCTGCACCGTGATTTAATTTCACTTCCTGTATGAGTCTTTGATCATAACAGAGCTGAGTGTTCACAACATCAGCCACGGTATCGCTTTTAAACCTGAAACCGTTTCTCGTTGATGACATCATCACGTGCTTCCTGCAAGGTTAGGTCAGCAAGATAAAGGGATTAAAAGGGGCGTTAGCTAGCAGGAATATCTCCAAAACACTGGCAAGGTAGCCGATACTGTAACACACAAAATGGAGTCTGATTCAGTGTTAATGAAGAAATAAAGCACTCAGGGTTGTGTGGTGCAGTGGATTTCTCATGGGTAAGAAAACAGGGCGTGGCACGAGTAAAATCCGTAATAAAATCAGCGTAACGCACGACATCGAGCGATTCGTTGCTTATAACTTAGTCGTAGATGAAGGATACGATACGATCCGATACAGATATCATACAGTCACATACTGTATTATCGCTTTTATACCTCTATCTTGTATCTGATTGGACGATAAATTCTATTCCTGGCACCAATCATGTAATCAACGGTTTTGAATATGCTAAATATGTAAATTTTGTTATGAATATTCAATAGGTTCCTCTGTTTTCGCTTCTGTGCTTTGTAACCAAATATCGAGTTCCGGATTCTGATTGGTCAGAAAGATCTTTCCTCCTACGTTGCCGTTTCTATAGCGACGGCTCATATTCGTACGACACGTAATCGATGATACGGAGACGTTTATTTAGCAGTTGGAGGAGTTTACATGTCATGTTACGTGTTCAACGTAACTATAAATGGATAAAAAGTACCAGGTGCTGTTTGTTAGTTAATTAAAATGTAACTTGGCAAGAGATTCATTAGCATACAGCTCTGTGGGAAGTGCTGTTTCAGGATCTGGTGCAGGAGGAGGTGGAGGTGGTGACTGTGACTTCCTGCTCCATCACAGCACCTCATCCTTGATTATTTTCCTGTAACAGCGCAACACAGAGAGGTTTATTCCGTGTATCAGAATACGTCTGCTTGCTGTGATCGGGAGTCCGATCCGATCCGATCCGATCTTCTCACCATGCAGGTCCACGTGTCAAGCAACGAGGACGTCATGATCGTGTACCCGATGGAACCCAGAACCTGCCACGCCTCGGACGACCTTCTGAAGCTCGCCACATGTCTGATGGAACAATACTGGCCCTCGAGCGTTCAGAAGGAGAAGACCGTGGACATCCCGCTGGTCAAGGAGGATGTGCTCTTCATGGCCAGGTCTCCCAGAGCCAGCACTGAGTACACGCTCCACGTCTCCAAACAAAGTGAGCATGACAATGACCTCTCATACAGACACGGTTTAGTTTTTATCCTGTTTTTGTGTTCTGTTCCTTGCTCCAATACGCGTTTTTGCAGTTGAGTTCCATCAAGAGAAGCCGTTTTGTAAGGAATAAAACACTCCGTGTTGTGCTGTTATAGGAAAATAATCAATGAAGCCACTGAGTCACTGTCACGATACCAAAGTTGATTATTTTCCTATAACAGCACATCATGGAGTGTTTTATTCCTCTTATACAACAGCAAATTATCAGTGATATAACAAATAATAATTTATTAAAGCTGAAGTTTCTAAATATTTTTTGTACAAATAAATCATGGAAGATATGTAGAAGATGCTCAAACAAACAAAAAAAAAACAACAACAACAAAAAAAACCAACGCATTAAGCCGTGGCCGTTAAGCTGTGCCTCCTGTCGGCCACCGCACCGTGGATACCGGGGGCGGAGCTTTGTGAATATGGGCGGGTTTACTGTTAGAGAACCTATTTTTCTAAAAAAAAAAAAAAAAAAAAACACGACTCTTTCCTAATGCACCATTAAAGGACGTCACTCCGTACTGTATGTTTTATCCATTTATAGTTACTGTTGTGGAAACATGTTAGCTCCTGTTCTCACTTCCGTTACAGCAGCTATAAACAGTTGGTCCTTTTTTAGTTATAGATTTTTTTTTATTGTATGACTAAAACTACATGATCAAGTCGGTACAAAAACATTTTCAATTCCCAGACATTAGTTTTCAGGCACAAAATGAAACGTTACAGAAAAATGTTTGTATGTCATTAAAGAAAGCAGCGTATTACGTAAGAGACACTTTTCAGACAGTAAACACAATGAAGGCTGCTGGGTTTCGCTGCAAAAATAAGAAGCGAGTGCGAAAGTCAAAGTGTCCAGAAGAACTGTGTCTGGTTCTGAAAGATGCTCAATAAAACTTACCAGCTCATTTCCTTATAAAACTGCACTAATTGTACCGGAGACTACTATTTTTATTTGAATTTTTTTTGTCACACCAAATATTGACTTTGTTTCATTTACTACTGTTTACTGCTCTTTATGGTATTTTTTAAAAATATATATAATCAGTAATTACACATATTTATAAATATATTTATTAATTAAGAAACGATAATGCATTAGAACGAGCACATTAATATAAACCTGCGTTACTGTCAGAGCTGCTGTTACAGAGAATTAATGAACACCAGAACATCCGTCCAATCAGAATCCAGAATTCAGCAGCGCTGTGGAGTAAAATGAAATCTTCCGTCACTCAGAACTAAACTGAATTAAACCTTTGCTCTCGGTACAAAGTCCTGTTTGAGTGAAGCTCAGTCATACACACGCGTCTATATCTGTTAAATTATTTATTATCGGCGCTCTGATGGAGTTTAAAACTGTGTATTTTACATTTCAGGATTTAACAGGATGCGGTTTTTCCTCTTCGTGTCCGGACTCACGCTCTTCTTCTTTGCTGGAGCCATATGCAGGTAAACAGCAGGTGTGGGAGGTAGGGGGAGGGGGAGAGGGAGGTGGAGAGGGAGGGGGAAGGAGGGAGCTGAGGTTGAGGAACTGTTAGAGCCAGAGTTCACTCTCCATGCAGACATTTCTACAGTCTGGGTTTTTCACCCCCAGTGTTTCCTGTTTAGGCCACACCCACTTGGGGTTTAAATCTGAACACAGGTAAGGATAGTGACATTGCTTAACACCTCTATTTCACATATTATAAACACAATTCTGAATGTGGGGGTGGGGCGGTGTGAAAAATATCGCATCACGATTCTCAAAGGCATTTCTACAACACACAATATTTATTTAATGTCTACAAAAATGGATTTTATACATTAGATTTAAAAATATAGTATATAATCTTTATTTATGAAAATTAAAAAATGAAAACTGAAAAGGAGATCATTTCATCCAATATTTCCGCTCCTCAGCTTTGATCAGTCCGTTTACATTCTCTTCCCTTTTCTAGGAGCTCGTTATTTTTCTACATCTCCGGGGTTTCACTGGGAATGGTCTCCATTTTGGTTTTCCTGCTTCTGGCCCTGAAAAACTTCGTACCATCGGTAAGTAATGTATAGATGAGTAATGGATCGATTAATATCTTAAGAACTTACAACCCCAATTCCAAAAATGTTGGGACGCTATGTAAAATGTAAATAAAAACAGAATGCAATGATTTGCAAATCTCATAAACCCATATTTTATTCACAATAGAACATAGAAAAATTTTAAAATGTTTAAACTGAGGAAATGTACCATTTTAAGGAAAAAAATAAGGTAATTTTGAATTTGATGGCAGCAACACGTCTCAAAAAAGTTGGGACGGGGACAATAGAAGGCTGGAAAATCTGGAGAAATCTCTGTGCGCAAGGGACAAGGGCGAAAATCAATATTGCGTGCCCGTGATCTTCGGGCCCTCAGGCGGCACTGCATTAAAAACAGGCCTGATTCTGTAATGGAAATCACTGCATGGGCTCAGAAACACCTCCAGAACTCATTGTCTGTGAACACAGTTCACCGTGCCATCCACAAATGCAGGTTAAAGCTCTATCATGCAAAGAAGAAGCCATATGTGAACATGATCCAGAAACGCCGCCGTCTTCTCTGGGCCAAAGCTCATTTAAAATGGACTGAGGCAAAGTGGAAAACTGTTCTGTGGTCAGACGAATCGAAATTTGAAATTCTTTTTGGAAACCATGGACGCAGCATCCTCTAAACTAAAGAGGACTAAAGAGGAGAGGGACCATCCGGCTTTTTATCAGCACTCAGTTCAAAAGCCTGCGTCTCTGATGGTATGGGGGTGCATTAGTGCCTATGGAATGGGCAGCCTGCACATCTGGAAAGGCCCCATCAATGCTGAAAGGTATATACAGGTTTTAGAGCAACATCTGCTTCTATCCAGATTCCATCCCATCTTTACTTCTGAGAGACTCTGCCTCTCTAAGATACTCTTTTTATACCCGATGATGTTACTGACCTGTTGCCAATTAACCTAATTAGTTGCAAAATGTTCCTCCAGCTGTTTCTTTTTAGTAACACTTACTTTTCCAGCCTTTTGTTGCCCCCGTCCCAACTTCTAAATTCAAAATTACCTTATGTTTCTTCTTAAAATGGTACATTTCCTCAGTTTAAACATTTGATATGTTTTCTGTGTTGTATTGTGGATAACATATGGGTTTATGAGATTTGAAAATCATCGCATTTTGTTTTTATTTACATTTTACACGGCGTCCCGACTTTTTTGGAACCGGGGTCGTAGATCTGGTTAGGATTGATGTTATTTTTTCCTTCGTTAAAGCGAGGACTCTTCCTGCTGCTGTTCAGTGCCGGCTCCGGTCTCTCGTACCTGGGCATCCAGAAGCTGATAAACGAGCGGGATGAGATGATGAGGCTGTACTGGAGAGAGCTGCTCGGTAAAGTGAAACCTTCTCCTCGCGCTGTCTCATTTTATCCGTCCTACTTATCACCTGCCGGAATTTTCTTCTAAAAAGTTTCACGTTTACTCCGCCATTTTGTTTTGCGGTGACAGTTTGCACGGCATTTCCCTTCTTTATTTTATTTTTTTTCTTTCAGTTACAGAAGAGTGGACACTATAGCCAAAATTGTGTAATAAAACAGCGCTGTTGAATTCTGCACTCTGATTGGTCAGAAACTGTTGATTCATTCGTTATCGTTTAAAAATGGTGTATAAGAGGAATAAAACGTGGATAATTATTTTTCTGTAACATCACAACACTGTCTTTTTTTTGTCCCCACATTTTGGCAATATGTCAGTGCTAAACTTTTAAAAAAATTTTTTTTTTTATTGTAATTGGCTCTCTGGGTGTTACTCCATTTCATCCCCCCCCACCAGAACAGATATTTCCCTCAGTATACAGAAGTTCAGGTTTCATCATCCCTCGGATTTCCTCCACAGGAAGTTTTTGCGTAAGGTGTCAGTTGACGTTAAACAGCAACAGACTACAAAACTTTTGACATTTAAGGTTCCACTAAACCAATATCCTGGTTTAGTTTTTGTGAAATCAAAACTTTCAGAGCATTTTGTACCTCTCTCTTACTGTTATGGATACAAATACGACAGGATAAAACAATTTTGGAAAATATTCCCATTTTAATTTGTTGCTTATTGGAAAACTTTCCGCCTCGACTTCAATCATGGTCGTACGATTATGGAACACTATATGCCCCGCCCCCAGAGACCCTAGACATAAGTATATACAAATAACTACGTCACCATCAGCACCAACTCGCTCACTAAGGTAAAGTCTGGTACTGTTTATATTCTGCGGGGGCGTGGCATGGCGTGCCACGAACGCTACTGGCTGCAGTGTAAATCAATCAAGCACGTCAACCCTGCCTTTCAAAAGGATATACATCACAGGAAACACAATAAGCTGTATAAAGTCTCCTGTTGGGAGAATATGAATGCGTTATATCCGCCCCTTTGTCCCACAGGTTACCTGCTGGTGTCAGGCTTTGTGAGTTTGGCAGCGTGTTACTGCCTCGGCCCCATCACTAGCAGGCGCACGCTGAACGTGGCGACGTGGGCGCTGCAGGCTGCAGGCGTGGTGGTAGCGTGTCACGGTGTCACCTACGCTCCCGTGTCCTTGATACTGCTGACTGTGCTGCTGGGGTTTAAGATCCTGCCTCTGCTGTTCGCCCTCATCCTGGCTATCTGGAGGTGCTCACTGTTTCACTCATTTATCACATACAGTGGGGGAAAAAAGTATTTGACCCCCTGCTGATTTTGTACGTTTGCCCACTGACAAAGAAATGATCAGTCTATAATTTTAATGGTAGGTGTATTTTAACAGTGAGAGACAGAATAACAACAAAAAAATCCAGAAAAACACATTTCAAAAAAGTTATAAATTGATTTGCATTTTAATGAGGGAAATAAGTATTTGATCCCTTCGACTTAGTACTTGGTGGTAAAACCCTTGTTGGCAATCACAGAGGTCAGACGTTTCTTGTAGTTGGCCACCAGGTTTGCACACATCTCAGGAGGGATTTTGTCCCACTCCTCTTTGCAGATCCTCTCCAAGTCATTAAGGTCATTTTCAATGCCCTGGCTGAGGGAAGGAGGTTCTCACCCAAGATTTGACAGTACATGGCCCCGTCCATCCTCCCTTTGATGCGGTGCAGTTGTCCTGTCCCCTTAGCAGAAAAACACCCCCAAAGCATAATGTTCCCACCTCCATGTTTGACGGTGGGGATAGTGTTATGACTTGGGGTCATAGGCAGCATTCCTCCTCCTCCAAACATGCCGAGTTGAGTTGATGCCAAAGAGATCT